>OZ002740.1:189875576-190424438 GCA_963924295.1 Dioctria rufipes
TCTACACCTAATTAGAGCATTAAAAGTGCTTAAATTCGAAATATTATTTTGAATTTGTAATGTGAAGTGACATTTTCAGTTCACTCTACGTCATGCAAGGGTTGCTGACCTGAATAAAAACACGAAAAAATCAGTAGAAAAGTTCATTTCATTTAGTCGTATTGTTGCGAGCGTGGCCTTTTGTTCGTTATTTAAAACACAATATTAAATATTTAATATACAAGTTCTTTATTTAACTCTAATCTTATACAATTCACAAGCTTTCTATTAATCAACTCAACTTTAATTATCGCTAATACTGTACTTTCAATTATCGCAATCTAATTACAACACTTTCGCACGTTTATTACTTTCACTTGTTAACACTGCAACGTCTAAGACAAGACTCTTTTCTGGCTATGACAACTGTTATATTTATACCCTAGAAACTCTCCAGACTATTCTCGAGTGTTCTATATTTTCCAGAAGCTTCTTGACTGTTCTATTCATTCTATTCCTGAACCTTCCTGTAGATACCATAATCAATTCTCCGAACCTAAAGTCGTTTACTTCTCCATTGCCACATTGCCAGTAGATGTCACCAGTTGTCTCTTTCTATTGCACGTAACACTGCCCCCTTCTTAAGTTTGTTCGTCCCGAACAACAGTTGGTCCACGGTCTTGATGCTCGTAGTATTGACACAAGCGGTCCAAATGAACAATTTTATGCTTGCCTCTTGTGCCACGCTGAATCCTGTATACCACGTCATTAATTCTAGTTACTACTGAATACGGTCCTTCCCAGTGTTGTTGCAATTTTGGAGAACGTCCCTTACGTCGTCTCGGATTGTAGAGCCAAACAAGATCACCTTCATTAAATCCTGCGGAATTAGCACGTAGGTCATAGCGGGTCTTCATCCGATCAGTATTTGTTGCTAATTTCGTCCTCGTGGCCTCGTGCACATCAGCTAATTGTTGTTTGAGCTCCGATACGTAGTCTTCTGGTAGCTTTTGTTCACCTCTGGGGGTACCGAATTTGAGGTCGCTAGGTAAACGCATCTCTCTTCCGAATATGACTTTAGCTGGGGTTTGTCCGGTAGTACTATGAATGGCTGATCTATAAGCCATTAGGAATATAGGAATGTGTCGATCCCAATCGCGTTGATGATAGTCAACTACTTTCTTTAGATGCTCGATCAATGTTCTGTTGAAGCGCTCTACCATGCCATCAGATTGTGGATGTAGAGGAGTTGTTCTAGTTTTTCTTATTCCCAACATTTTACACATCTCCTGGAAAGTCCGCGATTCGAAGTTCCGTCCTTGGTCCGAATGAAGTTCGTGAGGCACTCCAAACCTACTGACCCAATTTGTTGTTATTTGTTCCGCAACTGTGGCTGCCTCTTGATTAGGGATTGCATAAGCTTCAGGCCATTTACTGAAATACTCAATGGCAACTAAAATATAACGGTTACCGCCATCCGTTTCAGGAAAAGGTCCAGCGATGTCTACAGCTATCCTTTCAAAGGGGGCTCCGACATTATACTTATGCATTTCACCTCTGCTTCTGTGTTGCGGTCCTTTGCTAGCAGCGCAGACAGTGCATCTGCGGCACCACTCTTCCACATCTTCTCGCATATGTAGCCAATAAAACCTTTCCCGTATTTTGGAAATTGTTTTGTTCACTCCCAAATGTCCTCCAGAGGTTCCACCGTGCATTTCTTCTAGAACATCTTTGACGTTTGATGCTGGCACGACTATCTGCATTCGGAAATATTCGCCGTTAGGTGCTTCCCATTTGCGTTTTAATATACCACATTCAACATGAAGAGAGTTCCATTGAGCCCAGTAACTTTTCAGCTTCTCACTCCGTTCCGAAATATCCTTCCAATCTGGTCTTTCCATATCTTCTTTCCAAGCGAGAATAGGTGAAATGTCCGGATCTTCTCGTTGTGCTGTTCTCAGGTCCTCGTTGTCCCAACCTGTAGATGGTTCCACGGTTACCAACTGTATAGTTGCTGTTGTTTCCTTTTCTTCCACCCGTGCGCAATGTTTGCATTCAAGTTTGCATGGACGTCGTGAAAAGTCTGGAGTCGCTCTATCCATCTCGCGACTTGTCCCTCAGGGTTCTTAAACTGCCGAAGCCATTTAAGTGCTGCATGGTCGGTGCGAAGGATGAATTTCTGCCCGTAGAGATATTTATGAAAATGTTTTGTTGAACTTACAATAGCAAGTAGCTCTTTTCTTGTAGCACAATAATTTTTTTCTGGCTTTGAAAGTGCTTTGCTATAGTAAGCTACTGGAACTTCTTGACCATTCTCCTCCTGCGAAAGCACTGCACCAATACCTTCATTGCTGGCATCAGTGTCTAATAAAAATTTTTTTTCCCAGCTTTGGATAATGAAGTACTGGAGCTTCACAGAGCTGTTGCTTCAAATTTTCAAAACTTTCGTTGCATTTATCCGACCATATGAACGGCCTTCCCTTTTCTGTAAGTTGATGTAGGCTTCTTGCTATATCTGCAAAACCTTTCACGAATCGCCTGTAGTAGGTAGCTAAACCAAGAAAACTCCGTAATTGATGTTTGTCCTTTGGAACTGGCCAATTTTTGACGGCTTCTATCTTCTCTGGATCGGTTCTTACTCCTTGTGATGAAACTATGTGCCCTAAATATTTAACTTCATCTTTGAATAGAGCACATTTACTCGCACTGAGCTTCAATTTTGCATCTTTGAGTCTTTGAAGTACGTCTCGTAAGTTGTTTTTATGTTCCTTGAATGTCCTTCCGATAACTATTATGTCATCCAAGTAGACAAGACATGTTTTCCAGGTTAAACCACGTAGAACACATTCCATTAGTCGTTCGAATGTGGCTGGAGCATTACATAACCCAAATGGCATTACTTTGAATTGCCATAAGCCACTGCCAACTGAGAAAGCAGTTTTATCTCGGTCCTCGGGATGTATTTCCACTTGCCAGTAACCACTCTTCAAATCCAATGTGGAAAACCATTGCGCTCCGGAAAGGGTATCCAACGTGTCATCAATTCTTGGTAATGGATAGCTATCTTTTCTCGTCACGTTATTTAGTTGGCGGTAGTCTACGCAGAATCGGGTGCTGCCGTCCTTTTTCCTAACCAGAACAACCGGCGATGTCCAAGGGCTGTTAGATTCCTCTATTATGCCTTGTTTCTTCATGGAGTTCATCATGTCTGCAACTTCTGGTTGTTTGGCTAATGGCAATCTTCGTGGTGTCTGTCGAATGGGCCCGGAATCTCCTGTATCGATCCGATGCTGGACAAGATTTGTTTTACCATAGTCATCATCATTCATTGCAAATAATTCCGAAAATTCATCGATCACCTCTTTGGCATCGTTGTGTTGTTGTTCACTTAAGGCACTGGACGAAAGAAGTTTCTGAACCTGCTGGGTAGTAGCTGGTATAGGTTTTGTCTCCCTGATATTACTACCATTATCCAAATTGACGATTTGGTAAACGGGTTCACAATTTCCAATTATAGCACCTTCTTTTAGTTGTACCTCATTTTCGGATGTGTTAAGCACTCTGACTGGTATTAATGTTGCACCTTCTGCCTTCACTAAAGTCTTCCCCACAATGATGCTCGATGTGACTTTTGTGGGGTTAGGCTCCACCAGATAGAATCGGCAGGTCCCGATGTCATCAGTAAGCTTTGTCCATATTAGTGTCTCGGAGCATGGCGAAAGAGTAATATTTTCGCAGACCATCGTCCTTACTTTCGCAGGATGATCTGCTCCTTCTCCTAGTTTCATAGGAATTTCTATGTTCCCATATTTGAGAATTCGCTCTCCGACATCCAGATTTATTTTGTATGTGGTCATGAAATCTATTCCAAGAATGTATTCATCCATTATGTCTGAAACCAGAAAAGTGTGAGGAAATAGTAGTTCGCCTAGTTGAACATCTAAAGTTATTTCCGCAAACACCCGTGCTGCTGCTCCAGTTGCTGTTCTTAGTAGATATTTGGTGGTATTATGAAGCCATTTGTTCTTAACAAGATCTGTTCTAATAATTGATCTTGCAGCTCCAGTATCGATAGTGACTGCGCAGTCATTTTTTCCTACACTTCCATATATAACAAGACTGCTATTATTTCTCTGCAACTGGCCTACTTGAATGATGACTTCGGGGCCGCCGATTCCACCAACCAACTTCTGCCCCACAAAGTTGGTTTTTACTAGTTTTCCGACTGCTCCACAGGAGAGCTGATGCGACTAGTCGCTGCTTGATATCTAGTCTCTCCATGAATAGCTTGTTCCCTGGCTCGACATCTTTGGCATTCTTCTTTCCCTTCTTCAGGTGATTCCACTCGTCGACGTTTTCTGCAGTCTCTTTGAAGGTGCCCTGATCTATTACAATTCCAGCATCGAAGGACACCACGTGAAGGCGGGCTCTGTGATGATTGCACTCTGTTACAAGTACATTCTTCCACTGAAATTTCTCTTACTCGTACTGCACTCCGTGAAGCTTGTCTGGCGGATTCATACGCTAATGCATAGGCTAGTGCTTCTGCTGTTGATTTCTTTCCTGCTAACCTTAGCGCTTGTTGTAAATTTTGATCTGCAATAGCGTTCACAAATGCCTCCGTCGCCACTTCATTGAGAAAATCCGCATTCACGCTGGAGTATGAAAGATGAGCTAATCTTTCTACATCTGCCTGCAGTTGTTGTAGTGATTCGCCATGTTTTTGAATCCTGTTGCGTAACTGTAGGCGATATACTTGCTGCATGTGTTCATCTCCATAACGTAATTCTATCGCCTGTATTAATGAAGTGTAATCACGTTGATTTTCAATCGGTACAGTTTGTAAGAGTTCTGAAGCAGGACCTCGAAGTGCTAACACCAGAGCTATAGCTCTGTCTTCATTATTCCATCCATTTACCTCTGAAGCTGCCTCAAATTGTCTCTTGAAGATATGCCATGAATTTTGTCCATCAAATATTGGAGGTTTCATTCTACCTGCGCCAGATATTTCAGCTGCTGCGTTTAGAGGCTGACGATGCTTTATTCTTTCTAGATCTGCTTTAAAACTGTCAAGCTGCTCGGTGACTTTTTGTTGAGCTTCCGCCACTTCCTGCTCGATTCCTTCAATTTTTAAATTTTGTTCGTCTAACGAGTTTTCCAGGAAAGTCTTCTGTTCCTCCAAACGAGTTTCTAGACAATTCTCCAGAGAACTCTTTTGTTCGTCCAAGTGGGTTTCCATAGATTTCTTCTGCTCATCTAACCGGGATTCTAGAGAATTCGTTTGCTCATCTAAGCGGGATTCCAGAGAATTCTTTTGTTCAACGAAAGCATTCTTTTGTTCCTCGAGAGAATACTTTTGTTCCTCAAAAGCATCCTTTTGCTCGTCCAGACGGGTTTCCATAGATTTCTTGTGTTCCTCGAGAGAATTCTTTTGTTCCGCAAGAGTATTCTTTTGTTCATCAAAACGGGCTTCCATTTTGTTCATTAAAGCACTCAAAAGCTGTTCAATTTTCATTGTAGGCTCTTCTTCAACTTCGGTTTCTTCCAAGTTCTCTTCGAAAACAAATGTTTCAGGATTCTTTCCTTCCTCTATCAAAGCTTGTCTGAGTCGCTCGACTAGAACTTTCTTTGCACCTGTCGTTTGTAATGACCGGTTCCCTAACTCCACTTTCAAATCCTGCGTTCGGAGCTCCTCGAATTTTCGCCCCATTACTTTAGTAATTCACTTTAAGTTGAATATAAATTATTTTCCAGAACTATCAAAATTTAACACAATTTCACAAAACTAATCACACTTTGAATTTTTAAGTCAATTGCCACCACTTTATTTCGCGAATTTATTTCACTTCTGACACCAGTTGTTGCGAGCGTGGCCTTTGGTTCGTTATTTAAAACACAATATTAAATATTTAATATGCAAGTTCTTTATTTAACTCTAATCTTATACAATTCACAAGCTTTCTATTAATCAACTCAACTTTAATTATCGCTAATACTGTACTTTCAATTATCGCAATCTAATTACAAGACTTTCGCACGTTTATTACTTTCACTTGTTAACACTGCAACGTCTAAGACAAGACTCTTTTCTGGCTATGACAACTGTTATATTTATACCCTAGAAACTCTCCAGATTATTCTCGAGTGTTCTATATTTTCCAGAAGCTTCTTGACTGTTCTATTCATTCTATTCCATTGCCACATTGCCAGTAGATGTCACCAGTTGTCTCTTTCTATTGCACGTAACAGTATGTTTTGACATTCAAGTACGACAAAAGATCAGAATCACCCACCTGTTCTCTTCATGCTCTACATAGGAAGATTCAGGGAAACGTACTTATTATATTATTAATAAGCTAAGGATTAGTAAGATTTTTGCCCAGTGCTGTGACTTTAATACAAAGTGCTGGAAGCTATTCAGCAGACTGCTTTCTAGTTAATCCAACCGATGGACCACAACAACCTGGAGGGTGATTCTGATCTTTTGTCGTACTTTTTGTTTCAACACAGTTCATTTTGTGTCTTCACTATTATCTACCACAAAATGAATTATAATGAACTTTCGGTGAACAAACGTCAAACAACACGACTAAATATACGACAAATTAGTCAACTGCTCCTAGAGGTTGTGACAAAAATTGTACACTGGTAAATAAAAATTCTACTGCTCTAATTAGGCATTAAAAGTGCTTAAATTCGAAATATTATTTTGAATTTGTAATGTGAAGTGACATTTTCAGTTCACTTTACGTCATGCAACGGTTGCTGACCTGAATAAAAACACGAAAAAATCAGTAGAAAAGTTCATTTCATTTAGTCGTATGTTTTGACATTCAAGTACGACAAAAGATCAGAATCACCCTCCTGATTTCTCTTCACCAAATTTTAGTACCAGAGATTTAAATGTTTTCGCCTTTTCCATAATGTTATCTTTTTTTAGCCTTTTCTTTTATGAAAACCTAAAAACAATTACTCACGGGAATAATTACGTCTACGATAATGGAACCAAAGATTATGCTTTTCTTAGCGCCATGGCTAGTTTGTTTCCTGACCTTATCTCTGCCATATATGTACGTCGATGCCAACATATCGATTCCATTGATATTTTAAGAAAAGTGCACGTCAATCAGTAAAAAACGAATTCAATGTAGCAACTTTTGACGCGATGAGAATTTAATAGTAGCTCATATCCATGTAATTTGTCAGATTGAAATTAAATTTTCTGGAAAAAATAACATCACGAATAACGTAAAAATTATGAAAATTCTAATTTAAAAGATTTTGGCGTGATTGCGGATGAATTTGGTAGATTAATAGTTGGAGATTGATATGTAATGCTCAATGACATTCAGTTGTGACATTTCTCATGTAGACGTGTGCGTTTTTCGGTGTAACACCGCCGATTTGTCCTGTGTAGCACCAGACTCATTTGACGTACAATTTTTCTAGCAGTGCAGGTCAATGGAACGATTTCGCTGTAACACTGCAAGAAAAGTGTAACACTTCTGCTAGAAAAGGTGATCAATGGAAATCGGTATTATTGTCTTGCTTATTAGTTTTCAGATTAGTGGCTGGAGTTTATGCAGCAGTAACTGCAGTGCCTAGTCCAAATCCACTATTGGTACTCAGTTTTTTGATGGGTGCTTATAATAATTAGCTAAACATGTTTAATGGGTTTGACAGGCTTTACTAAGTTATGCATAACAAGAATTATTATGAGATCGCAATGTGGTAAATGTTTAATATGGACTGGGGGGCCTATTCTTGAATAACGAAGGCACATTCCGTATTCGTTATACTGTCAAAACCATTCGGAATCGACACTTGTGGTATTCTTGAAATCCGCATTCGTTATATACTGAACGCAAACCCTTCGTTATTTAACGAGTGGGTTCAGCCATTCGTTATGCCAAACGAAGAGTGAATCAGCTGCTAATTTATGGGTGATAGTGGGAGATAAAAGATGTGCGAAAATATCATATGCTCAAAAAACTAAACTAATTGAGTTTTTAGAGGAAAACCAGAAACTGAGATTTGGTAAATATGAGAACTCTTCCAGTTCAAAAGATGCCACTGAATTGTGGTGCTGTATTTCAAACCAGTGCAGTTGTTGGTTCTGTTATTCTTTCTTTAATAAATTTCACACATTTTTGTATCTATGATCTATGTAATCTTCAAGGAATTTACACTGTATTCAAAGCCTTTAAAGGAATCGATTCGCTTAATAAAATCTTTGTTGGGTTAGGAGATAGTTTGCCAGATTGGAAAATTATAATAAAATCGCAATATTAAATCTTCTAGGATGATTGTATTGTATTTATTCGTTTTAAATTTTTGTTCATATATTCGCGAACATATTTTATGTTAAAATACTCGAATTCTAAAAATTCAAAGTATTCACTACACTACGCTACGCTTTCTTTCGTTCACCGTGCCAAAGTGTGTATGTTATGGTCGTAGCTATTGCATATAGCAATATGTTGCATGTAAAATGCTGATGCATGTACGCTGGCCTTAAAGTAAAACGCAGACTGAACGCACCCGACCGAGAGTAATGCTTCCTCAAGCTCGTGTGACATGTCGGTGGGAAAAGGAGAAGAAGAAGACAACCTTTGCTGCTTTGCCAAAACGTGAAAGGCAAAAGACGTCCAACTTGGAATCCACGAGAAAATACTCCATAACATCGGCTAAAAATTTAACGCCACACCAACCACGAATTAAGCCGCCACCTCCTTTCCATCCAGCCAAAAAGGTATTCCGACATTGCAGGCTTAATTGCGGGAATACAGATCTGCAAGGTAAATTGCAGTATCATAAGGCTGCCATATAGGTGCAAGTAATTTCAAGGTAAATTGCAGTATCATAAGGCTGCCATATAGCTGCAAATAATTTCAAGGTAAATTGCAGTATCATAAGGCTGCCATATAGCTGCAAGTAATTTGCCGATGGACTTAACTGCCGGTTACTGGGCATTGCGTGGAGCAAATCTCATGGTCATCGGAGCTACAAACATAATTTTGTTGCAATTACAAAGAATTCACAGAGAAACGGCCACAACATAAACATGTCAATACGTTGACTCTTGCATATGAAAAAAAAAAACAAAAAGGTACGCCACATTATGAAGTTCAGCAAATCTCATGGTCATCGGAGCTACAAACATAATTTTGTTGCAATTATAAAGAATTCACAGAGAAACGGCCACAACATAAACATGTCAATACGTTGACTCTTGCATATGAAAAAAAAAAAAAACAAAAAGGTACGCCACATTATGAAGTTCACCTTTAAACCTTTCCAGCCAACTGTTTCGCAGATCGTTTTTGGTACGTACACAAATAAAATAGATCATAATATACAATTATAAAAGAAAAAGATAGGAGTTAAAATTGGTTATGAAATAAGTAAATAAATGCAGACGTAAGGTAGAACGTAAACCAGTGAGACAAGGTTTGTAGGTTATAGATGCTCTAAAATTTTATTAGTCAGTTGTTAAGATAATTAGTTGGAAATTCAGCATTGATCAAGTGACAAATATTGCTTTGTATGCAGCTGAAAAGTTAATTTTTCCTACTGTAACAGACATTTAGGTAGGGTAAATTTATTATTCGTTGTTTTTTTGTAATGCTACCAAAAAGCACAAAGGTCCACCACTGCTTTTGACCCAGAGAGTTTTCGAACGTGATTGATAAGGACTACTTAGTGAGGAGATATAGATCTGTGTAGGAAAAATAGGGCTGCGTGAAAAAGAGAACAGGTATAAGCTTGAATACTAAGCAACCGTAGGCAACACAGTAATTCAACCTTTTTGGTTAATGTAATGTTTTTCTATTTTCTATCGCATTATTTCCCCCCGAGTACTGGAACTTTTACCAAAAATTTCAAATTCATGACCTTTTGGGTTGCTAGCAGAATAAGAAAAGGAAAACAAAAGAAAAGACGAACAATTTTAATTTATTTATAAGATTTACATGAAAAGGAAAACATAACATTTCAGCGTCACATAAGCCCGTTTTACAGTGGTATTCAATGCAGATATTCCACCGTTCACATAATTTAAGAACAATTGTCATTACTACAAGGAAGTCTTAAGAAATTTATTTGTTATTTTGTAAACAAAGCATTTACAGCTAATACTGGTAGGGCTTAAGGTACTAGTAGTTTTAGCTTTAGAAAACTAGATTTTATTTTATTACTCGAAGAGTATGTAGCGAAGAAATTATGAAATATATCATCTGTCAAAGAACGTAGCAATTAGAGGAATAAAGGAATAATTATAACGTCACAATGATGCGCTGAGGGTCTTTATTTCTTCCTCCGCTTTCCTGGAGCCCTCTCATATGAAGGTCGTCTAGGCTCGCCTAGTCTCTCTCTCTTTAACAGGTCAACAAAGGGACTTTGGACAATTGTGCCACCCAAAGTCAATGGGAGGATGGGGCTTGGCAAGGAAGGCAGACAATCTGCGCCTTCCACCAAAATACAGGTAAGTGACGTAAGGGTCCTGTTCAGGCCACACCAGTAACCCACGATGTTTCTTTAATTCCTCCTCCGATAATATTCCTAAAAAGATACAAAAGGAACACAAAGAATTTTATCTCAAGAAAATTTAAACAAAAATACTTATCTGAGGCCAGGGAACCTCCTCCCTCTATTCCAACGCCGTCCTAAAAACTTCCTCCACTGTTTTCTCACCTGAAAATAAACAAAAAATCTTATAAATAACTAATAATATTAATAAATATTACAAACTTACCATTTCTCAAGCTTCTCTCCGATTATTTATGTTGACATGTCAAAATGTCAACACATCACATCAGATGTTCTCGCCTTCGCCGCAGTCAGAGTTCAGTGCAACTCTAATGGTCTCATATGACGTCACTACGGGACGCCGCCATCAAAGTATAACAACTTTGAGAACGAGCGTTGTCAAGGCAACCGATCATGAAGCCGAAACGTAGCGGTTCGCGGCGGCTATAAAAAGGCGACGAGCTGCAGCAGAATCATCCATTCCTAGTTCAGAATTTAATCTGAACACATCAGAGTTTAATCTGATTTTTCCAACTATCCTAAACCTTATTTGCTTCCATCTAGTAGGAATTTACTCCTACTGCAGAAATTTAATTCTGCTAATTCCATCCCATATCGAAGTAGGAATTTACTCCTACTGCAGAAATTTAATTCTGCTAAATCCATCCCACACCTAAGTAGGAATTTACTCCTACTGCAGAAATTTAATTCTGCTTATATTTTATCTCCCACCTGAGTAGGAATTTACTCCTACTGCAGAAATTTAATTCTGCTTATATTTATCTCCCACCTGAGTAGGAATTTACTCCTACTGCAGAAATTTAATTCTGCTTATATTTTATCTCCCACCTGAGTAGGAATTTACTCCTACTGCAGAAATTTAATTCTGCTTATATTTCATCTCCCACCTGAGTAAGAATTTACTCCTACTGCAGAAACTTAATTCTGCTTATATTTTATCTCTCACCTGAGTAGGAATCTACTTCTACTGTAGAAATTTACTTCTGCTTTAATTTTATCCTACGTCTAAGCAGGAATCTACTCCTGCTGCAGAAACATACTTCTGTCTTTATAAATATTTTTGTATTACTGCTACCGTGCTTATACGTGTAGCACAAAACTTCTATTGGACTAATAGTGGATTCTCTCTCTTTCTTTTCAGAAATAAGGGGAACATCTTTCTGGGAATAGTATTTTTTGAATTATTGAATTTGTATTGAATTGGTAGCTTAAGGTAGGATAAGTTTTTTTGAATTCGTAATCGTAAGCTAGTTTAGTCATAAGAGAATTGAATTGTGATAATAGTTTATAAGCAACGTACTAAATAAATTTTATATTTGAATTAAGACAAAGCTGAGTTATCCATTTACAAACCGGCACCCCCTCCTGACGTTGAGCCCAGATCTCACATTGGTCCTTTAGAGCCGGATAACTCAGCTATTCAAATATAGAATTCAGAAAAATATTGCTTATCACGTCACAGTGAGACAAACTAAGCCTCTCCATTCAAAATGCCTACAGATGACGAATGCAGTATATCTGAAGCCGGGGACGAGACCATTAGCTCAGTATTAGAGTTGGTTGAATCCCAAAAAGAGGTCAAAGATTTAATGGAAGACCTATTTAAAAGGCATCAAAGAGAAGGCAGGAAAAAGACTGTCAAATCGACAGAGAAACGTTTACAAACGTTTACCGAATATTGGAAAGAATTCCAGACACGGCATAGGGTAATTCGAAAAAGAGCGACAAAGGAAGATCGCAAATTAGAATATTTCACGAAAGAGACATTTAGTGATGTACAGGAGTATTATATTGAAAAGGCAGCAAGCATGGAAGAAGACATCGACAAATTAGCACCAAAACCATCTGTCAGCAATCCTCCCAATACACAGCCAACATCTGCTAGCACAATGTCATGCAATAGCGAGAGACTCCCCAGAATCAAGCTACCAACATTTAATGGAGAATATTCTACATGGATCTCTTTCCACGATTTATTTAACTCGGTCATACACAACAATAATAATTTGAGAGACGTTGACAAATTGTACTTCCTAAAGACTAATCTGGTGGGAGAAGCCGAAAAACTGCTCAGACACTACGAAGTGTGTGATGCAAATTACCAACCAGCCTGGCAGCTACTAAAAGAACGCTATTCAAATAAGCGAATATTAGTGAATGTACAATTAAAAAAATTATTGTCTCTTCCATCCATAAGTCATGATACCGCCGACAATATCAAAAGGCTGCTAGACAATATAACTGAAGCATTACTAGCGCTACAAAATCTGGGAATAGACACCGACAATTGGGACCCAATAATTATATATCTGACGGTCCAAAAATTACACCCAGACACGCACCAATTATGGGAACAAAGCCTCCATAATAGCACCGATTTACCCCAATTAAAGACACTAAAAAAATTCCTAGAATCTCGTTTCCGAACATTAGAAATGATAGGAAACAAAACTACGTCATCAACGACACAGAGAAAACCATTCTCTCCCAAACCCACCTATGGACTCTTGAACAATACTAAGAGCTCAAAACAAATGCACCCACCTACAAAAACATACTCTTGCAGCCATTGCAAAGGAAATCATATAATATTCCACTGTCCGATATTCAGAAATTTGACCACCCGACAACGTCACGAAGTTGTCACAAATAAGCATTTATGTAAAAACTGCTTATCACCCAACCACAATTTAACAAATTGCACTAGCAACAAAAAGTGTTATCATTGCCAGAAAAATCATAACACATTGCTTCATTATGAGCAAAAACAGTCGGTGACAAAATCACCCAATCAATCCGCCCAAAAATTAAACATGGAAGCAAGTCCACCCGCCTGTAGAAATGATGAACAACAAGTTCAAAATTTTCTAACAGCAAACACGAAAAGAGCTCTGCTCTCTACAGCTCTGATCAATGTCACTGCTGCATCCGGAATCACGATGACATTCCGAGCACTAATAGATTCCGGGTCGCAAGTCTCTATTATGACAGAGAAAACCTTTAAGCGTCTCCAGCTTAAAGGATCTCCAACCACCCACCAACTTATCGGACTTGGTACAACTCCCACCAAGACAGCTTTAAAACAAGCAACTGTCACAATCAACTCAATACATACTAAGTTCAAAATAGAGAGCAATATGCTCGTGATAAGAAAAATCACTGAATTATTGCCAGCTCAAACCATCGAAGTGTCAAGTTGGAGACACATTATCAACCTCCCACTAGCAGACCCTAGATTCTCAGTTCCAGGAGAAATCGACATCTTGCTGGGAGCAGATGTCTATGCAGCCATTATCAAAAATGGCATAAGGAGAGGAGGAGGCAACACTCCAACAGCCCAAAACACTGAACTGGGCTGGATTCTGATCGGAGCAGTACCAGAAACTAAAAGCATGATAACTACCATGCTATCCACCCACACCATGATCAATACTGATTTAGACAGTCAGTTAAAAAGATTCTGGGAATTGGAGGAATGCTCTGCTGCACCAGCACTATCCCCAGAAGACCAGCTGTGCGAGAAGCTTTACCAGAAGACCACAAAGCGCCTGTCTTCTGGAAAATATGAGGTTAGTCTACCCTTCAAAGACTGCAGCATTCCCCAACTTGGGCAGTCTAGAAACATGGCTGTCAAACAATTCTTGCAGCTTGAAAAAAGATTCGCCAATAATCCTGAATTATTCAAATTATACAAAACTTGTATTGAGGAATACGACCATCTCAAACATATGAAACTTATCCCACATACACAATTACTAGCAGAAAATAAAGCATGTGACAAGATCACATACTACTATTTACCCCACCATGCAGTGCTCAAAGAGAGCACCACTACAAAGCTGCGAATTGTATTCAATGCATCTGCACGTACCTCTAATGGTAGATCATTGAATGAACAATTATTGATTGGACCTACAATCCAACCAACGCTTTGGACCACCTTATTGAGATGGCGTCTGTACAAATTTGCTTTCACTGCAGACATTGAAAAAATGTACAGGATGATTCAGATAAAACCTGAACATCAACATTACCAAAGAATAGTTTGGAGAAACTCACAAGGAGAAGAGTTAAAGGACTACGCTCTGACTACAGTTACCTTTGGTACAGCACCTGCACCATATCTTGCTATTAAAACTTTGCAGCAGCTAGCAAAGGATGAAGCAAGTAACTATCCCCTCGCTGCGAAGAGCATCATGCGCGACTTTTACGTAGACGATTTGGTCTCAGGCGCACACAGTCTAAACGAAGCTCAGCAACTACAACACGAGCTTATCGCAACCCTAGCCAAAGGAACTTTCAACCTACGCAAATGGACTGCTAACCATCATGAGTTACTCAAACATATACCACTAGAACACCGAGAGTTGAAAACAAATTTGGAATTCTCTGAACATGAGTCTATAAAAACTCTCGGCATTCATTGGTATCCATCTACCGACCACTTCTCATTCAAAACCAATGTTCCTGAGCCAAAACCCACGTATACGAAACGGATAATTTTATCTGAGGTTTCCTCTCTTTTCGATCCACTGGGATGGTTAGCTCCTTGTGTTATCACAGCCAAAATACTGATCCAAAAACTCTGGCTCTCAAAATGTGATTGGGACGATGCTGTGCCGACAGATATATCAAGAGAGTGGAATCAATTCAAAGATCAATTACACAACATACAGAAAATACAAATTCCACGATGGCTAGGTTATCAGCCTAACACAACAGCGATGGAGCTACATGGTTTTTGCGATGCATCTATTCATGCCTACTCAGCAGTTCTATACCTGAAAATACAGGAGAACTCTAGAGTCCAATTAATAACAGCAAAAACCAAAGTAGCTCCCATTAAACCAGTCTCACTACCACGTTTGGAACTGTGTGGTGCTGTCCTGCTTTCTCGGCTTATCAGACAAGTCAGCATCGATTTAGAACTAGAGAAAGTAAAGGTTGTAGCCTGGACAGACTCCAACATAGTTTTGGCATGGCTACACAAACATCCCTCCACATGGAAAACATTCGTAGCCAATCGCATCTCCGAAATCCATGAAAATATTCCACAAGCTATTTGGAAACATGTCTCATCCAAAAACAATCCCGCGGATGTAGCATCAAGAGGCATTCTGCCAAGCATCTTAGTCTCTGCATCGATGTGGTGGAATGGCCCAGACTGGCTACATCAAGATGAGGAATTCTGGCCTCAACAATCGTCAGATCTACAGACTCAATTAGAATATAAAAAATCAAAAGTTCTCACTAACATTATCGATGATCAAATGATTTTACTAAATAAATATTCTTCATTTCAAAAAACTATCAGAATAACTGCATACTGTTTTAGATTTATTAACAGCATGCGCAAAACATATCCCTCTACTCAGTATTTATCTGTCTCCGAATTAAAAAAGGCAGAACGATGCCTAATTAAACTTCTCCAAAAAATCTGCTTCCCCTCCGAAATTGTTCAACTACAAAAAGGGCTTCCCCTTCCTAAAAAAAGTCGAATCCCGTCTCTCAATCCTATACTTGACTCTGAAAATATCCTACGAGTTGGAGGTCGTCTCACACAGTCTCAATTAAATTACGACCAACAGCATCCAATCATCCTCCCTAATAACCATCACCTAACCAACATTCTGATAGATCATATTCACCTTTATACCCTACACGGAGGCACCCAAACAATACTGAGTACTTTAAGAAACCATTATTGGTTACTAAATGCACGCAATACGATTAGACATCGCATTCACAAATGTGTTGACTGTTTTCGGTTCAACGCTAGACCTAGCTCTCAGCTAATGAGTTCTCTGCCCTCAGCTAGAATCAGTATATCGTTACCATTCCAACACACTGGGGTAGATTACGCAGGTCCGCTTGATATGAAAACGTCAACACTGAGAGGAGCGAGAATAACTAAGGCTTATATTTGTCTGTTCGTTTGCTTGGCCACCAAGGCCATACATTTAGAGCTCGTCTCTGATTTGTCAACACCGGCTTTCATAGCCGCCCTGAAGCGATTTGTCGCACGGAGGGGCCTCTGCTCTCACATCTACTCGGACCGAGGCACCAACTTCGTTGGAGCTAACAGACTCTTACAGTCAAATTTAGAAAAATCGATCAAAGCAATCGAAACTGATCTAGCCAGCGAAATTGCAAACCAAGGTATATCTTGGCACTTTAACCCTCCTGCAGCACCTCACTTTGGAGGCTTATGGGAAGCCGGTGTAAAATCCACCAAGCGCCATCTTTACAAAACCATTAAAGAGGCGAAGCTCACTTACGAAGAACTATACACTGTTTTAGTTCAAATTGAGGCATGTTTAAATGCCAGACCTCTTTCCCCTCTGTCAAACGATGCAACTGACTACAATATCCTCACTCCCGGACACTTCCTAACCGGTCGACATAACCTCACTACTTGTGAACCTCCCCCATTCAATCCTCTCCAACATCCTCTTAAAAGATGGCAACTTATCCAATCGCTCTCCTACAACTTCTGGAGACAATGGTCACGAGACTATCTCCATACTCTGCATCAAAGACACAAGTGGAAAGTTGAGAAGGAAAATCTAGAAATAGGTACTCTCGTTCTAATAAAAGACGACCAAATACCTATTGGAAAATGGCCATTAGGTAGAATAATAGATATCCATCCTGGCCACGACAACTTAGTGCGAGCAGTAACTATCCAAACACCAAAAAATATTCTCACCAGACCAATTACAAAAATCTGCCCTCTCCCTTTAACATCTACCCCTCAATATTAATTTTAAAATCCCCACCAAAATTCACTGCTCTCTGGCATCACCAAATTTCAAAACTTGCCGTTATATTTGAATATAAACAAGTTCAGAATCCGCCAAAAGTCATTCCAGTTCTAAAAGTTGTCAAGTGCGGTTTTAATTTTCGTTTTTTTTTTTCATTTTTTTTTTTTGAGTTTATTTTTTCTACTATGGAGGAACTTCTAGAAATTTTCAATTCCGAATCTTTGGATTCGATGGATGTTGGGCTAACACCAACACCTCCGGAGCTCTTAATCCCTCCAAGGAAAATAAGGCCTGTCAGCCCACTACCTCCAACACCAAAAAAAGGTCGAAAAATCAAGTCGGCCATCGTCCGACCTCCACCTCACGAGGTCGTACCCGTGAAAAAACTTCTCGGGCCATTCGAGTCTAGGCCAGTCTCACCCGAAGTGAAAAGGCTACAAAGAGGACCCAAGCCAAATGACAATTTGAAGTTTAAGTCAAGGGCTAGAGAACATCATCCAGAAGTTCGAGTCCACACGCAGCCACGACTGCCTGTAGTAGCTCGGGGTACACCAAAGAGCCTCAAATCAAGGCATAGCAACTATAGTAGAGAGGTACGGATCCCTCTCGAACAACAATCCGCAGCACCTAGTATGCCAATTCTATGTGACACAACGTCCCACATCAACACATCGAATCTCACGAATGAGAAAGATCGCAACCCTGGAGTGCAGACTAAAGCAACAAGTGCCATCAACACTACAACATTCAAAAGGTCTTCAACAAAAGGGAGTAATCCACCGGCTGAAGAGGCTACGCTAAAATCACTACCTGAACTAATGGATCTTCCGATCAGTCCACCAGTCCAATTCCGAGACCATCCACCAAACCACATCGAAGTGACTAATCCAGGGATTCCAGTTGACTTAGCCGGACGCATTATGGCTACTCCCATCATGATCAAACTATTAGAAAATGCCACTGTACCATGGGATAACATAAAAAGGGCAAAAAAGTTTTATCGTTTCCAACTCCCTGGTGACGTCGTCATAAAGGTTACCATTAAAAAAGGAGTATTCCACTTCTTTAAACAAGAAACGGTAAGTCAACACTTTTATTAAAATATATATAACAATTATATAAAATAATAAGATATACATATATACATTAATTGCCTCTTCAATTTTGAGGCGGGAGGATGTTCAGGCCACACCAGTATCCCACGATGTTTCTTTAATTCCTCCTCCGATAATATTCCTAAAAAGATACAAAAGGAACACAAAGAATTTTATCTCAAGAAAATTTAAACAAAAATACTTATCTGAGGCCAGGGAACCTCCTTCCTCTATTCCAACGCCGTCCTAAAAACTTCCTCCACTGTTTTCTCACAAAAAATCTTATAAATAACTAACTAATTCAGGACCGAGTGTGTGCTAGCTGTTCTTTGATTGAAGGCACGATATCTCTTTTTGATTATGGCTGACGGCAGCGGCAGGTTTTTGTGGAACCCCCCACACTCTCCGCTAATAGCTGAGGCGAACTAGCGTGCCGCCCTGCAGTCAACGCTGCCCGTCGAGTGATCTGTCAGCTCATGCTGACAGTCGGGACTTTACGTTCCAAGCGAATCACTTTAATAATTCCATAACATGTAGCGTAATAATTAACTGCCAAAGCACTCTTTTGACATATGATTACTACGCAACGCTATCAGTGCGCTACAAGACGCTATCCTAGCGTCTCCAAAGGTAGAATCATTGAATAAATAACTAATAAGGAAGTGGGGTTTCGTGCGAATAGATTGTACGTGAGTAGGCAATTCAATGACAGTCAAAGCATAGGAGCGGGGGAGAAATGACAAGAGGGCTGGTCACTTATTTGAAAGTTCTGCTTCACAAGTCACTTAAATTATTATAGGCAACGCCAAGGAATATTAGCTGAAGATAAGGGGCGCCAAAAATTTGTTTATTTCACATAGCAATTCGTATTATAAAAAATGTCCCCCTTCAAAATTTCACGGTTTCACTACTGCCATGACGAAACGAGTACAAACACAGCACACTAATACATTTCGCTGAGTGGCTTATTTCACCAGATATGCCGTTTCCTTATTAGTTATCTAAATCTAAAATGTTGATACTAGAGCTGTGATGACCTTCACGTATATACATTTCTATTGAAAAACCAGCGAGGAGAGAGAATATTGCTACGAGTAAGAAAAGCGGAGAGGATATTACGTGTATATATCTGCCATTTTTTTGTGGGGAGCGTGATTTTTTTACTCATTTTCTAACATATGGTTACATCTCTGTCTAACTATACCCTAGCTGTCACTTTTGTTTATGTTCGGTAAACAATTTACCTAAGCACAAAAGCCGTAGGTAAGATTAAGATGGGAAGGCTACTAAATAGAAAAATATTTACATTCTTTTATGTGGGAATTTAGTAATACTGTACTTGTTTATTTTTTAATAATAAGCTGAGAATTGGAATATTGGTAAATGTTTGTAATTTTGATAACAGTAAAAGAGTTTTAATATATTTTCTTATTATGAATTTTGTTATGGTCGTAGCGTAGTGTATATAGCAATATGCTATACTGAGCTAAATACACGTCTAAGCGACCCGAAGCAGCATGAAGTGGGCGCGAACAGTCTTCTTGCGCACTGAACGTGCCCAAAACCGACAAGAAGTCATTTTTTTGGCTGTCAAGAGGAAAAAGAACGAAGGGCAGCTGCAGCCATTTTGATAGTTCGGATTTGATTGATTCACAATTGAGTGGAAAAGTGTCGGCAAAGTATACTTGTAACCTTATCCGGAAAAATTTGGTGAGAGATCGAACGGTACATCGTACAACTGCGAGACATAAGGAAGGGAAGAAGAAAGCACCTTGCCGGTTGCAGTCCTGCGAAAATTCCAAATTCATCATCGCAATCTGAGGTTTAATAATCCTCTTAAGTGTTCATCCACGAGTGACTAACAGTCAGTCACGTTCTTTAGTGATAAATTCGTTGCTGGAAGTATCTGCAGCGCTACGCCAACATCGCATCACGAGGGCCATATCGAGTCCTAGTGTTCAGCCACTAACCTGAAAAAAATAAAGCTGTGTACGTAACCTAGCTGAGGGTAATCTAGGGCTCCGCTGGCATTGTTGACATCTACACTGGAGCCTGCGCTACCCAGTCAAATAACAACACCGAAGTCGTCGACATTGTATCTGGGAAAAAGGGGTAAATGAAAGATCTCTTAGGGCAAGAAATATCTTTTACGCGATGTACAGGTAATCTTATTTAGACTAGACAGGTGGAATCGATATGAAGTGAAAAATCGTCTCATACACTACTTGAGAATGACGTAGTACAAGCTGCTGTCCAATTGCTGGAGGATTTTCAGAACCATTCAGCTCATTTCGCAAATAATCGAAGGGTTGCATGGTTGGCAATCAAAAGTGTTGATATAATCAAAATACTCGCCTAGTCGGAGACTCACATTAATTACGACCACATCAGAATAAATATCATTCCACGATTAAAATTTATATTATACCATAACAATTAGTAAATTATATTATTATATTATTAGGAATATATGTATATATGTATACATGTAGTACAGTCAGTACGTACGTTTAAGATAATTTTACATTTTGAATTCTATTTTGATTCCCTAGGAACTAACACATATTTTATTCGATTTTTGATTACAATGGTGAAGGCCTTTAATTAATACTAAGTCAATTGAAGCTAGAACTATATTTGGTAGGATTAGAGACTTGGAACTTGAATTACTACATTTATAATAGTTAAAATTTGAATGACATAACTAAAATCTAGCGCTAAAATCAAGAGAACAAGGTATTAACGTTGAAGGAACCACCTCTAACGTCTCCATTTAAACTTGTAATCCATAAGTGAAACAATTACAAGGGGCAACCAGCTATTAGGGTTACTTTTTACTTTTCAGATAATGAGACCAGTTCGCCTCCAGTGAGCTCCTTAGAGTGTACGAGAGTCCTCACGTAAGTTTGTATTGAGTATAATTTCTATATTTACATTATATTGTTGCCTCGCTGTTTTGTTAGCAGCATACTAGTACCAGTGGAGGTATATACATAGGTAGCCTATGCTTTTTTTTTGCAATCACCCAGATCAATGAGGTGAGATAGTTTAATTATACGGTACCCATCCGGTGGCCGATCAGCTTGTCAATTCACGGTTCAGTCAGCCTTGAACTATTGTTTACCTGGGGCCGGATTCTGCAACACGGAGAATTATGGAATTTGGGAAATTAGAGTTGTTTTGACAGTTAATTCTCCACTCGGAATTCTGTAAATCTGCGAATTTGTTTTGAGAATTCCCAAATTCTCTACTCCACTTGTTCAAATCTCCGGTGTTTTAGTTGTGCAAAATTAAGAAGAAGAATTCCCAATTGACAATTTTGTCTGTTTTCGTTGTGATTTGGGAATTTTCAAACCAAATCCAGAGATAGGAATTAAATTAAATTAATTATTGTTATACGAAAAGTGCGAATAGTTTTGAAAATGAAACTCAGATTCAGAAAGGAAAAAAGGAAAAGACGAATATGGATTCGAGAAGCTAATTTAGACCGACTTAACAAAAATATCGAAGCGGATTTGAAAGCCGCTTGGCCATTACCTTGTGGTAGGTGAAGAAAATAATTATTTGTTTAGTATTATTGGTGTAATATCTTCTTCCAAGTACAGGGACTTACACATCGGTCTACTATCTTCCCATAAGAGAACAATCGGCACCCATGAAAATAATGGAAAAGACAAAAATCTAAACGAAACCCGCATCTATTATGGTTCCTCCGAATGAAGGCGGTAAAGGTATTTTCATTGACGACAAGCGTAAGTGGAATTCTAGTTGAACCAGTTCTAATTGAGGAAGGATTGAAAATGTGAGGTACAACTGTGACAGTATTCTTCTTCTGCTTCGTGGAATTCCTCACATTTGTTACTCCATTTCTATTATATGTAATAACAAAGTAATATGTGACAGAAATCCATTATGATCACAGCAAAGAGGAGTATACTGTTTGGGATCCTGCTAGACTTCCGTTCTTGTACGCCCTGAAAGAAGGAATAATTTTCACACAAAGCATCGTGAAATTATTAAAATACTTATCTGACTGCGCTGATTCCATCCAATGTTTATAATTGCTCTGGCTTCTACTCGACATGCCTGCCTGCGTATACGTATACAGCTGGAAGAGGAAATAAATGACTATTTATTTAATTTGATTTAAGTAGGATTAGGTTCATTCGTATTTTAAGGTTAGCTTAAAATATAAATTTGTGGCCAAATAATAATGATTGAATATCATACTAAAATATCGGAATTTATGAATACTGAATTGTAAGGTTAGGTTAGAATTAGGTAAACATACTTACTTGTAAATTAGTATAGTTAATGTAGGAAACATTGAAATGCACACAACGCTAGACATCACATTACACAAATTAATTCTTAAATTTAACAAATAATAATTATATAGCTATTTACCTATAGTATATTTGTTTCCAGACAGAATGATGTATCCTAATGATCACTTCACTTCATAACACATTTGACACTTTATCGTTCACTTCTCAACTCTGTTATTTCTCCTTCTTCGTTAAGCGAATTGTAGAAGCTTTATTATAAAATAATGGGTTGAAATACTTTATAGCAAATAATTTACATCGAAGAGGTGAATTCTGCCTCAAGTAAGATGCATATTATATCGATGAAAGAGATAATGATACCTTTGAAAAAAAAAAATGAAATAGTTAAAGTAATTCCCCATTTCTTAATATCCGTTAAAAAACGGAAACCCAGTCGAACATTCTACAAAATTAATGTTCATGAAGGAGAAATAAGCTAGAGTCGAGTCGAAGATTAATTCTGGTACGCGACGGTCGTGACTTTTTTCGGAATCTGAGAAATCTAAAACAAAGTGTATCATTGTGATACTATTGAACTCTTTTGCTTAATAAATTTGAATATCATTGCATTATATCATTATTGAACTCTGGCTACATACTTTCAATTTGAACTATAGTGCTTATTGTTTTAACTGTTTGTAATCGAGAAATTTTGAATTCATTAAACTTAGACTATTTTACTCAGTGCATTTTTATTCATTACCAGCCCTTCACCCAAGTATACGCTTATGGTGCAGTGGAAGTACACTTGGACTTGTGGTAAAACATTTAAAGTTCAATTTTGCGGTGGGCTGACTAAGAAAAGTTTTTTTGGTGTATTTTTTTTTATGCAGACAATTTTTCTAGAACTCATATTGCAGTGACGAATCTTATAGTCCTTTTGATACCCTTAAACATTGGTCCCTCGAGCCGGATCCTTTACTAGGACAGAATCAGTGTTAATTGTAACGGTATCGTGATCGGTTTCGTATTTGATCTGTTATCCCGCATAAAAATTTATTGGATAAATCTAGAAACATCAAAGGAAATCACTGGTAAGTCCGTTTAGTTTGAGCACCTTTACACAAAATATATTTCTCGAAACCAATTAATTGGAGAGCTTAATGGCTATCCAAATAGCTAGATTTGATATGCTAGAACGCTTCATCGATAATTTCAAGAAAGATCCCCTAGACTGGCGTACCGCACGCTATAATAAGAAGCGCCTGCAAGATTTTCAAAATTTATTCGACAAAATACAGGAAACTCATACTGAAATTCTCGTCGCGAAAAGTTCGGAACCCGATAAATCAGCTCTTCTAGAACACACTTACCTTAAGGATGATTTATACTCTAATGTTGTATTTCAGATCGTTTAGGGAAGTTCACCACACAAAAAACTTTTCTTTAATTTAAAAATGTTTATTTAAAAAAACTTCTTCCCTTCGATCGCGTATATTTTACTTAAAGCCGCACGAACGAGAGTCTCTGCAACTTGACCCTTTGCAATATTAGAAAGAACTCGCAGAGCTTTCTCCGGTCAGTCACCATGTCACCTCACTTATTCGCTTTTTTTCTGGGCCATTGCTATGTTGCGTCATATTAGAATATTTTTAAGCAGGTAACCACTTGTTGTTTATTATACGCGCTTTCACAACAAACCAAATAATTCTCAGTTTGTTATGAAATGCGATACATTGCAACTTTTAATGGGGCTACCGTTGGCACACTTAAGTAAGATCTGTATGCATTGTATTTATTGTGCAAGGTCTTACTTAGTAACTCGCAAAGCAATGACTCAATGAGGAAGTGCTGATCAATTGGTTGTTTCGTTCTATGATAAAATCAATTGATCAGCATCAAGATTTATATTCACAACATCCCTCCCCCGTGATGAAAACGGCATCGAGGGGGTCGAGATGACGTGGTAACCATGGATGAGGAGAGAGCCCGTTTTATTTTTAATGCGTTAATACGACATATATATATTTTTTTATATTTATTCTGTTCGTTACAGGAATCAAATACAAAATATATATAATATGTGTACCTAGTAATTAATGATAGAAATTTTTTTTTTTTTTTGTTTTGGAATTTGTCACATATACGCAAATATATAATGCACTTATTATAAATTAATCAATTTTATGAATAATAGAAAAAACATAATTTAATAATAGAATAAACATTTTTTTTTTTTTTTTTTAATATTGAGATATGTTGCAGATGAAAGTGTACTTTTACGTAATATATAGACACATTCAATATATATATTCAGTTTGGTCGAACAGAAATTTAAAATTATTATTTATTTTGATTTTCTTAGATATGGCTATGACTACACAATCAATACATTTTACCCAGAATAAATTTTTTTTTTCAATCTTTTGAAATTACATACACATAATCTAAATTAAAATAAACTACACAGTACCTACAGCGGAAAACTTTTTGATTTTCATTAACTCAAAACTTTACAATTTTTTATTATTAAAAATTATTACCTCTCTATTAGCTAAGTCACAAAAAGATACTAATATATAAAAAAAATAATTAGTAATATAAAAATAACTAAGCCATAAAAATATTTCCTTGTAATCATACATGTATATTTAATTCTGACCGTACCATTGTCTCAAGCCTTCATGACTTGACTTTAAACTTCATATATATATGGCTTCATGTGGGGTGTGTTCAAGGGTAGTTTTGGTGGTTTTTGATCAAGTTTCCGTGACACAATCGTTTTAGAAGTTGCTATCTGGAATAGGAATCGCGTTCGGCTCTTCCTTTCCCGGGAGATGTTTTGCGGGTATTTCGGAAATTGCTATCGGGGTTAAAGGGAGGGGGGGGGGGGGGGGTATACTTACGATCTCTTGGGATCTTCGAGGAGTAGGGTATGAGATTATGGGCTTTGCCTTTGCTTGAATAGTTTGGTTTCTTTTCCGTAATAGATATTTTAAGGCCAGGCACAAAATTAATCCAGCGACTAACGCTATAGTTATTCCTGTATTGGCATGTGTTTGAATTTGATGCCTTTATCTTTCCCTACTTGACTTTACTGAATTTATTTCTCTTTCCAAATCATCTAAATCTTTACTTCACTAACGAGGGCGAAGTTATGATTTCTATGAGTATTTACCTTTAGATTTTCGTTAATATTAAATTTACCTTGTAGCTCGTCATAAAGATCTTGTTTGAACGATACTTTAGGAACATTGTAGAGTTCAGGCTGGTGTATTGGGGGATAATAACTAAAGCTGTTTTCAAAAGGAATTCTATAGTTTTCTAACGTATACGTACAGGATTGTTTTAAAACGAGGACTCCAGTGCCGTTGATGGTTAAGTGACCAAAATTATTACTACAGTTTGTTAAAAGGGTTGCCTCTGAGAAAAATACGAACAGCCAAGAATTTTGCCTGACCATTTTTGTTAGGGTATTAACAGTATTATTTATTATTCTGTGCTCGCAAGGAGCTGGTCCTCTTAGCGGGTTATTGAATAAGTTCGCCATGCAATTGGCTTTATTAACTATAAGTGTACTAGGTTGGGCTTGATAGCAAATATATATAATATCACTCATAGTAGTAGACCTTTTGCAGTGTTCTTTAAAGTCTAGTGTTGTCATTTCTAAATACTGTTGGTTTCGAGTGCTGTTCAGGAAGTAATTTGCCTCAATTTTGAAAATAGCGGAGCTTTTGGGTGAGATAGGTGTTGGCAATAAGTATACTTTATTAAGTGTATATACTGTATTTTCGGGCAATGGAAGCGTTATACGGATGAAATGTTTGTTATCTAACTGTATACAATCAGTTTGAATTATTTGACTGACAGCTTTGAAGTCCAGCAAGAGGTTTGTCATGCCTCTTTTACTGATTTCAGTATATATTTGTGATATATCGTTGGCTGTCAAAATCAGAGGGTGTAAGGTATGCTGATGTAAGGCATTTATCACCAATAATTCATTTGTTAACCGTTGATATATTTGTTGAAGCTGATGTAAAATATATATCAATATTTCATTAATATCTGCTTTAATATTTACGGTTCTTATTTCCGATTTGAGAATTCGGGTGGAATTAATTACATTTTCTACCAAGCCATTAAAGCGATCTTCTAAGTTTTGTTGGTATTCCGTAACGTTCTTAAAAGCCTGATTTATTTCATTGAATTTTGACTTGACTAGGCTAATTTGTTTTTCTATCAAGTGCACATTTTCAGAGTCTTGAGTTTCTAAGTTATTTAATTTGGTATATATTTGCTCGGCATCTCTGTCATCCATAGTACCGAATAAAAATTTGCTCACCCTACCTATTCCATCAACTATTCCTCGCTTACTTCTAACTTGCAAATAGAAATTTATATCTCTTAACCTATCCTTTACCTTGTTTACTTGCCTTCGTAACTCGGTTTCCCATGTTTTGCATGATTCGGTTTCTTCATCCTTTAACTGTAGCGTACACAGATGTCCTATTGTTTTCTCGCATTTTTCAATAAATCCTAGTGCTTCGGTTTCTTGCATCATCTGGATCTGCGTATATATGACCCATGTGTGCACATACATGTATGCTGGTGATATCTGTTCGAACATTACGCCAGTGGAATTTAGAGATATTACATCTGCCTGGGGTGCCACCCAGGGTATTATTGCAAAAAACCACAGTAGCATAATCTGTAGATAATAAATCGAATTTAGTGATAGTCGCGATAATATTGGCTTTGAGGTAATCGTAAATCTAAAATGTTTTTAATCTATTGTTATGAACTCTTCGCAACTTATGTCCAATTTGTAAAGTGCAATTGACATCATTGTTAACCTTTTTAATCTCATACGGTCCATTCCAAATGGGTGCCAGTTTATGTTTTTTAGTAGGGTTTCTTAAAAGAACTCGGTCACCTACATGAAATTTTACACTTCGTGCATTCCTGTCGTAGTTTTCCTTGGATTTTAATTTGCTTTTTAGCAATTCTTCTCTTACCATTTTATGAAGTAATTGCATTTTTCTTCTTCTTATGCTGACATAATCATCAAAATTATAGATAGGTTCAGGTTCTTTTCTTAAGTTATTAGGAGGTGGATCGTAAAATCCCCACAATGCTTCCATAGGGGTATGTTTTCCTCCTACATGAGGTGAGTGATTACGAACATGTACTGCTTCCTCGAGCCATTGATCCCATTCTGTTATGTTATCATCCACAATGTTCTTCAGGTAGTCAATTAAAGGTCCATGTGTTCTTTCCAGAGCACCATTTGTCTGTGGGTGGTAAGCTGTTGTTTGTAATTTCTTGACTTTAAATAGTTTGCATAGTTGTTTGAAAAGGGCGCTAGTGAAGTTTGCGCCTTGGTCTGTGACTACTGCTTTAGGTATCTTATATTTCATCATTAGCTTGTAAAAATCGTTAGCTACTGTGATTGCCTCGCCATTTTTTAAAGGTTTGCAATCAAACATCCTGGTTGTGTCATCCAAGAGTGTAAGGATATATTTATTACCATTGCGGGTTTCTGGCAGAGGTCCGACTATATCTAAATATACTTTATCAAATGGCTTTTCGGCAACACTACTAATTACCATAGACATTTTGATGTCCTTTCCATGTTTGTTTTTGCTGCATGGAACACACTTCCTAATATACTTATGGGTGTCTTTTAGCATACCTTTCCATTTGTAGTTTCTCCTTATGCGTTTGTAAGTCTTATAGATTCCTAAGTGCCCTCCGAGGGGTGAGTTATGGTAATCTCGTAAAATGACATTAATGTCATTCTGGTTACTCAGAACTGTTATTCTTTCATCGTTGTTGGGCTCCCATTTTCCAATTACTTGAGGTCTTCCTCATTTACTTTTCTTTGTGCCCTGGTTAAAACATGACAGGATGGGTGACAAAAATTCGTTTCAGCTTCAGAATCCATCTCGTGGTGAACTTGTGCTATTGTGGTTATCTGAATTCCACGCTCTTTATTCATATTGTCACTGTTCTCGTTAGAGGGAATTCTGCTGAGTGTGTCAGCGTTTTTATTAAATTTTCTTGGTTTGTACTCTATACTGTAGTCGTATTCCGAAAGCTTATGATGAAATCGAAGTAAACGTGAGGAGGGGTCTTTACTATTGAAAATGCCTTTTAAGGGTTTATGGTCTGTGTAGATAGTGAACCTGCGGCCGTATAAATAACATCGGAAATTCCGTGTGGCCCACACTATTGCCAATAATACTTTTTCGGTGGCAGAGTAGTTTCGTTCTGCTTTATTTAAGGTTCTGCTTGCGTAAGCAATGGGTTGCTCTTCACCGATCTTCCCCTGAGCTAACACCGCACCCAATGCTTCTCCGTTGGCATCTGTCGTTAATATGAAGGGTTTGTCGAAGTCGGGATATATTAGTAAAGGCGGTGAGGTAAGCAATTCCTTGAGTTTGTTGAACGCCTCTTCACATTGGTCTGACCACTTGTATTTAGTATTTTTCCGCAGAAGTTTGTTGAGGGGCTCGGAAATTTTAGAAAAACTAGGGATGAATTTCCTATAATAATTTGCTAAACCAAGAAAAGACTGAACTTGTCGCACAGTTTTCGGCTGTGGAAAGTTTTGGACGCAAACTACCTTTGAAGGGTCTGGTAAAGCTCCTTTACTAGAACACTTGTGTCCTAAGTATACTACCTCTTTTCGTAAGAAATGACATTTTTCAATTTTCAGCTTTAAATTATTCCTACGCAACCTTTCAAATACATCTCTTAACTTCTCGTTATGATCCGATAAGTTCTTTCCATATATGACAATATTGTAATGCTTGTACTGCAATCGTCTTGTAGATGGATGCTTGTATACTTCAGGCGAGAAAGCTCAGCCGAATATCTTAACGTGGTGCAGGCGAGAATGCTCAGCCGATATTGTTATCTGAAGGCGTCAGAGACTGCCCTATCTTCTGGCGAGATTGCTCAGCCGAATATCTTCGTATAGTGCAGGCGAGAATGCTCAGCCGATATTTGCACACTGTATGGCGTCAAAGACTGCCGAAGTTACTAGAGGAATAAATAATAAAACACCTTTTTCCGTCTTCAAACGTTCTGAATTTCTTTATTCTAATCAACTTATTTATATCATTATTTGCTATCCCTACCTAACGTATAAATCTACTAAATAATCAATTTATTGCAATACATTGCAATATAGATTATTGACCTGGAGTAGAGCAATCAAAAATTCGCAAATCCACCCAAGAATTTGTCGCAATGCACATTCCAAGCTTTTCAAGCATTCGGGTTCATTGAGGTCAGTGTAATACATGAATGGTGTGAAATGTTGTGTCAGCAAACTGACGTGTGTTGCACTGAAGTGCATTGCCCTTGCAAGTTCATTTCATTCACATTGTTCAATTTATGAACGAAAATATGTGTGAATGAAATTATTGAACTTGAATGCTTGCTTATGCTTGTTTTTCTTTTTTTTTTGTGTATGTGCATTTATGAAATGTTTGATGCGCTACATCCCTCCTCTTATGGAAAAAAAAATTTTGCTTGATTAGAGGAAAATTTTTTGTCTTATTCTTATGATGTAGTTTTCTATCTTACATTTCTACTAAAATAATTTGTGTACTTTATTTGATTCTTATTCACTAGTTGTTTTAATTGTTACATGATACTGATGGTGAACTTTAAAATTTTTTCAACCTATTGTTGTGTACTTCTTTTATTATTCTATCTATCTTTATCTTAGTATTAACGTTATTTGTATCAATTACAATATATGGACCTTTATATGGCGGTTCATTCTTTCTCTTATTTCCTACTTTTAATAATACTTTATCTCCTATCTTAATTTTTAGTGTGTTAGTTTTTTCATCAGATTTTCTGCTTCTTTTCTTTTTAGAATTCTCCAATAGTGCTTTAGCTATTTTTTGGCTTTCTTGCAGGCGAAACTTCAATTCTTTTGAGTAATCTTCTAGATTGTAAATCGGATCTGTTCTATTTTGATCCATGGTGTCTGGAAGTGAGGCTAATTTTCCGAATATCAGTTCGTATGGTGATATTTTGGTTTCGGAATGAGGTGTGATATTGTAGCAGAATGTGTAATAGGGTAACCATTCATCCCATTCAGCATTCTGGGCTATTGATAATAGGTACTCGTTTAGTACTCGATGATTCCTTTCAATGGCTCCTAGAGTTTCGTGGTGAAACGGAGTTGCTGTGACTTGGGTTATTTTGAAAATTTTGCATATTTCTGCGATTAATTGGTTGACAAATTCGGTGCCTAGGTCCGTTTTTAGAATTTTGAATGTTCCATATTTTAAGATTATTTTTTCGACTAATATTTTTGCGAATGTTTTGGCCTCTTTATTCTCCATGGGGAATGCTTCTACATATTTGGTTAGTTGACATTGACATGTCAGAATGTATCTGTAGAATTTACTTTGGTTCATGGGTCCTACCGTGTCAACTTCTAATATTTCGAAACTTTGACTTGGTGTGTTTGTTTCTACCATTCTTTCTTTGGTGTTCCTTATTACTTTATTGCATTTGCATTTCTCACAGTTGTTTACGTAAGTTTTCACCATTCTGCTGAGATTTTTCCAATAGTATCTTTGTTTGATCTTGTTAATTGTGCGTTTGACTCCTGAATGTCCACCTGTGTGTGGAGTGTCATGAAATTGTTCGATTATGTTCAGTTGTTCTTCCTTGTTCACTATTCTTTTTGGGGGTTTAAATATTATTATGCGCAAACTTTTCTTTTCTTTTATTTTAATTCGCTTCTGCAGATCATTAAATTTCTTCTTAAATTCTTCTATGTCGACTTTTTTAAATATTTCTTCTTCTTTTGAGATTGCTAGCATTTGAATTTCGTTGTCAATCATCGCGTGAGTCAGCTTCTCCAATATCGATCCTAAGTTCAGATTCGGATTATCGCAGTACTCGATTGCAACTTCCTTTTTTGATATGAGTATACTCTTCTTTTCTTTATACTTTCTTTTCTGGACGTCCTTATTTATCTTTATGAATTTTAATTGTCTTACATTTCTTATTTCGGAGATTGAGGTGCATTCGTAGATGAAAAGTTGGCCTGACGATTCATCCACACTTTCAATATCTTCAATTTTTTCGCATGCTTCTGATTCTTTTGCTTTTTTTGATCTATTCCTCGTTGTTATCTTAATTTGCGCTGTTGGTATCATTTCTTTAAGCATATCCGAGTTGAGCTTTATTCTGGATAGTGCGTCTGCATTTGTATTCAGTGAACCCTTTTTATATATTATGTCGAAGTCATATTCAGATAGTTCTAAACGGATTCTTGTCATCTTTGATGATGGATCCGTGTGTGTGAACAAACTTACTAGAGGTCTGTGATCAGTCACGACTGTGAATTTTTTTCCATACAGGTATGGTCTGAAGTGTTTTATAGCCCAGTGGATTCCCAGATAATTGGTTTCTTCAATTCATGCTTATCTAGAGTTCTGCTTGCGTAGGAAATAGGTAGGTCTTTGCCTATCTCTCCTTGAGACAGAATTGAGCCTAATGCAAAATTTGATGCGTCCGTCGATACGACAAATTGTTTTGAAAAGTCTGGCATACTAGTCATGATCGTTATTCTAGTGTTGTTTATCTCTGTTTAGTTTGAATGGATTGTTATTAGGTCTACCTCCTAATTTTTTGTTTAATTGAATCATTAGTTGAGCCTGTATGATTGTCTTTTATGATATGTAGTATAAATTCTACTACATTCCCTTCCATTTCAGATTCTATGTTTTTTGTTTGTACATGATCTATTTATGTCTAATATCGACCAGCTTCTTGTGGATTAGTTTATTGAGCCTGACGCAATTGGAGTATTCTGTTTCTCCTGTTATTCCGCAGAATTCTTTTCTTAGTTTTAAGTAGTCTATTAGGCTGGTTTCCTTAATTATCTATTTATCTGATTAGATTTATCTCTTGATGCTGCATCGTCTTTAGTATTATTTTATTTACTTGATTAGCTTATTAATAAATATATATAAATTTTTTACGTTGTTCATGTTATGTTCGTCGTTCTCTGAAAATTGAGTGTTGAATTTCAGGGACTTGTTGCCCGTTATCCGAATCCGGATCTACATCCTATTTCTAGAACTCAGTTTGACATGCTGCATTTTTGTAGTGGACTTCATGGTGTACTGCCATATCGTGGGATTCATTTTTATATAATTCATCTTCAGTTTGGCATGCGGAATCATGTTGTTCACAGCTGTTCGTTTGTGCGGCTGTTGTCGCTGTCGGAATACGAGTTTGCACTATTGCATGCATTTTTCTTTTTATGATTTGTCCTCCTATAATTTTGTTGCTATTGTGTATGGACCATACTTCATGATTATTTTCATCTGTCATTATTTTTCGTTCTTTGTGCTTGCTGCTTGTTTCATCTGGTGAATTTCAGTTTTCTATGGTATCCGAGTTTCTACGCCGGAGACGTGGCATCTCTGCTTGCTGGTTTGACATCATTTTAAATTTAGAAGAGTTCTACCGATTTCTCGAAAACTGTTTGTCTTAATTGTATGTGGGTCCCGCCTCTGGATTTTTTCTTATTTCTTCTTTTAGTTCACGTTGATTTTTTGGTCCGTGGTGCATGTTAATTGTACTTCCTTCCCGGTTAGTAGTGCGGGGTTTCTGTGTTCCTTGGTTCGTGATGCAGGGTCGCCATGTAATGCTTGTACTGCAATCGTCTTATAGATGGATGCTTGTATACTTCAGGCGAGAAAGCTCAGCCGAATATCTTAACGTGGTGCAGGCGAGAATGCTCAGCCGATATTGTTATCTGAAGGCGTCAGAGACTGCCATATCTTCTGGCGAGATTGCTCAGCCGAATATCTTCGTATAGTGCAGGCGAGAATGCTCAGCCGACATTTGCACACTGTATGGCGTCAAAGACTGCCGAAGTTACTAGAGGAATAAATAATAAAACACCTTTTTCCATCTTCAAACGTTCTGAATTTCTTTATTCTAATCAACTTATTTATATCATTATTTGCTATCCCTACCTAACGTATAAATCTACTAAATAATCAATTTATTGCAATACATTGCAATATAGATTATTGACCTGGAGTAGCGCAATCAAAAATTCGCAAATCCATCCAAGAATTTGTCGCAATGCACATTCCAAGCTTTTCAAGCATTCGGGTTCATTGAGGTCAGTGTAATACATGAATGGTGTGAAATGTTGTGTCAGCAAACTGACGTGTGTTGCACTGAAGTGCATTGCCCTTGCAAGTTCATTTCATTCACATTGTTCAATTTATGAACAAAAATATGTGTGAATGAAATTATTGAACTTGAATGCTTGCTTATGCTTGTTTTTCTTTTTTTTTTTGTGTATGTGCATCTATGAAATGTTTGATGCGCTACAATATCGTCTAAATATACAAAACATCTGAATCCTTGAAGTCCGGTTAAGACGTGATTCATTAAGCGTTGGAATGTTGCTGGAGCATTTTTTAGCCCAAAAGGCATTCTTTTGAACTCAAAATATCCATGTGGAGTACTAAAAGCTGTCTTGGATTGATCTCTTTCGTCAACTAGCACTTGATGGTAACCAAGTTCCCATTTTGGAAAATGGACCGACTTTTTGTTTTTCAACGTTTCGAAGGGACTATTTTCTATGTTCAACCCCTTCTTTTCAATGTGAGAGTTTAGTGGTATAGCGAAGTTTGTATTATTTACTTCTGAAACTGGGAACTCTAAGGTTTTCTGTGGACCCTTAATATTACATGCTTTTGACAAGAAATTGTAGCCTAGTATTCCATCGCAAGGTACATTCTCGTTGTCCTTTACTACATGAAATTCACATGTTTGTGGGGTTTTAAGTAGAAAGTTCCCCTTGCATGTTCCTACTGTCTGACCTTCTCCAAAAGCGCCGTTAAGGTTTGTTTTATTACCTTGATTAATCTTAATATTATTTTGTAATACCGACTTTTTTATTAAAATAACGTCAGCTCCCGTGTCGACTAAGAGCTCGACCGTGGAAGTAGCTGCTATATCGAACGGTAATTTAACTGAGCACTTAGGGGCTTGGGAGGGCTGACACTGGTTTTCATTGGTGCTCTCCAGGCTTCCGCGGTGTCGTCGCAAGCCTACATATAGTTTTCCGAGTGATTGTTTGTTTTTTGAGCACTTTGTGGTCTCTTGCTGTCCCACTCTTGCTTAGCTCGACAGTTGGTCATAGTATGTCCCTTTCTTTGACAAAATTCACATCGTTGGAGTGGCCTTGTAAAAAATGCTGCCTTCCATTAGTTTGCAACGAATTTATCTGAGGTTTTTGGTTCGTGGTTCTCATTCTGCAATTCTGGGCGACATGTCCATAACTTTGACAGTTATTGCAGAACCCTGCTTTTTTCCGCTGGAAACATTCAGAGAAAGTGTGGTTTGCCTTATTGCAGAAACTACATTTTATGGGAGGCGGATTCCGCCTATCGTTTTCTTGACGATTATGTGCCGTATATCTTCGTCCACTGTAAGAATTATTCTCCTGAGAAGGTACTTGGCAATAATTTGGATTTTGCTGGATCCCCATTAAATTATTCGTAACTGGATATCCGTCTCCCATTGATGGGTTCATTAATTGAATGCCCAAAGGCTTATGGTACATCGACATTGCTTGCCTTTCTATCTCCTCAAGTTTTTCCCCTTTCTCGATTACGACAGACAGGTCCTGACTTGTATCTTGCATAAGATGGATTTTATGATTAGGGTTGATTATCCCTGTTTTAAACACATATATGGCCGTTTCCATAAGCTCGGTTCCTACTGCTTTAGCAGCATCACCCTTATGACGCTCTGAAATTTTTGAGACACAATTTTTATATAAAACTTTCACTCTGTGTGCAAAATCTGTCAACGTCTCTCCAGGCATCTGGTAAAGCACACGGAGTTCATTTACCAAGGTCACGTAGCTCTTTGTGTTAACCAGTTTGCTATGAATTTTGGTCTCGAATTCGCTGAAATTTTTAAATTGTGTCCCCTCTAACGAGGTGGCTGCTCTACCTCTAAAGCGTGTGGGGAGGAGGGTTAAAAAAATCGGAATTTCTTCGACAGATAAGCAATTTATTACATGTTTACAACAGTTTATAAATATGCTTACTTCTGACTCTAGGTTTAATCCTATGTCACCCGTCAAAATGGGAATACTATTGAAAATCAGTTGGTTAACTTTGCCATGTCAACTTGTACGGTTGCCATACTGTCTTCTTGTAATAATCGCGGACAAGATTTTGATCGACGTCTGAATTCTTTTCCTGACCTTAACATAGACGCTTCCCCGCTCTCTGCCGGGTTGCTGTTTGTACTGGGGTCAGTGCTATCTGCACTTAAATTTGGGCTTGTGTTCTCAAAGGAAAAAGAATTAATTTTTTTCCAAAATCTTTTTGAGCTTTACTCAACACATAAAATGGATAGGCAGGATTGGCAGATTTTGGCGTTGAATATGCTGTCGGATTATCTGTTGTCTGTGACATTAATTCGGAAGGTTCACTATCTGAACACAATTCAATTTTATCTCACTTGTACACCAATAAAATAAAGTGCAATTTTGACCATGATATACACCTATGCGTGTATTTCGCATTATTGGACTAAAACTGAGGGAACTCTCAAATTGTATGTTTTTCAATTTTTCCTCCCCGCACCATATTATATCATGACTAAATAAAACTGAAATTCTTTACAAGTGTGACGCTCACTGAATTTAGCGTTGTAAGAAGTGATATCAGATTCGCAGATTTATCTCCATTTGGCAGATTTTAGACATGATAAAAGATTTACAAGTTTCTTCCGAAAAAAAAAAAAATTTCCAACTAATTGTTAATATACTTTTACTGTATTCGCCTACGTAAAGTTCTTTTTTCATTTCTTTTTTTCAATATAAGTTCAAAAATAAGGTAGAGGTTGAAACCTTCAGAAGAATGCTCTTGTTTAAGATATATTGATGTTAAAATTAACCAAAAGTTTTTTTAACTTAAAAGTTCCAAGTTTAATCATAAAAAAAAAACGTAATAAGGTATTCACAACAAAATTTTGATGAGTAATATTTGATAATGGAATATAAATATATCATATTTTGTCTTTCATAAGTTTGCCTTAGTTACTACCAAAATTATTCCAAGGCAAATATTTTAGAGAAGCTTATTTTAACGTATATTTAAGATTTCGATCACTGTCTTCCAGGTAACACTTGTAAGTGTGCTTACTTAAACCATTTTTAAAGATTCTCCCCTACATAAGGAAGCTTGTTGAAAGAATGGGAATAATAAATAAGAGAAACAAAATAAAATCAAACTGTTAAAGAGTTACAGGAAAGAGAAACTTAATTCCATGGTACTATGTCATTGCAATTTAAGCATTCTTCAGTATATTCGTATATATATATGCTTACAAGACTTCCTTTATATACATGTATGCAATTACTCTCATATATTTTAATTTAGATATAAAAAAAAATTTCACATATATTTTCATCTTAAATTGCTATTTATCAACAATTAAAAAATAATAAATTATATAAAAATCTTACAAAATTTTTGTTTGTTTGTTTATAATTCCTTGGGAGATATGCTGCTTCAAAAATTGGAATGTTTGTACTGCATCCGGTTCAGCTGCGAGTTGTTAGGTACTATTATTCACACACTTTTCTTTGCTTTTTTTAATAGATCTCCTCTTTTTTTCACTTTCCTACTTTCTTTTTCTTTTTTTTGTTATTCTGCAGGTCGAATAGCGCCCCGCAATCAGACTCAAGTGCAGGTTTCAGGGTGTAGAATATGTTGCCCACACTATTCAAACACTACCGGCTGCGCCAAATGTTGTATTTTGGATCGTTTAGGGAAGTTCACCACACAAAAAACTTTTCTTTAATTTAAAAATGTTTATTTAAAAAAACTTCTTCCCTTCGATCGCGTATATTTTACTTAAAGCCGCACGAACGAGAGTCTCTGCAACTTGACCCTTTGCAATATTAGAAAGAACTCGCAGAGCTTTCTCCGGTCAGTCACCATGTCACCTCACTTATTCGTTTTTTTTCTGGGCCATTGCTATGTTGCGTTATATTATATTTTTAAGCAGGTAACCTGTAAAGCCATGACCACGGTCAACAAAAGTAAACAGAAATCAGAACAAAAAAAGGAAATAAAAACAAACAAAGTTTGCTCGACCTCAAGAAGAATTTGCAACGCAAGCAATTCTGCTATGCAAGCATAATTCTTCATTGATAAAATATATATACACCTGAAGTCATTGCTTTACAATATCGATAAATTATGACTCAATCAGAAATCGTGTGATCAAAAATACTGACACTACTATTTCTGATTATTAATTTTGTATATTGCAATTCTGCAATAATCCCCCCCTTTAGAATTATAATGAAATATTGATTCTTTGTTATCGATTGATATAAATAAGCTGCTATTATTGAATAAAATCAGAACTTATCAGATAGTTGAAAGACGTCTTTTAATTTCTCAAGTAAAGAGCGGCATACTGTGCCATATCAATATAAAGCGGCATACTCTGCCTTATAAATACATCGGCATACTCTGCCATACAAGTACAAAGCGGCATATTCTGCCTTGATCAAATAGCGGCAGTCTCTGCCATTTAAAAACAATATCGGCATCCCCATTGCCACCAAGGGATAATATCATCACAGCGGCTCTTTAGCCATAAATCGTAAGTGCGGCAGCCTTCTGCCTATTTAATTAAATACATATTTATGACGCATAGTACATTTTGAATAATCATGGATAGCTTTTTAAATACATCGTGGAAAAAGCATATTACAAACCACTTGTTGTTTATTATACGCGCTTTCACAATAAACCAAATAATTCTCAGTTTGTTATGAAATGCGATACATTGCAACTTTTAATGGGGCTACCGTTGGCACACTTAAGTAAGACCTGTATGCATTGTATTTATTGTGCAAGGTCTTACTGAGTAACTCGCAAAGCAATGACTCAATGAGGAAGTGCTGATCAATTGGTTGTTTCGTTCTATGATAAAATCAATTGATCAGCATCAAGATTTATATTCACAACACTAACATGGAGGAGTTCTTTTATGCAAATTATCCTTTCATTGAAGAAAGGTTTGAACGGGATTTTCCATCGTCGAAAATCGTTAGTAATTCTAAGGAAGATAAAGTAGCTATTGGGGTAGAACAAAAACCTGGGCATGATAATTTTATTAAGTTACCGAAAATTGCTTTGGAGAATGTCTTTGGAGGTTATAGAAACCTCATCTATCTAGAGTCCAAAAGCTACAATATTTAAAGCTCCATGTGGGAGGAAAGGCAGAAAATCTTTTGAGACATGTACAAGTTACGGATGACAGCTATGAGTCTGCTTGGAGCCTCCTTATCGATAGATACGACAATAAAAGAGTATTAGTTAATGCCCAATTGAAGCTTCTACTGTCACAAAATTCTTTGTCCAGTGAAACTTCACAGGGAATGACAAGTCTCTTGGACTTCACAAATGAATCTCTTCAAGCATTGAATAATTTGTCTATAAATACTACGACCTGGGATGCATTTATAGTCTACATCATAGTGCAAAAACTTCCCACCGAAACGCATCAGTTGTGGGAGCAGGGTATCAGTAAAGATAAGGGGATTAAATCCTGGGCGAGGTTAAAAGAATTCTTGGAGTCAAGATTCAGAACGTTAGAAGCTGTCTCTCGGAAGAAAACTAGTTCGTTTAAAGATAGCCCTACTATTACGCCTAGATCAAAATTTGTTCAACAATCTTTCCATTTATTAGACAAAGCAGTGTCAAAAATTTTCTTCTTTGCCATCGCATCAAAAGCTTGATTTTGTGAAATCAAAGGGTCTATGCATAAACTGTTTAGGTCAAGGGCATATAATTGCAAACTGCCCAAGCCAACAAAGGTGTAATCACTGTAGGCAACGTCATCATACGCTTCTCCATCGGAGGTCGGCTGATAGACCAAACACCTTCAGCTCAGAGCCCAGAGCTCCCAATCGAACAATGTCTTCGGCTAATGAACATCAAATGCAAGCACTAACGACATCAATACCCTCTACGTCAAATTCTAATTTGCAAGCAAATTTATCTCCTTCGGCATCTAGTTTTGTACCTCAACGTGAAAGCACTGCTTCATGCAATTTGAATTCACTGGGATGCAAATTCTCAAAGGGCTCAGACATTGTTAGCCACTGCCCTAGTCAAGCTAAGATCTCCAGCTGGTCGAGAAAACATATTCCGAGCATTGATAGATCAGGGATCTCAGGTTTCATTGGTAACTGAGTCAGTCGTTCAGAGTTTAAAGCTAAAAGAGAATGCATTAGAGCTAATGTAACAGGCATAGGTCAATCGCATGCAGGACAAGTAAATACAAGGTCCATCTTACGCTTAAATCGCTATACCATGATGACTTTTCCGTGGATATGGACGCATTAATTCTTACTAAGCTGACTCATTTTCTTCCAACCAGAGAAATACTTAGAAAAGACTGGGACCATATTCAAGGCCTTAAATTAGCTGATCATCTATACCATCGCCCTTCCAAGATAGACATTTTGTTAGGGGCTGACGTTTTTGGACAAATAATTCTGAAAGGTCTAATACATGGGTATCCGGGTACACCAGTGGCACAAGAAACCGTTTTCGGATGAATACTATGTGGTAGGGTAGAGGAAAGCATAGCACCTGTAAAGATAAATAGTCTCCACATCACAACAGAATTACATCAACAAATAAGACAATTTTGGGAGCTTGAAGAAATTAATATAGAGAAACCCCTTACCAAGGAAGAGCAGCAATGTGAAGAACACTTTCAAAGAACACATAAACGTCGAACTGATGGGCGATATGAAGTCGAACTCCCATTCTCTGTAGAGAATACTTCTAATTTGGGTTCATCTAGAGGGATCGCTTTATCTCGTCTTTTCCAAATGGAGCGAAGGTGTAAAATAAATCCAACCTTGATAGCTCAGTACGCTGCATGTCTTAACGAATATTCTTCCCTAGGACACATGGAACCTACAAGCAATAAAGAAGAAGAACATAGAATCGAGAATGAAAAGAATACATCATATTACTCCTGCTACTTACCACATCACTCAGTTATGAAGGAAGATAGTACTACCACTAAACTTCGTGTTGTCTTCAATGCATCCGCTCCCACAAGTTAATGGTGTGTCACTGAATAAAATTTTATTAAATGGTCCTACTCAACAAGATGAACTAGCTTCTATTCTTTTAAGATGGCGTAGATATAAGATAGCCTTTACAGCTGATGTCGAAAAAATGTATCGGCAGATATTAGTCACGAAGCCGCATGCCGATTATTAAAGAACAGTATGGCGTGAGTCAGCTGAGGCACCTGTAAAAGACTATAAACTGTTACCTTTGGAACCAAAAGCGCCGCCTATTTAGCCACCAGAGTAACAGTTAGCTATTGATGAACGTGATAAATTTCCACTGGTTTCAGAAGCCACTTTGACAGACTTTTACGTAGACGATTTGATGTCGGGTGCCCCCAATATAGAATCAGCCTTGGAAAAGCAATTTTTTAAATTTAATGAAGTCAGAAGGTTTTTTCGTACGTAAGTGGGTATCGAATTCCGCAACTTTCCTTGAACACCTTCCAAAGGAATTAAGACAGATTGATCTGCCATTTCATGTTAATGCTCATGAAAATGTGAAAACCCTTGGAATGTACTGGAACTCACAAAATGAGACATTTTCCTACACAATAAAATCAAAGGCAGACTTAACTAACATAACGAAGAGATCGATTTTATCAGAGGTGTGCAAGTTATTTGATCCTTTGGGATGGCTTTCCCCAATTATCGTTATCGCAAAGATCATGATCCAAAGGCTGTGTACCAGGAGAACTTTCCTCTGAATGGGTTAATTATCAACAAGAAGAAATCACCAAGGTCGATCAGATTTTTATACCACGATGGCTAAATCTTTCCTATTCAAGCAGCGGCATAGAGATTCATGGATTTTGTGACGCGTCAACTCAAGCTTACGCAGCTGGAGTTTACATCTGTAGTATGCAATGTGGACAGCGAAGGATATCCATGCTTGCTACCAAAACAAAAGTAGCACCTATAAAGACAGTGTCTCTACCTCGACTTGAGCTATGTGGAGCAGTACTTCTGTCAAAATTAGTAAAATATGTAAAACAAGCTCTGAAGCTCCATGACATAGTTCCTACATATGCTTGGACAGACTGCGAAATGGTTATCGCCAGGTTAAGAGGTCATCCCACAAAATGGAAAACTTTCATAGCTAATATAGTTCCATTGATTCACGATTATTTAGAAGAATCCATATGGAGACATATACCATCCAAGCAGAACCCAACAGACTGCGCTACAAGAGGTCTTCTTCCAGACGAGCTAAGGAATTATATTTTATCGTGGCAAGGACCCGACTGGCTACAGAAATCGCAAAGCCTTTGGCCTCCTTGTAAGAACCCAGCGACCCAGATCGAAATGCGAAAGTTGGAGACTTGCCATACTCAAGTGATTGTCGAAAATGACATTGTAGAACGATTTTCATCTCTCACAAAACAGCAGGCAACCCGTGAAAAACAAAAACAAAGGTCATCTGAAAAATACGGAGCTACAGGCTGCCTTACGAATTCTGCTAAGAGATGTTCAAATGAAAAGTTTCTCAGACGAGATAGAAAATTTGAAGAAGGTGCGTGACATCAGTCGAAACAGTCGTTTGTTAAAGTTAACACCATTTTTAGATAATGATGGACTTCTGAGAGTTGGCGGCAGACTACGACACTCAAATCTTTGTTTCAGTGAGAAACATCCTATAATCCTACCAGATAAAAGCCATTTCACGAGGTTATTTATTAACAGAACTCATCGAGAAACGCTACACGGGGGTCCTCAACTGATGATGAGCTAGGAAATATTGGCTATTGAATGCACGGAACGCAATTCGTCAACAGATACATAAATGCATATCTTGTTTTAAACAAAAGGCCACTACACGACAACAATTGATGGGAGATTTAGCTATTGCTCGAGTAAGAATGTCCAGACCTTTTAGCCATACGGGAGTAGATTACTGTGGTCCATTCGAATTAAGAAATCATAGAGGAAGAGGAGCTAACAAATATAAAGGATACATAGCAATCTTCGTATGTATGGCAACCAAAGCCATGCATATTGAACTAGTCACTGATCTCAGCGCTCAAGGCTTCATGGCAGCATATCGTCGTTTTGTATCCAGAAGAGGTCCCTGCAGCGATGTTTATTGTGATTGTGGCTCTAACTTCGTAGGAGCGAATAGAATTCTTACTCGACAAAGCCATCAAATGGTTTCGGGAATGAATGCTGAGATTGCTGCCAGTCTTGAAACCGAAGGGGTAAACTTTCATTTTATACCTCCTGCTTCATCACATTTTGGTGGTCTTTGGAAGTCAGGCGTTCGATCTACCAAGTATCATCTGAAAAGAATCTTAAGAGAATCAACCTGTACATATGAAGAATTAAGCACGATATTGGCACAAATCGAAGCGTGCTTAAACTCTAGGCTGATTTGCGAAATGAGCAGCGACCCAAATGATCTGACCCCACTCACCCCGGCACACTTCTTGATCGGAGATGTATTACTTACTCCTCCAGAACCTTCATTATTGGACATTAATGTGCATCGACTTGATAGATGGCTATATCTGCAATGAATATGTCAGTCATTCTGGAAGTGTTGGAATTCAGAATATTTATGTCGTCTACAGCAAAGACCGAAATGGACAAGAAAATGCGAAAATGTAAAGGTTGGAGATCTAGTCTTAATAAAGGAAGATAATCTACCTCCATCGAGATGGATGTTTGGACGCATAACGGAATAGACCAGTCGCGCGAAACTCACTTAGAAGTCGGAACACAAAATCGTGATAACAATTAATCGGTTCGAATCGTAGGCAAACCAGACTCTTATACTCATTCAACAAAGAAAACATTAACTAAAATGTCGAATAATAAACTACTAAAGCTAATAAATCAAACACGCAATATCCGTTACATGATTATCCAAACTCCTTCCTCCTTCACGTTTCCATTACTGTCCCATCACAACCCTCCAGTCTTCTTATATTGTTGCAGGCACAAGAAATAACTGGTGCGCTTCACTACATCTGACATCTGCATGCAACAAATTCATTGGAACCTCAGATGTTCCAAGGCCCGGAGTATGTTTGGGATCCTGCTAGACTTCCGTTCCTGTACGCCCTGAAAGGAATAATTTTCACACAAAGCATCGTGAAATTATTAAAATACTTATCTGACTGCGCTGATTCCATCCAATGTTTACAATTGCTCTGGCTTCTACTCGACATGCCTGCCTGCGTGTACGTATACAGCTAGAAGAGGAAATAAATGACTATTTATTTAATTTGATTTAAGTAGGATTAGGTTCATTCGTATCTTAGGGTTAGCTTAAAATATAAATTTGTGGCCAAATAATAATGATTGAATATCATACGAAAATATCGGAATTTATGAATATTGAATTGTAAGGTTAGGTTAGAATTAGGTAAACATACTTACTTGTAAATTAGTATAGTTAATGTAGGAAACATTGAAATGCACACAACGCTAGACATCACATAACACAAATTAATTCTTAAATTTAACAAATAATAATTATATAGCTATTTACCTATAGTATATTTGTTTCCGGACAGAATGATGTATCCCAATGATCACTTCACTTCATAACACATTTGACACTTTATCGTTCACTTCTCAACTCTGCTATTTCTCCTTCTTCGTTAAGCGAATTGTAGAAGCTTTATTATAAAATAATGGGTTGAAATACTTTATAGCAAATAATTTACATCGAAGAGGTGAATTCTGCCTCAAGTGAGAAGCATATTATATCCATGGAAGACATAATGATACCTTTGAAAAAATTGAAATAGTTAAAGTAATTCCCCCTTTTGTAATATCCGTTCAAAAACGGAAATCTAAAACAAAGTGTATCATTGTGATACTACTGAACTCTTTTGCTTAATAAATTTGAATATTATTGCATTGTATTATTATTGAACTCTGTCTACATATTTTCAATTTGAACTGTAGTGCTTATTGTTTTAACTGTCTGTAATCGAGAAATTTGGAATTCATTAAACTTAGACTATTGTACTCAGTGCGTTTTTATTCATTACCAGCCCTTTACCCAAGCCTACGCTTATGGTGCAGTGGAAGTACACTTGGACTTATGATAAAACATCTCAAGTTGAATTCTGCGGTGGGCTCACTAAGAACAGTTTTTTTGGTGTATTTCTTTTATGCAGACAATTTTTCTAGAACTCATATTCCAGTGAAGAATCTTATAGTCCTTTCGATACCCTCAAACGACGACCCTATCATTATTTCTGCAAAAGGTTAAGGTATGACTAGCTAATTTTGCTAATTATATAAATTATGCTCTTCAGACAAACTGTACGGTGAATAATGTTGTGCCCGACGTACCTGGGATGTTTACATCAATCATTGAAAAGGGAACACCACTATTTCTAGATCTTTCTCAATTTACGGATACAGATAATTACATAAGAATTTTGAGCTATGACAATCCTATATATTTTAAACTGAATTTGAATGATGAAAGTAGTAACACACCAAACGATATAGATGTCAAGAAATGAAGGCAGCTTAAAAATAAACGGAAAAATAAATAAAATAAAAATTTAGAAACCGAAATTTTTCATTTGAAGGGTCATAACTCGTTAGAAATATTCATTTTCATAAATAGAAGGGGAACATGAAAAGGTTTACTACCGGAGGTGACCGGGAGAGAAATACATAGGCATAACATTTTTAAAAACACGTACAGAGTACTGCCAATGCACATTATTACTTGGATAATATCCTTATGTAGCTCTGAATGACTGAGATTGCGGTTGACAACTACTTACATTTTTAAGTCAAAATATGTACCAAATATTTATTATGAACTTAAATTAAACCACATTAAACATTATGTCAATTGACGCTGAAGTTAAATTCTTTGTTGGTTGTGTTGAATCCTTTTCATATACCATCAGACTAAGTAGCTAAAATCCTATTGGTGGTAGTTCTATGCTACGATCTTACAATAATTCACACAAATGACTATCTGTAATTTGGTTAGATGGCGCGCCACATCTGCATGATTTTTGGTAAATAAATCGAGATAATCTTCTTTAAAACAAATTTGTGATTCATAATTACCGCAAAAGGCAGACTTGAATCTCAACTTAAGCTCCGACTTGCGCTACATACGCTCATACAAATCATACGATGGCCGAAAATGTATCTGAACTGATTACCCCGTATTACAAAAAAAAAAAAAAGACAATCTTTGGCTATATTCTCAGGATCTGTCACAGCGCATGAAGGAACTCCAACCACAACATTACTTCACTCAGACATCAGTAGATAAACTATGAGAGTTCTGGCACAAACTCCCATGTTATTTCTTATGGAGGTCCCAAAACATTTTTGCGACTATCTCGCTCTAACGCATCATCCATTCTTCTCCAACCCCGAACTGGACCCCGACCCCGCCCGCACGCGGTATTGAAACCTTGGGGGCTCGCCACAGCCGCATCACACAATGCGCACATACACACAGACATGGATCTTAAGTCCATATAAATAGCGGGCATATTTATTTGAAATAATGAGCTCGTTTGAGCATAAAAACCGCATTTATCATTCTTTCTATGATGGTCAAGCTAAAAGCAAAAACAAAACTACCAGTTTACCATCATAGGCTGTGGAATCGCAATCTTCACCGACTCGAACAAACAACGCTTGCAGACATAATTTGCGTGAGACAAAGCTTGTTTTACGGCTTTAATTATTGTCAATGCCACCAAACAAAACAAGAGTAAAAGAAAATGTACATAACTCCACATTTAGTATCACATCGTTGCAACTACCGCTTCACCCAATTAAATTTGCATAATATCACAAAATTGCGACCGCTTTGGTATTGCGAACGTGTGTAGGAATGGGGGATCAATGATATTTAATTATATGAGTAGAACGGTAGGAAGGTGTGAATGCAAACAAAAGCAGTTTGTATGAAAAACGAGAAAAAAAGCTGAATCACATTGCCGGAATGTAAACAAGGAGCACGTGCCGGTAAAAACAGGTGGACGATTTGGTGAACTTGAATTGAAAAACAGGAAATATAGACCATACTAATTTGAAATATTTTATTTTCGCATCTTGCAAATTAAAAATGACGTTAATTGTAATAACTAAAAATAAACGCATACTGCTCACGTTTTATAAAGATTCTCTTGGAGTTAAAAACCATTAATATGGCTAAAACAAAACCACAACCGATTATTGGATAAAGTTTAAGGCTTTTGTGATAACTTATGTTGAGTGCCATGCTATGAATCAAATTTTGCTGATAATCAATCCATTCCTTGATTCAAACTTGTTCTTCACGTATCGAAAATTTGTTTATACATGTCGATCATGGGATTGCTAGCGTGTGGGGGATCAATGATCTTTAATTATATGTATAGAAAGCTAGGAAGGTGTAGATATAAACAAAATAAGTTTGTAGAAAAAAAACAAAAATTTTGCCAATAAACCTCCAGTGCTAAAACTGATTCAGGTATTAGCATGCGTTTTTTTTCCAGTGATAGAGGGTAGTAGGGCCATTAATTAGAAGCTATAAATTTGGGTTACATGGAAGAAAGTTTTTGAAATAAATAACGGTATTTGTTAAAGCAAACTCTTTTGTTTGCCTGTTAAAATTGGTAGGCTGAAGTGATTCACCTCAACCTTGTTGCTGTGCATTCGGTGTTTCACCGATTACACGAAACTCATAAACCTGAAAGCAAATTAATTATTAATATCCCGGGCTACTCGGTTTTTGTACCGGCAGCAATAGCGACTAACAAATATTTTAAATAAAAACGCAACTATTGTCCAAAAACGAATGACAAATTTTATTAAATTTAATGTCACTTATTTATACAAGTTATAATCTAAGCACCTGTACTTCATAAAAAGTGCTGATTCAATTCACACCACATAACTTTCCCAGCAAATTCTAGCAAGCTTGCTACCCAGGCAAAGTTTTGATAATTTACCTGGGATCATGTTGCGTCTGGCGATCGGTGAGAAAATTATGTGGCGTAACTTGAGTAATGCAATTGCGAATAAAATATAAAATTTTAAAATGCAATTTGCAGTTTTATACATTCCTCCCGCCTTGAGCTCTGGCTCAAAACAATAATCTTATGATCTATGGATGTACTGTTTTCATGTATACATGTATCAAATGATTCAAACTGAACTAGCTTAGTTTGTTACTTAAACCTATACGAAAATTTCAAATGTTGTTGCGATACCGCTCTGCCTAATGGGTTACATTCTGTCTGATTGGTGAATAGTGTTCTCTTCTTAGGTACAGGTATTTCTTGTTGGGTTTGACAACCTTTAGCAGAATTGCTTTTGATTAGCTTGATTAACCAGTAGTCTCCGGCTATGATGATGATGAGTAGTCCAGTATATGCAACTGTATATTGATGAACGTCATGACTGGTGGTATGGGGTGGCAGCGTAGTATTTATGTTGAGATTCTTGATTCCCTCTCGTAGATCTTCGATGTCTTTACTTATATTTTTACTGGTGTTGGTTGGTAAGTTATTGGAGGAGGTGTAGTATTCAAATGGATGAAGTCGATAAGTTTCTTTAGTGGCGTAAATCCACCCTTTAAATTATTTGAAAAGACATTGTGTCCATGAATAGTGGTGTGTTCATCCGTTATTACACAATTGGACTGTAATGTAATAATTCCAGATCCCTCTATGGTCTTCTGTTCGACATTACCCTTACAAATGACGTTGATTGTGGCAGGAGTAGGTCTCACATATATCCATTTGTTGACAGTTAACAGTTGAATCCACCGTGGTGTCTTACTAATAGCGGTGGCGGAACAAGCGATCTCGAATGGTCCATGACTGAGAACACTGAGTTCACAGGAGCTAGTGTTTGCTCCCTTATTGTAAATGGGGTGTTGTTGTTTACAAATGAATACCCCGTCGTACGTAACGCAGCCCCTTAAATCATTCTCGGATAAGGGATAGTACTGATCCCGATGTAGACTAATGATTAGGAATTTTCCTATTGATCCTATCATCATGAGCTCGTTGTTTGCCACAAATGGGATTGGTATTATATGTAGTAGTTCGAATTCTTCGTGCGAAAGCAGCGGGAGTTTTATACGAAATATCATCTGATCCACGCTTATTCGACTTTCGACACTCATAAAGCCGTATATCTTTAACAGGTTGTCTGGATGTGACGGTAATCGAAGGGTAGTAGGGATATTTTCTTGCATTAATGTGAGTTGTTCCGATAGTTGTTTTTGGCTTAACAACTGTGGATTTAATTTGCCATGATGGGTATCTATAATCACAGCTAACAAGTTAGATTGAATCCTCTGGTATTTGTTTAGAACTAGCGTCGATTGCAGTGCCAATGCCATAAACGATTGTGTTGCTCTTTGTTGATTCAACTCGGTATTAATGTTATGCAATTGAGCAATAGATTGATTGAGGTACTTGTCGAAGTAACTTAGTTGAGCCACCGTAGCCTCTTGTGATCGTTGTACGAGGTTGACTGTTGTATCTAAGATAGATGTACGATTCTTCATCAGCGCCATAAGGTGCACATCATTTTCCTTCAGGTCCTCTATGATTTGTGACATGTGGTTAGCATATTCAGAATCCAACACTCCGAATAATGCATTAGCTATTTTACCCACAATATTCAAAGCACCTCTCTTAGTTCGTGGCCTACTCTGGTGTAAGAGTAACTCACTGCTACTTGTGATTTCCTCCAATGCGGCTTTAAATTGTTCCATGATGGGGCCACACTGATCCCATTCCTTCATCAAGTTACAACCTTCTTGGAGCCTTTCTACACCTCGGCTAATAGTATTTAACTCGGCCCATAATGTGCTAGTATTGTAGTAGATCACCAAGTTCCATTCATTTGACACCAGTTGAGTATTCCCCAAATTTTCAAAATATAATCCTGGCGGCGTATCGAATGGTTTGATCTGAATTTGTCCCATGATTGGCAAGATTAAACATGTAAGTAGGGTCAGACACATAGCTGTAGCACCACGCAACGGTCTTTTAATTGCAGTTGACGCGTCCGAATTCGTTTGATTGTTGTGCTTACTTGGGGATGTCGTCGGTATATCATCTTCTCTCAATCTTTTTGTTGCTGTAGACTCTGCGCAGTCTGTCTCAGACTCTAGAGGTAAGGGAGCCAACTTATGTATAGGTCTTCTTATAACTCCCTTGGATGTTTTGATATCCGCAACTCGTACCAAACTATCTTCACCCTTGATGACCCTTTCAATTCTTCCTAAATGCCATGCTGCAGGAGGGAGATTGTCTTCCTTCACTACCACCATCATTCCGGGTTGTGCGTTTGTACATTGTTGCTTCCACTTATAGCGATGCTGTAGCTCGCTGAGGTATTCTCTGGACCATCTATACCAGAACTGGTTTTTCAAATGGTTTACTAGTTTCCACCGCCGGTTCAGTTCTATATTTAGCGGCCGTGCTTGGGGGTCGGTGATTGCCGTTGTCGGTTCTCCAATCAGAAAGTGACCTGGTGTAAGTGCCGCAAAGTCATCTGGGTAGGATGACATTGGTGTTAAAGGACGTAAATTTAAAATTTCTTCAAGCTCAACCATTAGCGTTTCTAATTCTTCGTAGGTTAAGTTGGCGGTTTCGAGGTTTGGTCGCAGTAGATGCTTGGCTGATTTAACAGCAGCTTCCCATAAGCCTCCAAAGTGTGGCGCTCTGGGCGGTATGAAATAAAACTCAATAGCCCTAGTACTGCAAAAACCCTGTATTTGCTCTTGTGATTTTTGATCATATATGCTGGTGCTCAATTCCTGGAGCTTGTTTTTGGCACCGACGAAATTTGTAGCATTGTCACAGTATAAGTTACGACAATTACCTCTTCTACCTATGAAGCGTTTAAGCGCTCCTATGAAAGCTTCTGTAGTTAAATCTGTTACTATCTCAAAATGAATAGCCTTTGTCGCAAAGCAGCAGAACACAGCAACATAAGATTTTTGTGGTCGTTTTCCTCGAAGTTTGTAGTGCGTCCAACAGGGTCCAAAAAAATCCACTCCGGAATTTATAAACGGTCGCGCGGGCTGTACTCGATGTTCAGGAAGGTTTCCCATAAATTGTGATAGCATTTTCGGCTTAGCCCGCGCGCAGCGCACGCACCTCTGAACTATGGCTCGTGCTATACTTTTACCCTTAATGGGCCAAAATCTTTGGCGGGTTATAGCTAGCAGTGCTTGTGGGGCGACATGAAGGTGGTTAGCATGAAGATTGGTCATCAGTAGACGCGTGACGTTATGAGCGTATGGTAATAAAATCGAATGCTTAGCATCATATGACAAATTCGCGGCCTCCAGTCTTCCTCCAACGCGTAACAATCCCGCTTCATCTGAAAATGGGCTAAGGCTACTTAATGGGCTGCTGGTACTAATGTGGCCTGAATGTTCTAGTTCCCTTTGCTCAGTTGGAAATTCTTCGTCTTGTGCCTTTTTTATCATTACAGTAAGCGCCTCATCTAATTCTATAGTGGTGGGTTTGCGATTTAGGCATCGATTTTTCTCTTTCTTGCGAGTGTTTGAGATGAATCTCCGAATATATGCGATTATCCTCTGCCATCTATCGAATGTATTCTGATGATCTATCAAATCCATAAAATGTGGAGTATCACTAACTGTTGCCACTATCGCCTTGATTTCCTTTTTCTCTAAGCTCGTCTGCGTGCGTTTGTAGGGTGCTGGCCATCTGTCTTCTGCGCCATGTAGAAACAGTGGGCCGTAAAACCATAATGAGTTGGCCGCTAGCTTTTCTGGTGGGACTGCTCTCGACACGATATCCGCTGGGTTGTGCCTCGACCCTACATGTCTCCATTGTTCTTGTGTGGTTAATTCTTGTATTGTCGCAATTCTGTTGGCTACAAAGGTATGGTACGAGGCTGCTGCCGAGTAAATCCATGCAAGTACGATTTCTGAATCAGTCCAATAAAAAGTTTTTACTTCCCGTAACTGCAGATCTCGAAGAACCCGGTGTACCAGTTCAGCCATTAGTTTTGCTGGACATAACTCAAGTCTGGGGACAGTAAGTGTCTTTAATGGTGCAACTCTGGATTTGGCGCACAGGAGATTGACTTGTATTACCCCACCACTACCGATCGATCGTAAATAGACTACGGCTCCGTAAGCCTTCTCTTAGGCGTCTGCAAAGGCATGTAATTGTATGGGTTTTGCTAGTTCACCCTTGAACATGTGTCTCGGGATTCTTATAACATCAAGGGCATTGAGGTTATTCCGAAATTGCAGCCATTTCGTATGTAGCTCCATTGGAAGAGCTGCGTCCCAATCTAGCTTTATTTGCCACAATTGTTGTAGGAAGATTTTTGCCATTACAACTACGGGACTCATAAAGCCCAGCGGGTCAAATAAATGCGCAATATCAGACAGTACTATTCTTTTGGTTACCTTGTCACTCTTCAGCCAATGGCCTTTAACTCGTAACTCGTCCATTTGAGGTGCCCAACTCAGTCCTAATGTATTGATCTTCTCATCACTATTGTCGAAAAGACCCAGTTGGATTGCGCGATCTTCGGAAGGGATGGTTTTCAAAAGTTCCTTGTGATTGGCGCACCATTTTCTCAGCTTAAAGCCTGCTGTTTGAAGCAGCGCGTTTAATTGACCTTGCGCTTCTAATGCTTCATGAAGTCTATCGCATCCCGTCATTAAGTCATCCATATAAAAATCTCGCTTTAATATCGTTGCTCCCCGAGGCCACTGCTCCATTCCTTGTTCGGCGAGACATTGTAGACATTTGGTTGCTAAGTATGGCGCGAAAGTCGTACCATAAGTAACGGTGTTCAGCTGATACGATCTGATTGGTTCCTTACGACTTTCTCTCCAAAGCACTAATTGGTATTTCCGATCTTCTTCCGATACCAAGACTTGCCGGTACATCTTCTCAATATCTGCCGTGAAGACGTATCGTGGTAAGCGAAATCTTAATAGGATGGTGAACAGGTCATCCTGAATGGTGGGACCGTTGGTTAGCAGGTCGTTTAATGACACGTTCGATGATGTCTTGGCAGAGGCATCAAAGACTACCCTTAATTTGGTCGTGGTGCTGTTGGGTTTTAGGATGTAGTGATACGGCAGGAAGTAATTGGGCTTTGCAAATTCAGCAGGGTTCACCTCACTCATGTGGTTCAAATGTAAATACTCCTTCATAAATTCGATGTACTGCGACTGTATTTCGGGATTTCTCCCAAGTCTTCGTTCTATGGCTAGAAGGCGACGAATTGCAATATCACTCGATTCTCCAAATCTACTGGGTTTTTCTTGGAATGGTAGTCTAACCATAAATCGACCCTCTGCAATTCTTTTAACTGTCTGATTAAAAAACGATTCACATTTCATCTCTTGTTGTGACAAATTTGATCGTGTTGAGTCTACTTCCTCCATTTTCCAGAACCTTTCGACTGTCTTATTGAGGTCTTCTTCTTCTGAACATATGCCGCAAGCAGCAATTGGGGAGTTGGTTTGATTCGTCCTTACTGCTACAATCCAGCCCAATATGGTATTATGCAGCTTGTGTAAATTTGGACCCAGCTTTATTTGTCCTATGGCCAATAATTGAAAGAAGAACTCTGCTCCAATAAGTAGATCAATTCTGTCTGGTCGATTGAACCCAGTATCAGCTAATTGGATGTTATGTGGTATGGTCCATCTGGACACATCCAGTAACTGGCTTGGCTGATAAGATATGATACGGTCGAGTACAAATGCCTCTAGTCTTGTTGAGAACCCATTGACCCTTGAGTTTAGCTGGATGTTGACTCTTCTTTTGCTCTGCTGCTGACCTTTACCAATGCCTTGAATTCCTAAGGAAGTAGGGTAGGTCGCCTTCCCGAGTTTCTTGACTACTTTCTCCGTGATCAGGTTTACTTGTGAGCCGGAGTCAAGAATAGCTCGACATTCCACTACTCTTCCATTTTCGTCTATAAGCTCAACTAGTGCAGTACCAAGCAGGACATATCCCTTGGATTGAGGTTCCACCAAGGCCGTCAAACTCAATGGGGCCGTCTTACTGGGTAGAGACCAGCTGGATTCTGCTAGTCTAGTAGTCGACGGTTTTTCCAATGCATTCTCTTGTCTGATAGATTGATCTATGTGAACCAACGTGTTATGCCTTTTGGTACACTTATTACAACCCTTCAATGTGCATCGAGAAGCATGGTGACCTTTTCTTAAACAATTCTGGCATATGTTGTGCGCATTTATTAACATCAACCGATTATTCGGCGTCATCTTTAAAAAGGTCTGGCACCGGAAGAGTGGGTGACTGGCCTTGCAGGCTACACAACCTTGGCTTGGAGTAACCATCGATGTTAAGGTTGATGTTTTGAACAAGACTGGCTTTCTAGTTCCTTCTTCCGCTCCTCTGCCCTTATTGCTCATGGCCTCTAGCGACTGAAAACGCATCTATAAGAAGGCTAGGAAATTCTTCATGGTCTGCAATTCCTTAGGATTCGATAGACCTTGTTCGGAAAGCGAGTGTGTAGCTCTATCCAGCTTTTTGTATAAAATGTGTAGTAGAAGTGGGTCCCAATGGGCTGTTTCTAGACCCAAGTTTTCTAACCCAAGTAAACACTCCTTGGTGGTGTCATGCATTGTTTTTATGAATGTGGCTGACGGGGCCTCTGTTGCACGTGACGGTTGATGCAGTAGTTTATTAATTAGTGATGCAGCCAATAGCCTGGGGTTCTCGTACCTTTCCTTCAGCATTTTCCATGCCGCAAGATAATTGTCCTCGGATAGGGTGAAATGTCGTAACAATTTTTCGGCCTCTCCTATTAAGTACGTCTTGAGGTACCACATCTTTTGGCAACTGGCTATAGGTTGATTGTGGACCATTTTCATTTCATTTTTTCATTTTCATTTATTATATAAGCAACTCTACACAAGTAAGAATAAATTCTTTAAATTATGTGTAGGAAATACGATGTATAATTCATTATATATACATATACATTATAGGCTATAAACAATCGAAAAATTGGCATTATAAAAATATCGAAAATAACGCATAATTCACTATATGTAAGTATTAGTTATCTAGGCTCTAAATAGGCAAAAAAAAAAGCATTTTATATAAGAAAAAAAAGAACAATAGAAAGTATAATTCATTATATGGATGAGTTATCAAGGCTAAAGATAATGAAAATTAACATTATAAGAAATAATAAAACCATAAAAATACAGTACAATACTATGACTAGTTACAAACTACTATAATAATTGAAAATTTTAGTTTTGAAACTGTTGCACTCGTGCTGTCTGCGTATTTGAAGAGGAAGGAAATTCCATAGCCTGACAGCCTGCACAAAGAATTGACTTTGAGAAGCTACAGATGAATGTCTCGGTACTAGTAGTATTAAGGATCGTTCAGATTGAGCAGTGGTGACTTTATCAGAAAGGTATCGAGGAGCTAATCCAATTAGTATCTTATTCAAAAAAAATTACATGACGGTACAGAAAATAAAACTTAAATGGAAGACCCAACAATTGGTTTGAGTATGGAGAGACGTGATCGTAACGTCTAAGACCATTAACAAAGCGAGTGATGGAGTTTACAGCAACATTCAGCTTACGGGTTGAATAAGAATCAAGATGCCCATAAATCCCACAACCATAGCCAATAATAGGAAAAAGTAGTACTTTAGCCAATCTGAGGCGGGTATTTAACGGCAAACAAGATGATGATATTACTAAGCGCCGTAGAGCTCCATATAATTTCCCAACAACGTTGTCAACATGACTAGACGAGGAGAAGTCCTTATTAAAAATTATACCCAGATTATTTACCTTATCACAAAATTGGATAGTAGTGTTATTCAGAGTGATATTTGGGAAACAAGATGTGTCAAGAGCATTTCTATATATAGCAATTGCTTTAGTTTTGTTAGGATTAAGAAGTAAACCATTATTAGTTACCCAAGAAATTATCATCCCAAGGTCGCTATTAATACAAAAAATTACATCCTCCACTAAGCCCAACCTCCTACATGTATAAATTTGTAAATCATCTGCACAGAGATGAAAATTACAATGATTAATAACACTGGGTAAATCATTAATGAATAAGAAAAAAAGTAAGGGACCAAGAATGGACCCCTGCGGTACACCAGCTTTTATTGGAAGAAATCTGGAGAGAGAGTTACCACATCGAACTTGTTGAAAGCGATCATATAAATAGGATGCAATTAAGTTACCTGCCGATACAGAAATATAATAATAGGAAAGCAGTTTTATCAGTAAGAGCTGATGATTAACTAAATCAAATGCTTTAGTAAAATCAAGAAGAACTAAATATGTAACCTCATCCTCATTAATAGCAGCACGAATATCATCACTTACCTTGAGCAAAGCAGTTGTACAACTATGTTTAGGTCTAAACCCTGACTGATAACAACAAAACAAGTTATTACGAAGTAAATATTCTCGTATTTGAAAATCAAGTAATTCCTCAAATATTTTTGATAAGTATGGCAATATGGAAATAGGCCTATAATCATTGATATTGGGACGTGTGCATTTGGGTATTGGAGTTACTGTGGCCTATTTCCAACACATGGGAAAGACAGATTGCATGATTGCACTATTAAAGATTTGCGTAAGATAAGGCAAGACTGCTGGTCGAAGAAGTTTAATAAATTTTGGGTGAATATCACCAAAACCAGGAGCATTAGATTTAACCTTATAGATCATCTCATCCACCTCACCAATTGTAACCGGTCTAAAAGTAAAGGTTCTCCTATTCTTGGAAGACAAAAAGGTACCCATATGCACATTAGTGGAAGTATGATCAGAAGTTACAGTTGCAGACAAAAATATGCGATTAAGTTCATTTGGGCCTTCGTTCACATCAAGATTTGAAGCGCGACCGACGCCAAGAGATCGAAGATTTCGCCATAATATTGCTGGTGGCAATTCACTATTAAATTTGGAACGATAGTAACATTTCTTGGAATTTCTGATTTTAGTAGTTACACTGTTCCGCAACCTTCTATAGTCCTCCCATGTATCACGAGTTCTGAAACGCTTCCAACGTCGATAAGATTCATTTCTTTGCCTAATCAAATCATTAATGCGTACAGTAAACCAGGGACAACTAGTGTTAAATATTCTAGCTTCTTTAATAGGAACAAATCTTCGAAAAAGATCCAAAATAAAATACTGAAACATTTCAACCTTTTTATCAATCGAATTCTCATTATGAATTTGATCCCAATCTAAATTATCGGCTGCATTAAAGAGAGATTCAAGTTGTATATTATCAAAATCTCGATACAAAAAATTTGTTTGAGCGGCAGGAGACACTTCAATATCATATGACATAAAAATAAGATCATGATTAGAGAAAGGAGGAAAAGACATTTGGTTAAAAAATGTAACCCTGCCTAAGTCTCCAGTCAGGAAAACATCTAACAATGTTGAACTAGAGTTAGTGAAATGAGTTGGTATTGATGAGTTCACCACATGAAGACCAGAAGCGCTCACAAAATCTATAAGGCATGAGGATGTCCTGCTACCAGGCAGCAAATCACAGTTAAGATCACCACCTATGATATAATGAGAATATGAATGACTAATAGTGGATAAACAGGACTGCAAGGAGCTAAAGTTAAGTATGTTGGGAGGCTTGTACACAATACCAGCCAGAAATTTTTCAGTACCAACCAAAAATTCAACAAAAACATAACTAATATCCGAGACTGCATCAGAAGAGGCAACAAGGCGTGCATTCAGAAAACTACGAGCATAAATAGCAACACCGCCTCCATGCCGATTACGATCTGCTCGAAAGAGCCTATAACCGGATAAGGCAAGCAAATCATCACCAACATCCGGACTTAACCACGTCTCTCCAACACCAATTAAATCAATAGTTAGTCCTTTAAATATTTCATGAAATTCATCCAATTTGGGTAGCAAACTTTGCGCATTAAAGTGACAAATACTAAATCCTATACTCCGTTTACAAAATTATCCAAGCAGGACACGCTGTATACTCAGGCCATCAGTCAGAGCAACTCCTCTAGGTAACATGATTTACCAAAATTAATAACAAACAGACAGCACCGAATTGTAACAAGAACAAAACAAGCAATAATAATTTAAACTCATAGATTAGTTTCGTAAAAGCAAAACAAGAGATACATCTATATAAGTAGCATAAGAATCTTAAATTACTAAAATAACAAATAAGACTAAATAAAATAGAGCCAAAAGGAAAATTCATTAATAGTAAGCAAACAAGATCAACAATAATACTAGGAACTATTTGATACTGCTTAAAATGAAGAAATTTAAAGCATATTAGAACAAAAGCCATTAAATTATTTGGAACAGCAATAGATGAGTTAAAGAAAACAAAATTGTTTAAATACTTTGACATCAATCCCTGATTATTCCATAGAGGTCGAATTCATGCACCAAGCCTGCAAATCAGATGAATTTGTCACTAGTTTGCCATAGTCATCTGCATTGATTCGCACAAATACACGCCCAGCAATGGTAAACACCGCAGATAATGTTTTTTGCTGCTTCAAGCGTAGAGCATTACGAAACAATATGTAATTACACTTTGTTAATGATTCATGCACATAAAAACGTGCAGACGAATCAATGCCAGCATCCGTTAGGGTTAGCGGCTTAGCCTTGGACTTAATGAAATTACCAACGGCCCGCAAAAAAGACTTTTTTTGGAGTAATGTAATAAATCTTACAATGATGGAGCGATCTCCTTTATTATTCTTCTTTGTTAAGCGGAAGATTTGAATATGATTGAACTGGTCCAGCTGCAGCTTCCTACATAAACCATGGAAGAATGCATGTAGATTTTCACCATCCTTTTCGGGAATTCCATTTATTATAATGTCATTCTCAATTATTTTCCTTTCCAGACTTTCAACTCGATTATCAGTGCATACATTAATTTGCTGCTGAATAAGATTCTGACAATTAATATATTCTTCAAGCGAAGCAAATTTCGCCTGCAGTTGACTAAACTGATTTTTCAGTACTGTTAATTCCGATATCGCACCATGTAGCATTGCAATAGCATTATCAAAATTTTGCCTTGGAGAATTATGTTGAGTAGAAACATTTTTTATACTGTTAGAATTGTTGTCACTGTTAGCATCCTGAGAAATAGTAGCATCATCGGAAATTTTCGAAACAACAGCAGCACTGGATGTTGATGGTATTCTACCCACCTTATTTCCTCTTTTTTCTCTTCCACTCATAATGAAAAGGCAGTTTAAACACAAAGTACAAAGAACCGCAAGCAGCAACAGATGTCACAAAATTAGATAATTAGGCAAAATATATTGAGCACAAAAAAAAATACAGACTGGCGCACAGAGGTCTTCACTCATTCATAGTTAGAGACTGACTGACCATTTGTGTGAATAAATCTACGAATTGGCGCCACTTGGAATAATCTCCATCGAACTTGGGTAGAGTTATCTTCGGTAATTTCAGCATTGTAGATGGGTTAGCAGCCACCATGGTCTGTGATTGCGCGGAGCTTCTAACTGGTTGATGTAGCTCTTCTAGCTTGATTGAGAGCCGTATAATTAATTCTTGTACCCTCTCTTCTAATTGGATGTATTCTTCCAGGCTATATTCCATTAAGGTAGGGTCAGTTGCAAATTCCCACAAGTCATGGTTGTAGTTTTCAATTTGAGCCCAGTATTTATTTACTGCCTTTATCTTGATCTCATAAAATGTTTTTGTTACATCAGTGAAGTCAGTTTGCTCCAGGTTATCAAGGAGTCGCAGCAAGGTTTGAGTTAACGCTTGTTGTCTTTTCCAAATTCTGTTACCTTCGGAATCATTAGCCTTTGATAATACCGGAGGGCTTTTGGATTCATAAGTTTTGGGTATGGCCCCTTTAGTGGCATCTGTTTTATCTGCATCTGACTTGCCAGCCCTTGCGTCAACTGGCAGATCTTCCGATGATGGTTCTTTATTCGATTTAGACTGCTGATGTTGACTGGCTGTACTAGTGTCATTTGGCGCACTAATATTCGTACTGCATGTTGGTATTGGTACTCTCCCAGTATCGACTTGCTGTGATGCCCCATCTAGGTCATCGGCTTCCTGGAATTGGTTTATTATTTGAGATAAATATTGCCTGAACTCTTCGTAGATTGCTTCTATCTTGTGGTAGAAATCCGTGGCAAAATATGCATGGTCTAGCGGCGGTGAAGGTAAGCCTCGGATCTCTTGGTCAGTAGCTTCAAAACGTGACCATGCTGCATCCAGACGTGCGAGTCTTTCTTCGTAGTAGGTATACGTTTTCCTGTCCACCGGATCCTTCTTATAGTTGGCTAGAATGTTTTGGATCTCCTTGCCCTGAACACCTTGGGTGGCAGCCAAAGGGTCCATTGCCTTGTTAATCTTCGGTGGCATCCTTCCTGGTATAATGGCTCAGCAGAATGCGCTTTGCTTATATAGGATGTCTTCTATTGAGCGTGATTGAGCGTGCTGAATCACGTCGGGGTCACCAAATGTTAAAGCAAACTCTTTTGTTTGCCTGTTAAAATTGGTAGGCTGAAGTGATTCACCTCAACCTTGTTGCTGTGCATTCGGTGTTTCACCGATTACACGAAACTCATAAATATGAAAGCAAATTAATTATTAATATCCCGGGCTACTCGGTTCTTGTACCGGCAGCAATAGCGACTAACAAATATTTTAAATAAAAACGCAACTATTGTCCAAAAACGAATGACAAATTTTATTAAATTTAATGTCACTTATATATACAAGTTATAATCTAAGCACATGTACTTCATAAAAAGTGCTGACTCAATTCACACCACACAACTTTCCCAGCAAGTTCTAGCAAGCTTGCTACCCAGGCAAAGTTCTGATAATTTACCTGGGATCATGTTGCGTCTGGCGATCGGTGAGAAAATTATGTGGCGTAACTTGAGTAATGCAATTGCGAATAAAATATAAAATTTTAAAATGCAATTTGCAGTTTTATACAGTATTTATGAAATTTGTGTGTAAAAAAAAAAATCAAAATTTTGGAAATATTTGAGAATAACTTAAAGATGCTTAATTAACAAATACAGAGGAATATACTTTTCGACAGCTACTATTCTGGGCTATTAAATAAGCCAACAATAACCAAAATCTATAGTGTGGTTCAAAAGTTATACTCATTTATTCCCCTCACGGTTCAGGAATATTGGGGAAATCTTCAACTGGCCACAACTCCTAAAGGAAGGTTTCTAGGGGGGGGGGGGGGTATGTGGAACAGAACAATTTTTTGATCGGCATACCTCAAGGAATCGCGTGGTATACCGGAAGGTATCTTGTTCAGAATTACCCTGTATAATCATAAGCGTAAAAATTAAAAAAAATACATAAATGTAATTTGCAACTGATAAAAGATAACTCTCATTCATGAAATTTCTAATGATTATAAACCCAAGCAACAAAATTCAAGCCCATTTGGGTTGATCATTATAAAGATTAAAACTTGCCGGTTGACTTTTAACCTCAATATTATCTTTTAATGTGTTTAGATTGGAATATTCAATGTCAAGCTTTCTAATTCTAATCTGTAATAGAACACAAATTAAATTTTTATTCAATTACAATGCGCTATAGCTCTTATGATTATATATGCATGTACGTACTAACAATTGCATGGCTCAGTATTAAATATTTAAATATAAACACATTAAAACAGTTTTGGGGTTAAAAATCAAGCAGCAAGTTTTAATTTGTGTTCTATTGCAGATTAGAATTAGAAAGCTCGACATTAAATATTTAAATCTAAAAACATTAAAGAAAAATCTTGAGGTTAAAAGTTAACCAGCAAGTTTTAATATGCTTTCTCAGCGTCTTGTGTTTTAAAAGTAACAAAATTTAATGTTCAAAACAATTTGTTTTGCATAGATACTGCAGCACCGGGCGTAGAACTCTTTAGTTGTTATAAACGTGTTTAAGCATACAACACCCCGCTAAGTTCACCGCAATAGCCGTTTTAATAAATCGAATTTGGGATTAATAGCCATGAGTTTAAAGTGGTTCATTATATACACGCTCGTGTGTTATGTGCAATACTGCAGTGGGTTTTTTTTAAATATTACAACGCAGAGCAGGTATGTAGAGCAACAACGTTAATTGATCACATTATTCAAACTAATATATATATTGTTTTTAGATGTGACGCAGGATATAGAGCTTAGCGAAAGGTTGACCCTTAAAGCACCGGAAAACGTGTTTTTAGTGCAACAGGGTGCTAAGAATATTGGGTCGCAGACTTTTTACCACTTTGGCCAAAGCAGCGACAACACCATTATTGATAAATTGGAGGCATATAACGTTAACATTGATGCGGCTTTTAGCAAAAATCTAACATCAAACTGCAAGTCGCTAGCTGACAGATTGTCGAACGGCTTCCAACAGCAGAATCCTAACACGCAACCTAACAACACCGATCCACTGAGTAATTTACAGGCTAGCGCAGTAAAAACATATGATCCCACATCGCAGCAGCCTGAGGAAGCAGACGATAAAAGCAAAAATAGCTATATAATTAGTTTAAACGCTAATTCGGGGCCTGGTGATAATGCATGGGGAATGGGAAAAGAAGTTTTACAAAACCAAATAAATATGCGCGAATAAATATTATATAAATCGATTAGTATTGGGTTTTCTTTAACGCTGCTAAACAATCTAAACAATATATGTGCGAGTTGAGCTGTTGCTATAAAGCAAAACGCAGCACGATATAAAGCAAAACGCGGCACGCTAGAAAGAAAATGAGTTCTGGAAAAAATAAACTGATTTAAAACGTTATAAAATTCTTTATTTTGCATGTATCATCTTAATCTAATTTATAATATTTTTACATGTTAGCATAAGTCTGTTTCAATTATTCCATAATGACCCCACGGCAATGTTTCGTGGCTATCTCTAATTAGATGTCTTTTATCGTCGTGTAGACTTAGTGCAATTTTTGTTTGAGATATTGAGCTAACCTCATGTTTTTGGGATTGTATTAAATTTTGAGTTATTATTTTTACATTGCTTGCATTCAAACATTCAACATAATCATTAAAAGTAATTCTATTCTTCACAATATGCCGTTTCACACGCTTGTATTTTTTAGCTCCATCCTTTCCCGCTACCCTGAGCGCATACATTTTCGATCTCAAACCCACAAATTCTGTCACAGTCACAGCACTTTTTTATTGATTAGAGGTATATCCCAGATGTTGTTGGATGGATAGTCACTAGTGTCAAAACGCAAATGGCAGTTTGATAATGTCATATAAGTCGGGACAACTAATTTCATAAATTAGGCTATATGTATCCGTATAACAAACAGCGCAATTCGAGCCAAACTGGGGAATCATATAATCATAATGGAATTTATAAATGGTTGTTTTTGCTAAGTCTAAAATGCACATGCCTACATATATTGGTTTATTGAAATATATTTCAGTTTTGTTTAGTTCAATGGCGACCAAGTTCTCATTAAAAATTACTGAAGATTTAAACTCCGGCTTAGAGATTAGAGCTTCAGCTCCATATCGACCCAACCATCTCGTCACCAATTTGACGATACTATGCTTCCGAACGTTTTCCATAGTCTTGCCGAACACGGCGTTATTCATCAGCTTGAAAAGATTTTTCTCGAAATCGTTCTTGGACGACGCCCGCAATTGCGTATTTAAATCTATGTAGGATTTTAGCCACTGGGTTTGGCTAAACTGGAGTATTCTATGAATTTTAGTCATCTTTAACCCGTGTTTGAGGGCTTGTTTTAAATTTTGGTAATGGATTATATATCTCGTTTTATTGCAAAGGGTGGCCATTAGTTTTTTCTGTTTTGATTTGGAAGCGCAGCAATGCTCTGGACAGAAAGGTAGATCTTTATGAAGATCATGAAGCTCTTGAGGATATTCCAAATCTACTTCTAAAATGTAGCCTGTGGGCGAATCATTCGACACATCTTCTACCATAACGTTGTTTGTGTTATCTACCCACTTGAAGCCGCCATAAGGTAGGGCTTGCGACATTACCCAACCATATTGGTTATTAACATCATAGTATTGTAAGAATTTTGTTGATGTATTTGGATTATAAGCACACATATAATATTTGTTATTTGCTTTGAAATAACGTTTAGAGCACTGACTGAGGCTACCTCGGATGCCACGCTCAACAAACGTTAACATATCAATGTCTGTGAGTAATTCCAAAGTTATATTAATATGCTTCAGCATAGCATCCCAAGTATAACCCGGCAGCGTGAAATAGTGAGCTGGATCTAACCCATATGTTTGGAGACAACTTGTACGGAATGGTTCAAAAACATCTGCCAACAGAAGAACATCAGTCTTTAAATATAAATCGGAGTACTCACCCAAATTTTGCATCGAAAACTCATTCCAGACTTTGTGAGCATGTGCATATTCTTTTTCGCTAACATTAGAGTCATTAAGTTTATTGTAAAATTGTTCAATGGTTGGTAAAGCACTTTCAGAGAACTTTGATGAATCATTAAAATAGTCATATGGGTAAAACCTTTGCGTATTAAGAGTTGAAACTGATCATCAGATAAATGTTGAAATTGTGACTTTAAAATAGGTAGAATGGTTAAATATGAGGAGAGGGTACCTAAGCTACTTGCAAGAAACCTAAATGAATCAATGCATCCAAATTTAATTTGATGGCTATCTAAATGTTTTGTGAATGATATGTATCGCTCTTTATTTATGGGAAGAAGATTAACCATCCCTTCTAAATCTGAAGCTAAATTTTTTATAATGAAATGCGAGTCATAACCACTAAGATTATGAAAAATTATAGGAACAGTGTGGCTATCTTCAAAATTTATATTACACCCACCACGTGCAGGACCTCTGTACTTGCCGGTAAGGTGACAGTGATCGCGTACCTTTTTATCATCCTCTGTAAACAGCTTTTTGCAAATATGGCAGAGCGCGGCGGTCTCAAATAACGCTATTTCCTCAGCAGACATCTGATTCATGGGTAGAGGGCAAAGGAAAACGGTTTCCACATCCTCAGCAAAATGTTTTAATTCGCACACAAACCACTCAATACAATCCACGCCTCGATGAGACTTAAAAAATGACAGTGTGGGATCATAAGAACATTTAACGTAGTATGCTATACTACAAGGTATATGCTGTTGATACACATTTTCATTCTTACATTCTACTAACAAACATATATTACAAACGGAGCTTCTATCTTATTCCCAAAATTCTTAAATTTAAGCTGCTTCTGGTCTTCGGATGGTAGTCGAATCTTGCAGTCATTCAGCAGCTTGCAGTCTTCCATATGACGCTCTAATGTGGCGGATGAGTAAAAGAAGTGAAGACAGCGGTCGCAGAAATATTTCACTCCATTATGACTACTGAGTTGCATCGATAAAAGCCTGGATAAATTCTTAATCCAAACGTAGTGGTATTGCACCGTTTTAGCAGCATCGTTGTATTCTTTCTCGTCGCCATCCTCATCGTAGTATTCACCTTGAACCATTAAAAGGTTGACATGTTTCTCCTTTTTATTCTTTGTCAGGTATGTTGGCAGTGTGATAAATTCATCTTTTTGCTTCTCGGGCATCTTCTTCAAAATATATACGTTGATGGAGATGTCATTCTGTTTCTCGAATCGCGGAATCTGCTCAACAGTCATCGGAAACTGAATTCCTGCCAAGCTCAAAATGGTGCTGTAGTGGGGGTATTTTGTTGCACGTTGCGGATTTTTCTTTGTCGGATGTAGAGCTGATATTACCGCCCAAGCGAAACAAGCATCATCTTCATTTTGCACATTTATACAAGCCTTTTTCCGTTTTATTTCAGCAGGCAGCTCAATGTATGAGGACCCCAGTTGTGGTGTATATTTATTAATATTAACAGCCAGATTTATAACCGCAAATAAAGACCACCCACTATCCTTCTCTTGGAACTCCTCAAGATCTTTTGCGATTGCATTTTGAATTTTTTCCTTGAACCAAGCATTCAAGTCGGTGTTCTTGTAAATGGGGGCGCTTTTCGTATTTATATATTTAAGCTCAAATACTTCTTCATCACCCTTCACCATTTGAAATTCACCGCAAAACACGACATTAACCTTAAGCGCCATTTCCGTTTTCAATATGTTGTTAATACGACGGCGGAATAAATCACCGCAATCTTTCAAAAACATCAATGGTTCTTTATGTGTTAAATTGGCTATGGCACCGGTTCGCAAACGATTCTGGAACGCCGACTGAACATCTTCCAACTTAACTCGGCTGCTTATATAGTTTCCACTATTTGGGCTGGGGGTTTTATATCCACCAGCAACCAATCTTAGCTGCAGCGTTGCCAGAAATAATTTGTGACTCTATCGTAGGTTTGCTAAAAAATTACCTTGTTTAGAACGTTTTTACCGTAGGAGTAATACAATTTCATATAACTGAAAGAAACATTATTTTTTTATTTTGAATAAATTATGAATGAACCCTTAAATGAATACAGAAGTAGAAATACACATGATATCTAATTATAAATTTAGTTTTTAAATACATTTTGATGAAATATTTACTCTACGTGCTCTTGGACATTATAATTATATTGTTGGTTAATTGAAAAAACTTCTCCAAATCTACAAAAACACTGTCTTCATTTTTTGAGCGATCAGCTGGCTCAAAATCAACGCACACACTGAACTTGTTACCCTTTCAGAAGCTAAAACAACTCCATTTATACTGGTAGTATTTAATTTATTTCGAAATTTAGTTTTTAGCAGAAACATTTTAGAAAATATACGTTCACAATTTACATTCGAGTGGGATAGTGAAAATAATTTTAAAGTGAATCGCGGAATTGCAAAAGCATTTAAATTGAAATTAAATAAAGCGGTACTTGGATCCAATTGATCCGTTTTAACTAGTTCATAAAAAGTACTTTTAATAACTCCGAAATCCGTCAAATTATCGTACAACTACAAAAGTTTTCTTCTCACTGGACATATCAGTTGCTTCGTCTTCTAAACATAAAAATTAATTTACGTTTTTTTTAACTATTCAACGAGAGTTTCTTTCTAACTGAACCTGTGACATTTATTATTATGCATTTGTTTCTTTTCTTTTTAATTTTTATTTAAACGCTAATTTCCAGACAGGAAAGTTACTTTTAACTATATCTGACAAATGATCCATTGCTAAAAAGGATATGTTATGTTCAGAAAAAAAGAACATACTATAGTTTTATGTCTGCTTCATCAACACTTACATTAAGTTTTTTCTCTTCAACATTTTCCCTTGAATGATAATAATTCAAAATTGTTTTTCATGAGCTCACACCACATTTTGTTTATTTTGTTTCATGTTTTTTTGAAGACCCGTGCCGTTTTATCACGGTTATTCCGCAATAAAATCTACGTTACACAATTTGTACCTAGCTTTGTACTTATTATTTGGAACATAGCTTAGCCAATCTTTAATTTCGTGCTGCTCAAGCCACTCTTTCCGAAAACGTTGCGCCCATCTATTTTTTTTTCTTCGGCGTGTTTCATCTTAATTCCCAGATATTTTATAGATTTCTTAAAATTAAATTAAGTTTTTTTATAACTAAAAAAAGATTTAACCATCTTTTTAAAATTTAGACAAATAACTCACATTTAACACTTTCCACTGATATAAAAATTTTAGTAGAATCGTTTATTGTTTAAAAATACCTCAACTTCCTACGTGACAAGATAATCATGAAAGATTGAGTACGTTTAGACCGGAGCTATTTAGGACTAGTTTTACGTAAGTCGACTTACGTAGTACCTACCTACTAATCGGGCTGCCGTTTAGCGCGCTCGTATTAAAGCTTTGACAGTTGTCAAATTTGGCAGATCTGCCTACTATGTACATACTTCACGAGGAAAATGAGAAATAATATTTTGAGTTTATCTCATGCATAAGAGAAGAGAATGGAGCATAGAAGATAATTTAAAAATTTTCAAATCATCAAATTTTTTATCATCCGAAATACTTTCTTTTGACCAGTTCGCATTTTGTTCCTTCTTAATTCAACTCATTTTTATTAAAACTAAATGGAATTTTTTCTCCATTAATGAATAAGATTGAAAGCACTTCCTTATGTGAGATTTATGTTTAATACTAATTTTTTAGGTCGATTCCGCTTCAGATACCGACAGATTTAGATCACTGCATATTAGTTCTACGTAAAGCTAGTCTAAAATGATTTAAACAGGCTCATTGTTAAATCAATTACTCCATATCTTTTATAAACATAATTTCAATTTCGAGAAGAGTCCTGAATCATTCCAAGATTTCTGTGTAAACCGTTAACCAACACTAGGCAGTAAATAGAAATTTTTAATTCTAACACATCCCCTGCAGAGTGCGGTCTTAAAAACTATTTTTTTTTCTATCTTTAATTCTCTCATTAGATGCTTTACTCTTTACTAAATATCTTAGCGTATTTTGCGAATTGAATGAAATTTTTTTTTGCTTTAAAATGTTTTATTTTAAAATTACCGTAGGTGTCAGACAAGGTAATTTAATTCAACCGTAGGCTAGATTTCTTGCACAATTACCTTGAAACTACGGTAATTACCGTATGTATGGCAACGCTGCTTAGCTCCTTCATTTGCGATCGAAATACTTTTAAAGCGCATGTACCGTTGGTTAGGCAATTTTTCCTGCCAACTGTTGTGGCTGTTTTCAGTGTAACAACCAATTTTCGTATGTTCAGCCCAACCTCAAGATTTTTCTTTAATGTTTTTAGATTTAAATATTTAATGTCGAGCTTTCTAATTCTAATCTGCATACATTGTAATAGAACACAAATTAAAACTTGCTGGTTGGCTTTTAACCTCAAGATTTTTCTTTAATGTTTTTAGATTTAAATATTTAATGTCGAGCTTTCTAATTCTAATCTACATACATTGTAATAGAACGCAAATTAAAACTTGCTGGTTGCCTTTTAACCTCAAGATTTTTCTTTAATGTTTTTAGATTTAAATATTTAATGTCGAGCTTTCTAATTCTAATCTGCAATAGAACACAAATTAAAACTTGCTGGTTGATTTTTAACCCCAAAACTGTTTTAATGTGTTTATATTTAAATATTTAATACTGAGCCATTCAATTGTTAGTACGTACATGCATATATATAGCGCATTGTAATTGAATAAAAATTTAATTTGTGTTCTATTACAGATTAGAATTAGAAAGCTTGACATTGAATATTTAAATCTAAACACATTAAAATATAATCTTGAGGTTAAAAGTCAACCGGCAAGCAAATACGATGTAAGTGTCCAGATTTCGGACACCGAATGTAGATAACTACATATTAATTAAATCGCACACTGTGAGCTGTCAATAGTAAAATATGGAATGTCACTTTTGAAATTTACTAAAAACAGCCCCGTGAAACAATTTGAGTCCGGAGTCCACAATGCGCCTATAGATTGGCAAAATCTTAATTTCGATCATTAGTCAAAGCTTGCGTCTAACTTGTGGACGCGTGTAAAGTGGCAGGAGTTTTCCGTCTAAAAGTAGCTTGGATTTCTTTCAAGCACCATAATTTCCATAAATTTGTTCTACTTGCTATTTTTTTTTAATACCATTAGAAAGAAAACATATTTGGCTGCAATTTGTTATAACTTCATTTTTCTGTGGGAGCGATAATTTTGGGCTATACGACTTGTTTAACTTGAAATTTTAGTTCTTCCTCCACGATGAGTGTACAAAAGTAAAGTGTGCTGAGCTCGTACTTTACTGCATGGCTGTACCCGGCTCATTCCTATTATATTCCGTTCCGTGTTGTTACGACGCATCAAGTCATTCTTTCAGTGACTTTTCCGTGGACATATCGTCAGTGAGTGCGCGTAAATAAAATATTAAGATAAACAGTGTTTATATGGAAAATACATATTGCAGTAAGTTATTTATCTATTATTATTATAATTATTATTATTTTTCTGAAGAGAGTCGACGTGTCATTTTAGCTCTGAACAATAATAAATAAAAAAACCGCGATTCTTACGGAAAAAGTGCAGGATAAATAGTGACATCTAATACGCAACTTGTGTCTGTGAAGTGATTATAAAAAAAACTGAAAGAAAGAAAATATTTTAAGAATTTAAATTTGAAAAAGTCTGAAAGTGTATGAGAGTTTATAATTTCGATTTAATTTAATTTTTTCGTTGCCATGGCAACGTCAAAATCGTGAAAAATTTCAGTGTGAACAGTATAATTTATATTTGAAGTGAATTTTTTTTTAAATATTAAGAAGAAAATTTTCTATTGAAAAAACTAAAAATATTTACTGCCGCACTCAAAATGAGTGTGTGCAGCAGCAGCGATTCTGGGGGGAATGAAGATTCCCTCAAATTAAGTGAAAGGGTGAAGAAGACCGCCAAATCTTCTTCATCGAAAAAACCCACCCAAGGGCCCAAAGAAAAGGCCATTAAGAGCCCAAGTGAAGAGGTCGATGCAATTGTCCGGAAAACTGCGACTGCCCGAGAAGAGTCTGAAGTAACAGCTAAAGAAACTACTGCTATTGCTACAGAATCTGTGGCTGCAGCTGTAGCAAATGCCAAGTCGATATCTTCGACCCCAAGACAGCATCCTACCCTGAAGGAAGTTGTCGAAAGGGCTTCGTCGTCAGCGCCAAAACCAAGCGGCTTGGTAATGAGGCCACCGCTTTCTTCAAGCGTCTCCAAGAAGCAGTAAGCAGTACCAGGAGGACAAGCAGCAGCTCCACGATCCCCGGCGTTAATGTCAGGGATATCATATGCGCAGGCAAGTGGTGGTTCCAAGAACGTTACCACCATCGAAATTCAGAGTAGAGGCATCACTCCTCGTCCAGCCCTATTGGACGCAGGTAAGCCTCGGCCCAAGACCAGTGGGGGTCTCCAGGGCTTCTTTGATGGGAGATGGCAGGACGAGAGCTACGGGATGCAGATTGATAACATCAGAGGACGTCCTCGGTCTGCATACCTGAGGGCGATCTTCCGCGTCATCTCTTGTGAGCAGCTATTTTCTATGGGGATTATAGCTGGAGGAATGGTGAGGTGTACACCACGACCATGGAAAGCACTACCAAGCTCATGCTTGAGGGCATCGAGGTGGAGGGTAGACACCTCGTTCCTTTCCCGCTAAAAGAGAAGCCCACGAAGGTCGTGTTTTCGCGGGTCCCTATGCGAGGCCAACATGAAGACCTCTCGAATTTCCTTGGGAGATTCGGGAAGGTTAATGGAAAGGTTCGCGCAATTCCCATTAAAATCAGGGACGAGGGTCTCGGGCGGGGTATCTTCGGTACCAGCCGGGAAGCATCCATCACTTGAAATAAGGGGTGCACGCTTCCATAAGGCTTTTAGTTGAGCATATCCGGCTCGAGATACTGGATAGACGTGGGCACCGAAGCGAAATGCCATGCTTGCCATTTGGTAGGGCATTTTATTGCTGACTGCCCCAAGAGAAGCGGAAAGAGGGCTGAACAGAAGCTCCTTCGAAGGAAACCACTGCTACAGTAGTGGCTCCGGAAAAGGAACTTTCTGCCAGCACTCAACCTGCTATCTTGGAGCAGAAAGTGACTAAGGTGCCTGAAATTGTCCCAGAGGCAAAGAACTTTAAGGCTATAAACGGTGCCACGTCAGCACGTGAAAGCATGGCAATGGCATGTAGTAAAAAAAAAGAGGACGAGGAGGAAGAAAGTCGACCGGGTGATGCTGCCTCCTCCAGAGCCAGCAAAGCCAGTCGCACCCAAGCGGCCCCACTCGGAGGAGGACGATAGTGGTGCCCGCGGTTCGAAGGTTGTTGTGAGAGAGGCGGAAGCATCTCTCGAACAGCTTTCGGACTGCGAAATGACTGGCTTGGATGAGACTGGTCTCTCGAGCTTCAGTGGTTACGAGTCGTGTGGTAGCACCTTTTCGACTGGTAGCCACTTTGAAGTCTCGAAGGGTATGGAAACCCTTCCTAGGGAGAAGATCTCCAAGATTCTTGCCCGGCTCCTGTACAAGAAGAATTCAGGTAAAATCTGGAGTATTCTTGTGGAGGAGCTGGGGAGGCCGGCGTTGTTACTTCCTCAACTTCTACTCCTACAAGAGGAGTGCAAGAAGAAGGGGAATTACAGCGGTGTATCTTGGTTAGATCGACTCCATAGGAGGGTGCAGGAGTTGATACAGGAGCATCGCTTGGTTGATTCTCCTAGTCAATAGACGTCGTACCATCATCGTTTCAGCTTTTCATCTCTTTGAATGTGCAAGATAGCTTCTATCAACACCGGGGGTTTAAGTGCACATACAAGGCTACACAGCACTATCGAACATGTCAAAATGTTCGATATAGACATCGCGCTTCTACAGGAGACGAATTTTACACAAGACACATATACACAACTTGAGCGTTATGCTTATTTACACTGGCTATGCAATGTTTGCCACACCTCGCCTCGTCGAGGCTCAGGGGTGGCAATCATTGTATCCAACAAATTTACACTATCGTCTCCTGTATATACAGATATCTTTCCAGGCTTCGCTTCTTCCTTGGACTTTGTCGTTCAAGACAAACATATCAAGGTAGTAAACGTGTACCTTCCTCATGACCAGGACATTACAAGACAAGTTCTTGATAGTGTTCAATCCTGTCTGGTGAACTTTAGTGGCAAAACTATCCTCGGAGGTGATTTCAACTGCACGCTAAGTCCCTCAATGGATCGGCATTCCGGAGTTGAGTTCAACTCTGTCAATGCTACTCGGTTGAGGAATTTTGTCCGTGTTTTCAGACTCGTGGATATCTATCGTTGGATGCATCCTACGACTAGATCATACACGAGGGTCTCGCGAAATATCCATGGAAGTCTCGCAGGCTCCAGAATCGATAGACTTTACGTCTCACCTGGAATACTAGAACATTTCGTTGGTGTCACTCATGAAGTGTGTTCCGTTAGCGATCACCCTCTTGTAGTGGCAACCAGCACTCTAGTTGAAAGAAGAACTGCATACTGGATATTCAACAACTATTTGTTGAATTCCGAGCAGTTCATCAATGAATTCACTGAATTCTGGCACGATTGGCAAGAGAGGAAAGGTGACTTTCCTCTTCTTAGTCAATGGTGGGATGTTGGAAAGCTCCAAATACGATCTTTTATCGAAGCGAATTTCAATCGAAGTGGGTATCAAGCTTCTAGCGTGTCGGCCGAAGTATCTCGGGTGGCAGCTCTTCTCCCAACTCAGCCGGAGTTGATTCTTTATTCTAACAGAATAAAGGAACGCTTGGCAACACAAACTTACAAGCACAGCTTGGAGTTTGTGCTGCGCAGCCAATCACGCTGGCTGAGGGAAGGCGATTCTCCAACCGAGTACTTCTTTCAGGCAACTAGAATCGATAGTTGATGAATCTGGACAAGTCCCCAACGGACAACAGCTATCAGAATTTAATCGAGACTATTACAGTAGTCTCTACTCTGAATCGACGTCGACAACATCCTCGACCACTCATGAATTTCTTGAGAATATTCCCATTTTCTCTGAAGACAGCAAGGAGATCCTGGATACAGTAATCTCATTGGAGGATATGATCGCTGCGACAAAGGATCTAAGGCGACACACTTCACCTGGTTATGACGGCTTGACTCCAGAATTCTTCATACGTTTCAGGGATTTATTAATTCCTGACCTTTTGGAAGTCTTCAATTCGGCGGTTGAGACACATTCAGACTTTCCTTCTAGTTGGAGGAGGTCTGTTATGCGACTGATTCCAAAGAAAGGAGATTTGCAGAGGATGGGGAACTGGAGGCCAGTAACCCTATGCAACGTTGACTACAAAATCATCTGCAAAGCATTAGGGGCGATACTCCGCTCAGTGATTGCTTCGGTAATACACCCGGAACAGTCCTATTGTGTTCCTGGTCGTAGTATCTACGACAACATCGCGGTAGCCAAACATTTGTTTGCCTACCATGAACAGACAGGTCCACAAAAGGCCATGATTTCTCTTGACCAGCAAAAGGCTTTTGATAGCGTCTCGCACGAGTATCTCCTGACTGCTCTCGAGGCATTTGGGTTCCCGCCCAGGTGGCTCGATATCATCGGGAAACTGTATAGAGATTCAGCGGTTTTGATTAAGCATCAAGGACAGGTTCTGGCTCCTATCTCGTTTCATCGAGGTATCAGACAGGGCTGTCCATTGTCAGGTATGCTTTATGATCTTTCGTTGGAGCCGCTACTGGTGAATCTTCGTCGAATGCTCGGACAATATTCAGTGCATCTACCATATACCAATGTGAGGCCTCTTATGTTGGCATATGCGGATGACCTTTCTATTTTCGTGACAAGAGATGAAGCTTTTCCGGTCGCTCGTGCTGTTTTCGAACAGTACGAACGTATAGCGGGCGCTAAAATCAACCTTAGCAAGAGTCAAGGCTTGTGGTGTGGAAGGTGGAGAGATCATACAGATACTCCACTGAATATCCAATGGACTAATACTTGCCTGAAGTATTTAGGTGTGTATATCGGAAGCGAGAGTAAATCAAATAATAGCCGCATCGCTCTTGAGAAACTCTCTAGAGCTGTTAACTCATGGCGTAGTCGACTGTTTCCACTATCCCTAATGGGAAGGTCAGTCGTGATAAACTATTTGATTACCTCGTCCATCGTTCATCCGCTAAAGTCTGAGGCGTTTGATGAGGGCTTCGTAGGTCTTCTTCAAGCAAAAGCGATAGACGCCTTTTGGTGCGGAAGACGATGGGTTGCTGTCTGCCAGTCAAGATAGGTGGATTAGGTCTCACTAACTTGGTTGTTAAATCAAGCATTTATCTAACGTTCGTAATTTATAATTTCTCGAAATTATAAATTACGCTATAATATCACATCGACAAATTCGTCAGTCAACAAATAGCGAAAATATTTTCCGTTCTCACAGAATGTGCATACCTACTCGGATTACGTCTTCAGACGACATAGTACACCGCTTAAGTTGCGCAAGAATGAAAACATTCTGTGAGAACTGAAATTATCGTACAAAAAATTGCTTACGCGTTGTGAAATTTATATTTTACTGACCAAAATCAATTTTATGTTAATGTGAATTTATTAAGTAAGTTGCAGCAACTTTTCTTTATATAAATTATTTTGATTTTTTAAATAAAGTTCAGTCTTTGAAGTTTGTTAAGTGGAAGCAAGTCTTTGAATTACATATATTCTCATCGACAATAATTAGTTTGTTGGTTAAGTACCTACAAACAAGCTAGTGATACAGGTTAAGTACCTTGATCACAACTATTTTCGTTATTTCAATCTAGTTTGTTGGTTCAGTACCTGCAAGCAACTTTTAGTGCAAGGGTTAAGTACCTTTACACATCTACCAGCGGTCAAGTAAAGGAACTTGGTCGCATTAAAAAACATTTGGTGACCCCGACGTGATCAGGAGACGAATCATACTAATGGAGCAGTTGGTATATCAACAGGAACAGACTGGAGCAGAAATCCAGAGGCTTATCAACGATTATAGATCAAAAACCCTGCAGGAGAGAAACCCTACCTTCCTACAGAGAAGATTGGAACAACTGGACGAACAATGGGAAGCATTCGATGTCGTCGATAGCAGCATACGTGACAAGTACAGTAGTCATCTCGATCAAGCATACTACAAGGATAGTTACTATGACAAAATAAAGAATATATATGAGGCGTACAGGATGGAGATCATGGAAAATCTTCAAAGTAAAACTGCATCAGAAAATTTGGCTCAGGGAATGAAAGAAAACCCACCCAAGCCAAAAGCCAAGCAATTCACTTCAAGCCCATCTCAAGTATCCTCGCAGCAACCAGTACCCACAAAATTCCAAGGCAATCAAAGCATGGCCTCCTCAAATACGGCAGAAGGTTTACATAGACGACAGAAGGGAATAATGACACTGTTGAAGCGAGTACTTTCAAATATTAATCTTGAAGGTCAGAGTAAGCAGTATTGCATAGTCAAAATAAATGCAATCAACGAGTATTGGTCGCAAATAAAGGCAATCAACGAACAAATTTGGGAGACAGCCGAAGATATGACCTCATACAGTGATAAAGAATATTGCAATTTAGAGGATTTTACGCAAGATATCACCATTCAGTTATTAAAAAAATCCGATGAACTCTCAATGGAGAATGCTAATCAAAGCAGCACAATATCCACACCACAAATGAAGCTACCCAAGATAGCACTACCAAAATTCGATGGAGAGTATTTGAAATGGACACAGTTCCATGATCTGTTTACACAAATGGTGCATGAGCAACCTATTGGAAATTCTCAAAAAATGTGGTTTCTTAAAACGAACATAACTGGAGAGGCTGAATTACTGATTAGACATTTATCAGTATCCGAAGAAAATTATGTAGCCGCATGGGAAATTTTAAATCAGCGCTACAATAATAAGAGGCTGTTAACGACAGCTCTGCTGGACAGATTAGTAACCCAGCCAACCATAGTGTCAGAATCAGCCACAGCAGTAAAGAAACTTCACGACACAACGAAGGAATGTTTAATGGCACTTAATAATCTTGGAATAGTGACGACTGCTTGGGATCCAATTCTTTTACACTTGCTTATTAAGAAATTGGACAAACCTACTCATACTTTATATGAGCAGGGACTACAAGCTCCCAGAGAGCTTCAACCTATGGTGGGATTCTTAAAATTTTTGGAGCAACGATTTCAGTCTTTAGAAACCTTAGGAAGACATAAAACTGAACTAAGAGCGTTCAGCAGATCATCTGCGTTAGTGAGTTCAAACATGAAGACTCAGACCTTACTGTGTAAACTTTGTCACAAAAATCATGGGTTATTCGCCTGCCAAAAATTTCTCGAGCTAGAGCCATCAGAACGTTTTAAGACTGCTCATCAGTTGAAGGTTTGTACCAATTGTCTCAAGAGCACTCATTTGGCAGTAGATTGTCCATCAAGGGGCTGTGCTAAGTGTATGCGAAAACACAATACGTTGCTGCACAAAGATCAGACAACTCACCTAACATCAAATAAGGTCAATTCGTCTAACGCACAGCCAAGCACGAGTCACACTAATACAAGAACCAATACAATAATATTGTCAGCAGAGGCAAGACAGTCGCAAAGAAATTATGTCATATTAGGCACTGTACTTATCGAGGTTCTAGACTACAAGGGAGATGCCGTGAACTGTAGACCCATCCTCGATTCCGGATCACAATTAAATTTCATCACCGAAAGGTTGTCCAAGAAGCTAAACTTACAGAAGAAGGAAGATTCGCTGCATATTCAAGGTATTGGGGAGGTCAAGCAACTCATTCAACACAGAATAAACATGCGAGTACAGTCTCGAATCAATGACTTCTCAGCCCACATAGAAGCCTTTATCCTTCCTCAAATAACTGCTCAACAGCCAGCATATAAACTAAACATTCAATCCTGGCCAATTCCAACAAACATAAAATTGGCCGATCCAGGATTTAACAAACCAGATCGGATAGACCTGCTCTTAGGTGCTGAAATTTATTACCAATTACTTTCAATTGGGCAAATACGGCTTGGAACTAACCTACCCACGCTACAAAACACTATTTTTGGTTGGATTGTCGCAGGAAGCACACCCAGAAACTCACATCAAAGCAGAATATGTGGTGTCTCGACCATTGAGGAAACCAATTTAGAGGCTCAGGTTGAAAAATTTTGGAGACTAGAAGAGGCAACAGCACCTTCTCAAAGACTCACAGCCGAACAAGAAAAATGCGAATCTCACTTTTCGCAAACAGTAAGAAGAGATCACACTGGGCGATTTGTGGTTAAGCTACCATTTCTTCATGATCCACATAAGCTTGGCGTATCCAAAGACATCGCACTCCGACGATTTCTGGCAATAGAGCGACGACTGTCGAAAAACTCTGAGTTGTCCATACAATACAACAACTTCATGAAAGAGTATATAACTCTCGGACACATGCGCGAAATCGATCTCAACACTGTTAAGGGTCCTCACTATTTTCTACCACATCACGCTGTGCTTAAGCCGGACAGCACCACGACAAGTGTACGAGTGGTGTTCGATGGCTCCAGTAAGACCTCAACAAATGTCTCGTTAAATGACATATTGTGTACAGGCCCGACTGTCCAATATGATTTGTTTACTATCCTTCTTCGCTTCCGAATGCCACGATTTGCATTCACAGCTGATATTGAGAAGATGTACCGACAAATCATGGTCGACCCAGCAGATAGAAGATATCAACTAATCTGGTGGAGAGATGAGCCAACACAACCTATGAAATGCTTTGAGCTATGCACCGTGACTTATGGCACCACAACAGCGCCATACTTAGCAACTAAATGTCTGCTACAATTAGCAAGGATCTCAGAAGCCAGATATCCTTTGGCTGCTGCAGTCAGTAAGAGCAATTTTTATGTGGACGACTTAATGACGGGCACAGACAGTCTTGTCGAAGCTATAGAAACACAGAAGCAACTACAGGAAGCGTTAAATGCTGCGGGATTTAGGCTTAGAAAATGGTGTGCTAATCACCCACAGTTACCTAAGTCCATTCCTACAGAAGATAAGGCCATACAACTCGACATACACGACACAGAAGAATCCATTAAGACACTAGGGTTAATCTGGACCCCAAAATCAGACGAATTTTGCATCAAGGCAACATACACTGAGCAAAACAAGATAACAAAGAGGACAGTGCTATCTGATATTGCTCATCTATTTGATCCACTGGGTGTATTGAGTCCAGTAGTGGTTATAGCTAAGATCTTTCTCCAGCATTTGTGGCGCCTCAAGTTTGACTGGGATGCAGCGCTCCCAATGGAGCTCCACTCTTCTTGGCTCCAATTCCGCCAAGGTCTCAAAGCACTTGCAGACATAAAGATATCTCGACACATGTTTTCTGGAAGGGTACCAAAATCAATCGAAATGCATGCCTTTGCTGATGCTTCTGAGAAGGCATATGGAGCAGCCGTTTACCTACGTGCTAACAATGAGGATGGAATGAGAATTGTGCGTCTTCTTTGTGCCAAATCTAAGGTAGCTCCAGCTAAGCCAACTACGCTTCCACGGCTAGAACTATGCGCAGCTAAACTCGCAGCTGAACTAGTCAGCCGGGTTAAAGCAGATCTAAATATTAAAGACCTTTCATGTTATTATTGGACTGATTCAGAGATAACGTTGGCATGGATAAACGCAGAAGCAGCATTATTTCATACATTCATTGCAAATCGCATTGCATCCATCCAGGAAATCTCACTGCCTGAACAATGGCAACATGTTCCTTCAAAACAGAATCCGGCCGATATTTTATCGCGAGGAGTGCCACCGGAGAGATTGGCATCTTGCAGTACATGGTTTTATGGACCTTTATTTCTGCACGGTCCAAAAACCTCATGGCCTTCCAAGTACATCAAGCAGAGCATTGATTTGGAGAAGAAACCTCCAAGGGTTATTCTGGCAGCTTCAGAGGACAACCCACACTTTATTCATACAATTGATCATCAAAACAAATTTAGTCGCTGGCAACGAATCGTCAGCTATATGTTACGATTTGTGCGAAACTGTCAACTTCCGATAGGCTCTCAAAAAACAAAAATATCTGTCAGTCAACGAACTTGAAGATGCGTTTACCGTCATGATCCGCACAATTCAAGGAGAAGAATTCAGAGACGAAATAAAACAGCTTCATCAAACAGGTACTCTTGACAACAGTAATAGTCTGAGCTCTTTGAGTCCCTTTATTGACAACAAGGGCGTAATAAGGGTCGGGGGACGTCTAGAAGCTTCCAAATTAGCTACAGATGCAAAACATCCAATGTTAATTCCGTACGCGCATATTTTCACCAGGCTATTGATGACACGCATTCATCTGGAGAATCTACATTGCGGCTCACAGACACTTTTGAGCACCACGCGACAAAGGTACTGGCCTATCAAGGGCAAAACAACAGCAAGGTCAATAGTTGGAAGGTGTATCCGCTGCGCTCGAGCCAAACCAAAACTTTTAAGCCAGTTCATGGGAAATCTCCCCAAGCATAGAGTACAACCAGAAACGCCGTTTGTTAACACAGGAGTTGACTTTCTCGGACCTGTTTGGATTCATTACAAACTGAGAGGCAAGAGGCCACAGAAAGCATATGTTGCAGTTTTTTGCTGCTTTGTCACAAAGGCAATACACTTCGAGGTTGCAAGCGACTTGAGCACAGCTGCCTTTATTGGATGTCTTAGACGATTTGTAGGCAGAAGAGGAAACTGCAGAAACCTGTACTGCGATAACGCTACAAACTTTGTAGGGACCAAAAACCAACTGGCCGAAGTCAAGGAGATTTTACATAGTGAAGGCTCTCAGCAAGAAATAACCACATATTGCACGCCCAAGGGAATTGATTTTCATTTCATACCACCTCGAGCGCCACATTTTGGCGGCCTATGGGAAGCTGCAGTCAAATCAGCCAAGCATTTCCTGGAGCGGAATTTAAAATCGGGCTCTCTAACCTACGAAGAGCTAGAGACGCTCATGATAGACATAGAGGCAATACTAAACTCGAGGCCTTTAACGCCATCATCAGCTGACCCAAACGACTTAAGTGCTCTTACTCCCGGCCATTTCCTAATAGGGGAACCATTGACAGCAATCGTAGAACCGGCGGCACAACCATCTAGACTTAATTCGTTACAAAGATGGAAATTAGTATCCTATATAAAAAATCAATTTTGGCAACGGTGGTCTAAGGAGTATCTGAGTGAACTACAGCACCGTTATAAGTGGAAGCAACACTGCAACAATGCTCAACCAGGGATGCTGGTAGTTATTAAAGAAGATAATGTACCTGTAACAAATTGGATATTAGGCAGAATAATCCAAACAATAAAAGGACACGATGGCCTAGTTCGCGTAGCAGACATCAAAACATCATCTGGTGTCCTTCGAAGGCCCTACACAAACTAGCCCCATTACCAATGGAAGAAGAAACCAATGCTACCGATTCAACCAAAGAATCCACATCAGCTGAAGAGGTACATTCAATAAAACGCAAACGAGAAGCAATCAACACTCGTTCTGCCTCCAGATCCAGACACGAGGTGATGACATCAAATGAGCCTCAGTCATCATCCACAGCATCGAATGCTGAATACACTACACCGTCCAAAAGAAAACATCGTTCAAATTCAGCTGTGAGTGCATTTCTACTCACCTGTTTAATCTTGCCAATCCTTGGCCAAGTCAACATTAAACCATTCAAGTCAAAACCAGGGTTGTATTTTGAATCCATGGGAAATGCTCATCTCATATCTAACGAGTGGAACATTGTAGTACATTACAATTTGAGCGCACTTTGGCAAGAGTATGACACTATCACAAGTGGAGTACACAAGCTAATGGATCTATGTGAAATGATCAGCGACAGACAATCATGTGATCCCACCCTAAAACAATTTGAGAGCATACTCAAGGAACTGCAAGATGGCAATGAGCTACTACTACACCACCATAAAAACATACGAGCAAGAAGAAAAAGAGCTCCTCTCAATATCATAGGAAATCTGGCTAGCTCACTTTTTGGTGTTTTGGATACAGAATATGCTGATAAAATGGCACAAGTCATAGAAGACCTTAATCATAACGACAATCATCTCTTGGAGTTAATTAGAAATCAAACCTCTATCATTGATTCTACCTCTAATATCATAAAAAATTCCCAAGAAGCAATAGCAGGTCGTCTTGGAGATCTGGACAAATATCTCAACTTAACAATAGCTAAACTCAACAACATGAACCATGAATTACATCAGCAAAGATCCAGTCAGACATTCACAGACTTGTCGTTACAACTAGTTCTAGCAATCAATTGCTTCGAACGCATGCAATCAAACTTATGGGATGTGTTGATTGATACTCATCATGGCAAAATCAATCCCTACTTGTTAGCACCAAGCCAACTAGGTAGCGAGTTGACCCGCATACAGGAGCATCTTCCTTCGTCGTTGAGATTACCCGCCAAACCAGGTGACTTAACAACTTTATATAAGCTCATGAGTGTCCAGGGGCGCATTACTCCTAATCAAATGATTTTCCGTATAAAGCTCCCATTATTTTCATACGAGCACCTTGAAATGCTACGCATAGTTTCAGTACCATTTGTAACAAACAAAACACTCATGGCTATAAGCTCTTCAACACCATTTCTTATTATTAATCTGCACAGGGATCAGTATTATCCATTGTCAGAATCAGATCTTAACACTTGTACAATGGGAGAAGAAGGTGTCATTTGTAAACGGCACTATCCACTGTATAATAAGCACTCCAACAGAAGCGCGTGTGAGATCAGCATTATCACACACTCAACACCCAGAAATTGCGAAATTATCTTAGCATCTCACAAGCCGAGATGGATACAACTGACCAATCCAAACCAATGGATCTATACAGTAACTAAACCTACAGCAATCAACATTGTATGTGGAAATTCGGCTACCCAGATAACGCTTCAAAGGTCAGGAATACTCGAAATAGAGTCGCAGTGCATCGTGAAAGACGAAACATCAACGATATATGGACATAATGCAATCTATAGCAACATAACAGGACGTTTTATCACATCAAATTTCACAGAACTCTCACCCGCAGAATCGACGGAGGACATTCTGTATCAACCTAAATTTACACAAAATTATACGAGCGACATTCAAGATCTTCAACGGAGGATCAAATCTCTTTTGACAAGTGAACACGTACCTCTCCATAGTTTAACGCAACATGACATTCATCAGTTTGCCATCGGATACATGAGCCTGTTACTAATTATTGCTGCCACTGGCTATTTAACCTATAGATTCATATCAACACGAAGACGTGATGCTCTCTCCAAACCTCCAATTCCATTGCCGAGAACAACTTCTCAATGTAATGTCAGACTCCAAATAGATCCAGAATTATTGAGCGACCGCTCAACGCGGGGAGGATGTTAAATCAAGCATTTATCTAACGTTCGTAATTTATAATTTCTCGAAATTATAAATTACGCTATAATATCACATCGACAAATTCGTCAGTCAACAAATAGCGAAAATAATTTCCGTTCTCACAGAATGTGCATACCTACTCGGATTACGTCTTCAGACGACATAGTACACCGCTTAAGTTGCGCAAGAATGAAAACATTCTGTGAGAACTGAAATTATCGTACAAAAAATTGCTTACGCGTTGTGAAATTTATATTTTACTGACCAAAATCAATTTTATGTTAATGTGAATTTATTAAGTAAGTTGCAGCAACTTTTCTTTATATAAATTATTTTGATTTTTTAAATAAAGTTCAGTCTTTGAAGTTTGTTAAGTGGAAGCAAGTCTTTGAATTACATATATTCTCATCGACAATAATTAGTTTGTTGGTTAAGTACCTACAAACAAGCTAGTGATACAGGTTAAGTACCTTGATCACAACTATTTTCGTTATTTCAATATAGTTTGTTGGTTCAGTACCTGCAAGCAACTTTTAGTGCAAGGGTTAAGTACCTTTACACATCTACCAGCGGTCAAGTAAAGGAACTTGGTCGCATTAAAATCAAGGTGTCTCCAAGTGCGTGCATTCCAACGAGTGTTTTGCTAGAGAGACACCTTAATTTCTCAACTGTGGGTGAATGTACTGGGAGGGATCGGCATAGGGGAGTATTACTACCTGCTCTCTGTTCGACCACCCTATCCTCGTGACTGGCCGCAGGATCTAATCTCAACGATTCAGACCTGGGGCAGAATCAGGCCAGCATTTCACCTTAAGTAGAATGCTCTTCGGTACACGCAATTCGCGTCGATTCCAATCAGGTTTAATCCTGAATTAATAGATTCAGTGCTCAGTAATGCTCGAGGTTTTGAAGCTGACACGCATACACTGACGGTTCTCGGAGATATTATTGATATCTCTGGAAACTGTCGAATAAACACGAACACTCCACAACTACACTACGTGGCGGCTTCTGCGCGGAGATTTCGCCAACTTGGGACCAGTGACCCTGGCACTAAGTTGGAAGATGCTTTCGTTCTGGACAGACCGCCTCACACACCTTTCAGCACACTTACAACACGTGTGCTCCGTGACGTGCTTATGTCAATAAGACCTCCGGAGTACACAGGATACAACAGATGGCGAACACACCTCGGGGTGAATATGGGCGTGATGGGAGGGATAACTTGCAGAGTAGTCTACAGTTATCCTTCTAGTTACAAAGATGCTGATGTAGCATTCAAATTGCTGCATCACAGTCTTATGCATCCTAATCAGTTGTCACATATCGACCGGCGGCTTCAGAGGATCTGCACAGTTTGTTCTGGTGAAGGCACCTTGTTTCACAGGTTCTTCACTTGTCCAGCTTTGCAGAGTCTGATGGAACTAGTGCGCGATATGTGTCAGTTGATCCACCCGAATTTCGGCATTACTAGGACATCGTTTCTATGGGGACCTAAGGTTTGTAGTCGGGTGAATTGTTTGATTAGCTTTGTGTTGACACTGGCCAAATCTACAATTCACTTGTACTACATGAGAGCCGGAGATGGGAATCAGAACACTGACCCACAACACCACGCACAAGCACTTAAGCGCCACTTCGTTGACAGATTGAAGAGACGTTTACGTCTTGAATATCTGGCAACGAACGCAGACACATTCAACTGCACATGGCAACCACTATCGTCGGTGCAGGACGGAGCTCTTGTCTTTCGCTGGTGATAGCAGGCCACAGCATTTGCAACACTAGTCCACGGGGCTTCTCCCCGCTTAGGAATCGTTGCACGTACTGTGGGAAGGGCAAGTACTCTGTTAGAGATGCTAAGCTGGAGGGATGATGAGGGCAGTTTGTAGAGGTCTATGATACTACAGGCTGCCCTCGCGGGACTCTATAACGGTATCGCGCAAATTTTTCGTTCGTTCGGATATTAAGTTTTTAATTCGGTTTCGGTCTCGGTGCTAAATTGCAAAATTTTCTGTTGAAATTCGCTCGTTTAGGTAAAAATATTTATTAGTTTATTTTGGAATTTTGGAACTTTTGGAACTGCCACTTACACAATAGTTAAAATTGGGACTACTAAATTTTTTGTACTTCTTTTAGATCATTTTTCAAAATTCTTGTGTCCGTTTTTTTAGTCTCTTTTGAGAATTTTGTGTCAATTGTTTTACATTTACGTGTCATTTTTGTTGTTTATTAGTTGTTATAATTGTTTTAGATGTTATTATTTGTCCCTATTGACATTTTATATCATTTAGTTTAGCTAGCGTCTTTTTTCTTTTACACTTTGTAGAGCCTTTTGCCACGTATTTTTAAGCAATTTTTAAAAGAGCCAGACAGCCAAGAAATAAAGAGCGTATTTAAATAAAAAAAAAAATTATTATTACTTTTCTGAAGAGAGTCGACGTGTCATTCTAGCTCTGAACAATAATAAATAAAAAAACCGCGATTCTTACGGAAAAAGTGCAGGATAAATAGTGACATCTAATACGCAACTTGTGTCTGTGAAGTGATTATAAAAAAAACTGAAAGAAAGAAAATATTTTAAGAATTAAAATTTGAAAAAGTCTGAAAGTGTATGAGAGTTTATAATTTCGATTTAATTTAATTTTTTCGTTGCCATGGCAACGTCAAAATCGTGAAAAATTTCAGTGTGAACAGTATAATTTATATTTGAAGTGAAATTTTTTTTAAATATTAAGAAGAAAATTTTCTATTGAAAAAACTAAAAATATTTACTGCCGCACTCAAAATGAGTGTGTGCAGCAGCAGCGATTCTGGGGGGGAATGAAGATTCCCTCAAATTAAGTGAAAGGGTGAAGAAGACCGCCAAATCTTCTTCATCGAAAAAACCCACCCAAGGGCCCAAAGAAAAGGCCATTAAGAGCCCAAGTGAAGAGGCCGAGACAATTGTCCGGAAAACTGCGACTGCCCGAGAAGAGTCTGAAGTAACAGCTAAAGAAACTACTGCTATTGCTACAGAATCTGTGGCTGCAGCTGTAGCAAATGCCGAGTCCTACCCTGAAGGAAGTTGTCGAAAGGGCTTCGTCGTCAGCGCCAAAACCAAGCGGCTTGGTAATGAGGCCACCGCTTTCTTCAAGCGTCTCCAAGAAGCAGTAAGCAGTACCAGGAGGACAAGCAGCAGCTCCACGATCCCCGGCGTTAATGTCAGGATATCATATGCGCAGGCAAGTGGTGGTTACAAGAACGTTACCACCATCGAAATTCAGAGTAGAGGCATCACTCCTCGTCCAGCCCTATTGGACGCAGGTAAGCCTCGGCCCAAGACCAGTGCGGGTCTCCAGGGCTTCTTTGATGGGAGATGGCAGGACGAGAGCTACGGGATGCAGATTGATCACATCAGAGGACGTCCTCAGTCTGCATACCTGAGGGCGATCTTCCGCGTCATCTCTTGTGAGCAGCTATTTTCTATGGGGATTATAGCTGGAGGAATGGTCGAGGTGTACACCACGACCCTCGAAAGCACTACCAAGCTCATGCTTGAGGGCATCGAGGTGGAGGGTATACACCTCGTTCCTTTCCCGCTAAAAGAGAAGCCCACGAAGGCCGTGTTTTCGCGGGTCCCTATGCGAGCCCAACATGAAGACCTCTCGAATTTCCTTGGGAGATTCGGGAAGGTTAATGGAAAGGTTCGCGCAATTCCCATTAAAATCGGGGACGAGGGTCTCGGGCGGGGTATCTTCGGTACCAGCCGGGAAGCATCCATCACTTTAAATAAGGGGTGCACGCTTCCATCAGGCTTTTAGTTGAGCATATCCGGCTCGAGATACTGGATAGACGTGGGCACCGAAGCGAAATGCCATGCTTGCCATTTGGTAGGGCATTTTATTGCTGACTGCCCCAAGAGAAGCGGAAAGAGAGCTGAACAGAAGGCTCCCTCGAAGGAAACCACTGCTACAGTAGTGGCTCCGGAAACGGAACTTTCTGCTAGCACTCAACCTGCTATCTTGGAGCAGCCAGTGACAAAGGTGCCTGAAATTGTCCCAGAGGTAAAAAACATTAAGGCTATAAACGGTGCCACGTCAGCACGTGAAAGCATGGCTACTTCTGACGAGAAGTCGACTAACCATGTGGTTAAAAAAAAGAGGACGAGGAGGAAGAAAGTTGACCGGGTGATGCTGCCTCCAGCCAGCAAAGCCAGTCGCTTCAAAACGGCCCCACTCGGAGGAGGACGATAGTGGTGCTCGGTTGGAAGGTTGTTGTGAGAGACACGGAAGTATCTCACGAGCAGCTTTCGGACTGCGATATGACCGGTTTTGATGAGACTGGTCTTTCGAGCCTCGGTGGCTACGAGTCGTGTGATAGTATCAGTTCGACTGGTAGCCAATTTGAGGTGTCGAAGGGGATGGAAACCCTTTCTAGGAAGAAGATCGCCGGAATTCTTACCCAGCTCCAGTACAAGAAGAATTCAGATAAAATCTGGAGTATTCTTGTAAGGGAGCTGGAGAGGCCAGAGTTGTTACTTCCTCAGCTTCTACTCCTACAACAGGAGTCCAAGAAGAGGAGGAAGTACAACGATGTAGCGCGGCTAGAACGCCTTCATAGTAAGGTGGAGGAGTTGATACAGGAGCATCGCTTAGTCGATTCTCCTCGTCAATAGACGTCGTACCATCATCGTTTGAGCTTCTTATCTCTGTGAATGTGTAAGATAGGCTCTCTTAACACCGGGGGTTTAAGTGCTCATACAAGACTACACAGTACTATCGAACATGTCAAAATGTCAAAATGCTCGATATAGACATTACACTTCTGCAGGAGACGAATTTTACACAAGACACGTATACACACCTTGTGCGCTATGCTTATCTACACACTGGCTATGCAATGTTTGCACACCTGCGCCTCGCCGAGGTTCAGGGGTGGCAATCATTGTATCCAACAAATTCACACTATCGTCTCCTGTCTATACAGATATCTTCCCAGGCTTCGCTTCTTCCTTGGACTTTGTCGTTCAAGACAAACATATCAAGGTAGTAAACGTGTATGTTCCTACTATCCTCGGAGGTGATTTCAACTGCACGCTAAATCCCTCAATGGATCGGCATTCCGGAGTTGAGTTCAATTCTGTCAATGCTACTCGGTTGAGGAATTTTGTCCGTGTTTTCAGACTCGTGGATATCTATCGTTGGATGCATCCTACGACTAGATCATACACGAGGGTCTCGCGAAATATCCATGGAAGTCTCGCAGGCTCCAGAATCGATAGACTTTACGTCTCACCTGGAATACTAGAACATTTCGTGGATGTCACTCATGCAGTGTGTTCCGTTAGCGACCACCTTCTTGTAGTGGCAACCAGCACTCTAGTTGAAAGAAGAACTGCCTACTGGATATTCAACAACTATTTGTTGAATTCCGAGCAGTTCATCAATGAATTCACTGAATTTTGGCACGATTGGCAAGAGAGGAAAGGTGACTTTCCTCTTCATGGTCAATGGTGGGATGTTGGAAAGCTTCAAATTCGATCTTTCATCGAAACGAATTTCAATCGAAGTGGGTATCATGCTTCTAGTTTGTCGGCCGAAGTATCTCGGGTGGCAGCTATTCTCCCAACTCAGCCGGAGTTGATTCTTTATTTTAACAGAATAAAGGAACGCTTGGCAACACAAACTTACAAGCATAGCTTGGAGTTTGTGCTGCGCAGCCAATCACGCTGGCTGAGGGAATGCGATTATCCAACCGAGTACTTCTTTCAGGCAACTAGACGACGTACTGCTTCTTGTGAAGTCGAATCGGTAGTCGATGAATCTGGACAAGTCCTCAACGGTCAACAGCTATCAGAGTTTATTCGAGATTACTACAGCAGTCTCTACTCTGAATCCACGTCCACAACATCCTCGACCACTCATGAATTTCTTGAGAATATTCCCAGTTTTTCTGAAGACAGCAAGGAGCTCCTGGATACAGTAATCACATTGGAGGATATGATCGCTGCGACAAAGGATCTAAGGCGACACACTTCACCTGGTTATGACGGCTTGACTCCAGAATTCTTCATACGTTTCAGGGATTTATTAATTCCTGACCTTTTGGAAGTCTTCAATTCGGCGGTTGAGACACATTCAGACTTTCCTTCTAGTTGGAGGAGGTCTGTTATGCGATTGATTCCAAAGAAAGGAGATTTGCAGAGGATGGGGAACTGGAGGCCCGTAACCCTATTCAATGTGGACTATAAAATCGTCTGCAAAGCATTAGGGGCGATACTCAGCTCAGTGATTGCTTCGGTAATACACCTGGAATAGTCCTATTGTGTTTCTGGTCATAGTATCTACGACAACATCGCGGTAGCCAAACATTTGTTTGCCTACCATGAACAGACAGGTACACAAATGGCCATGATTTCACTTGACCAGCAAAAGGCTTTTGATAGCGTCTCGCACGAGTATCTCCTGACTGCTCTCGCGGCATGTGGGTTCCCGCCCAGGTGGCTCGATATCATCGGGAAACTGTATAGAGATTCAGCGATTTTGATTAAGCATCAAGGACAGGTTCTGGCTCCCATCTCGTTTCATCGAGGTATCAGACAGGGCTGTCCATTGTCAGGTATGCTTTATGATCTTTCGTTGGAGCCGCTACTGCATCTACCATATACCAATGTGAGGCCACTTATGTTGGCATATGCGGATGACGTTTCTATTTTCGTGACAAGAGATGAAGCTTTTCTGGTCGCTCGTGCTGTTTTCGAACAGTACGAATGTATAGCGGTCTCTAAAATCAACCTTAGCAAGAGTCAAGGCTTGTGGTGTGGAAGGTGGAGAGATCGTATAGATACTCCACTGAATATCCAATGGACTAATACTTGCCTGAAGTATTTAGGTGTGTATATCGGAGTAAATCGGAGAGTAAATCAAATAATAGCCGCATCGCTCTTGAGAAACTCTCTAGAGCTGTTAACTCATGGCGTAGTCGACTGTTTCCTTTATCCCTAATGGGAAGGTCAGTCGTGATAAACTATTTGATTACCTCGTTCATCGTTCATCTGCTAAAGTCTGACACGTTTGATGAAGGCTTCGTAGGTCTTCTTCAAGCAAAAGCGATAGACGCCTTTTGGTGCGGAAGACGATGGGTTGCTGAAAGCACGCTCTGCCTGCCAGTCAAGATAGGTGGATTAGGTCTCACTAACTTGGTTGTGAAATCAAGGTGTCCCCAAGTGCGTGCATTCCAACGAGTGTTCTGCCAGAGAGACACCTTGATTTCTCAACTGTGGGTGAATGTACTGAGAGGGATCGGCATAGGGGAGTATTACTACCTGCTCTCCCTTCGACCACCCTATCCTCGTAACTGGCCGCAGGATCTAATCTCAACGATTCAGACCAGGGGTAGAATCAGGCCAGCATTTCACCTTAAGTGGAATGCTCTACGGTAACGCAATTCGCGTCGATTCCAATCAGGTTTAATCCTGAATTAATAGATTCAGTGTTCAGTAATGCTCGAGGTTTTGAAGCTGACACGCATACACTGACAGTTCTCGGAGATATTATTGATATCTCTGGAAACTGTCGAATAAACACAAACACTCCACAACTACACGAACTGGTGGTTTCTGCGCGGGAGAGATTTCGCCAACTTGGACCAGTGACCCTGGCACTAAGTTCGAAGATGCTTTCGTTCTGGACAGACCGCCTCACACACCTTTCAGCACACTTACAACACGTGTGCTCCGTGACGTGCTTATGCCAATAAGATCTCCGGAGTATACAGGATACAACAGATGGCGAACACACCTCGGGGTGAATATGGGCGTGATGGGAGGGTAACTTGCAGAGTAGTCTACAGTTATCCTTCTAGTTACAAAGATGCTGATGTAGCATTCAAATTGCTGCATCACAGTCTTATGCATCCTAATCAGTTGTCACATATCGACCGGCGGGTTCAGAGGATCTGCACAGTTTGTTCTGGTGAAGGCACCTTGTTTCACAGGTTCTTCACTTGTCCAGCTTTGCAGAGTCTGATGGAACTGGTGCGCGATATGTGTCAATTGATCCACCCGAATTTCAGCATTACTAGGACCTCGTTTCTAAGGGGACCAAAGGTTTGTAGGCGGGTGAACCGTTTTATTAGCTTTGTGTTGACACTGGCCAAATCTACAATTCACTTGTACTACATGAGAGCCGGAGATGGAAATCAGAACACTGACCCACAACACCACGCACAAGCACTTAAGCGGCGCTTCGTTGACAGATTGAAGAGACGTTTACGGCTTGATTATCTGGCAACGAACGCAGACACATTCAACTGCACATGGCAACCACTATCGTCAGTGCAGGACGGCGCTCTTGTCTTTCGCTGGTGATATCAAGCCACAGCATTTGCAACTCTATTTCCTCGCTTTGGAACCGTTGCAAGTGCTGTGGGAAGGACAAGGATCAACTGGAGGGATGATGAGGGCAGTTTGTAGAGGTCTATGATACTACAGGCTGCCTTGCGGGACTCTATAACAGTATCAGTGGCATTTAATAAAATTATTAGTTTCTGAATTCTAAATTTCTCATTCGATCGTTTTAAAAAAAAAAAAATTTTCTTGTCAATTATTTGGTTTATTTTTCATGGGGGACTCTTTTTGGAACTGCCACTTATCTGTAGATATAGGCACACTTTTTAAATTTAGGATAACTTCAACTTTGGCTTTAAAAACTTTATTTCAAAATTATTGTGAAAATTATTACATTTACCTTTTACCTTTATTTTCTATTCTTTTGTGTTTTTGTGTGCCATGTCTAGTTTTAGTGTTCATACCTTTTGTCAAGTTTCTTTTTTGTATTGTTTGAGCCTTTTGCGACCTTTTAGTTTTAGTTTAGTTAGAGCCTGTTTTTTCTGTTTTCAGAGCCACTTTTCTTTGTTTTTAAATGTAAGCCATTTTTATAACGTTTAATAAAAGATTCTTATATACATACAAAAAAAAAAATTATTATTATTTTATACATAGAAAATTGTGTGTAATAATATTAGTGTAAGGATTTCACTCTTGCAGTCTGTGATTAAGAAAAATAGTCTGTGATTAAAAACAAATATAAATGCAAGAAATTATGGCGTGGACGCATTTTCGTGTTTGCGTCCATATTGTGTAAGACAATAGTATTTATAATATAAAGCCGCTTTCGGCTGACATAATGTGGATGAATTTTTCCACATCGTTTACAAGACATTATTATTATTATTTAATACATAAAAAATATTGTGTAATAAGGCTAAAGTTCACTCTTACAGTCTGTGATTAAAAACAAATATAAATTTAAGAAATTATGGCGTGGACGCATTTTTGTGTTTGCGTCCATATTGTGTCAGACAATAGTATTTATAATATAAAGCCGCTTTCGGCTGACATAATGTGGAATGAATTTTTCCAAATCGTTTACGAGGAAGTCGTTTAAATAGTCTTGATGATTCTGCTTAAAGCAAGGGCGGAATTTAATACTTTCTAGTCTTCTTAAAATAGGACCTTAAAATTTAATAATAATAAGCTGCTCAAACCATCTTGGTATTTAAATCGAAGTTCTCGGACAGTTACTATTTTAAAAAGCTAGGCTCTTCGAGTATGAGTAAGTAAATTTTTCACGCTTCTAAAAGCCATATTTAACCACGTACATCGATGATCTATATCATGTGCTTTGGTCTGCGATACACAGTATTGATGTGATGCAGGCAAGAGCGTCATTTTCTAAATCTAGCCTGTTATTCTGTGATTCTCTAATCGACTACAGGATAACGTTACAATATTTTCCTCCTCTCCAGTTTTTATAGTTCGAAAGTATGTACTTCCTTCTTTGGAATTTTGATTCTCTAAAGCGTCCAGGAAAGTAAGTGTTCCATGACTTTGTATGATTTTGTGATTAAATTGCGTACAAATTTGTAAAATTATTTAAAGACATCTACGTTGCCTTAGTGCCTGTCTCGGTCTTCATTCCAAATTTTTTGTTGACATTTTCATTTTCTGTTGTCGGGGGTGATTTAAGCAATTCATATCACAATCAACACCATGATATCTCCTCTAGGGATGCATCAAACACGACATTCAGTTGGTGTAGAACTCGTATTCTTTTGCTTATATCGCAATTTTGCACTATTATTAAGTTTCGCCTTCTGGTTCGCAGGAGCGTTGAATAATTATTCTCCAGAACTGGTATCCAGCTAATGAGGCTGAACGTGTCTTCTTTGGTGAGTATTTTAGCAACACCAACAACCTACCATTGTGTACATACAATTAAGCTAAAATTAAAATCTATGGCTTTGTTAAGCCAATCTTATAATATATATATATATCTTACATATAGAACGCTAAGGATGCCGAAGTACAAGAGTTTCATCAAACTCTCAAAGCGCTCAGCAAAGAGAAGAATTCTGAATTCCAGATATATTAGTCAACGTTCTAATAACAACCTTGATTGTGGTGTAGACAGTAGAGAGGAAGGTGTGAACGCTATGATGGAGGTATCAATTTCTGAAACAGAATTAGACTATATTGAAGGGACTATAGATGAAAAGTCTGATTATATTCTGGCCATAGATCGTGAAATTTCATCTGATGACAGTGAATTGAGTGAGGAAAAATTATCCAACTTTTTAAAAACATGGGCAGTAAAAAATAACATAAAGCATAATTCATTAAACGGATTGCTTTCCTTTTTAAAACAGAATGGATATCCATTTTTGCCATTAGACATCAGGACATTTTTGAAAACTCACTCTGAAAGGATCACTGTTGCCATACATCCCGGCAAATATATTCATATTGGGATCAAATCATCTTTAGATAAAATTTTATCAAACGTCAAGGATATTCCAAAAGAACTGTTATTAGATTTTAATATTGATGGAATTCCCCTATCAAAAAGTAGCAATAGTTGTTTCTGGCATATCTTATGTAGAATATTCAACTTGTCGGAGTTTGGAGTTTTCACCATTGGGATTTATCACGGCTATCAGAAGCCTAGAAACTTTAATGGCTTTCTGCGAGCCTTTATAGATGAAATTAAAATATTACTGTACGATTATATGTATGAGGATAACATTGTTAAGATCATAATAAGAGCTTTCATATGTGATGCACCTGCCAGAGCCGCATGTTTAGGCATTAAGTCTAATAACGGATATTTTGGCTGCAATAAATGTTCACAGGAAGGGCATTTTGTAAAAAATAGAATGACTTTTCCGGAAACAGAAGCACTACAGAGAACAAACGAGACTTTTAGATGCAGAGTAAATGAAGATCACCATAATGAGACAAGTATTTTGGAAGAAATCCCAATAGATTTAGTAAGCCAATTCCCCTTGGATTATTTACATGTGTTGTTACTAGGAGTAGTGAAAACAATGTTGAAAATTTGGCTGTGTGGAGACACTGCATCGTTATTGCCCAGCAGAGATATTCGAAATATTTCTGATAAATTGGTAAGCATAGCCCAAAGACAGCCATCAGAATATCAAAGGAGAACGCGACCCTTATCAGAATTAGGAAATTTCAAAGGAAGCGAATTTAGAACCTTTGTGAAGGTATCTGGACCGTATGTCTTAAACAACATTCTCCCTCCAGATAAATACAGCCACTTCTTGTTGCTCCACGCGTCTGCTGTAATTTTATGTGACTCAGAACTCTGCCAAACTCAAGCTGATCTGGCTAAAAAAATGATTAAAGCATTCACCGTAAAATTAGGTGATATTTATGGGACACATCATTTAGTATACAACGTTCATGCTTTAACCCATCTTGTGTCTGATGTGAAGCAATTTGGGAAACTAGACGACTTTAGTGCTTTCCCTTTTGAGAGCTATATGTATACAATAAAAAGGCTTTTAAAAACTTGTAAAGATCCCCTTGCCCAAATTTGCAACAGATTGTTCGAAAGAACTAGCATTAATTTCTTTCCAAACAAAACCGAGAATGGAGACATTTTACAGCTAAAGAAAAAAGTCAAAATGATTCATAATGGCGAAGAAAAAACAATATATCACCAAATTAATTTCAATGGATTTAAAATAAATAATACCATTAAAGATCAGTGGTTTTTTTCCAAAAGAAAAGAAATTATTCGCTTTGAATTCGCCGAAGTTATAAATGGAACTATTTATATAAATGGACCAGAAATTATGGAAAAAGAGAACTTCTATACAATCTCGATTGAATCATCCAAAATTAATATATATATTTTTTCCCATGTACGAGTAGTCATTGGAATGGTGTTAACAAAATATTATAACCACAAGAATAAAATGTTATAACCACAATAAATCAATAATGGATTTGGAAAAGAAACTATTATAATCCCTATGTAAGTGCCTTCGAGTAGTTGTAAGAGAGATAACGGCAATGCATAATAACTTACCTCCTTCTTTATACTTTTTCAGATGTATGTCGTTTAAGAAACGATTGAGTTAGGGGAGAAGATTGTCTCAGTAGTTCCCTCTAATTGGATAATTGAAAAAAGTTTGTATTGGCCAAAAAAGTGCAACTTATTGAAAGCTGCACAACGGGGGATCGAGCCGGACATATCGAATTGGACTAAATATGAAGAATACAAAATTTTGGCGGGAAATATTCGTTAGTATGAATTTATTTATTTATTTATTACTACTGTTATAAATCGCACTACACAAAAAATAAGTTAAATTTCATGTTCATGTGTCCGTTTTGTGCTTTTCGTATAAGTTCTTTATTATACCCTAGATGAAATCATAGGGGTATACTAAGTTTGTCATTCCGTTTGTAACACCTCGAAATATTGATGGTAGAGCAAAATGGATTGGACACACATTCATAATATTAAAAGTTATTTCGATTTTTGCATGTCCGTCCGTCCGTCCGTCTGTCCATCCGTCCGTCCGTCCGTCCGTCCGTCCGTCCGTCTGTGCGCACGATAACTCGAGAACGCGTATACTTAAAGAGCTGAAATTTTGAACACGGACTTTAAAAAAAAAAGTAAAATTAAGTTCGAAAATGAGACAAATCGGGCAACTCCTTCGTGGGGTTGCCATATAAAAATTTCGTTTTCCGCTATATATTTGGACACTGCCTGAGAACGCATCGACGTAGAGAGCTGAAATTTCGTACGTGATGTTTTTACTACATTAGCAAATAAAATGTCAAAAATGGACTAAATCGGGTAACTCCTTCTTGGTGTTGCCATATAAAAATTTCGGTTTTTTACGTATACTTTGAAAACGATCAGTCCAAGACATTTTTATTGTACTAAGAACTTCTGCAGAATACGAAATCCTATGAAATTGGTTATTACCATTTTTCTGTGCGACAAACTGTTCTAGAAATATATGCGAAAAACAACTTCAAAATCAATACTTGAATAGATCGGTGACATACGAAATTTAATACGGGCATTCATCTAGGGTATCATAAGAATTGGTCTTAGACCAATTCTAGCTTGTTTACTTGTTTTATTATTAGTTATTACTAATATACTTTCAGCTACATATGAAGATGCAAGTAAACAAGTAAAAAAGCTAGAATTGGTCTAAGACCAATTCTTATGATACCCTAGATGAATGCCCGTATTAAATTTCGTATGGTCACCGATCTATTCAAGTATTGATTTTGAAGTTGTTTTTCGCATATATTTCTAGAACAGTTTGTCGCACAGAAAAAATGGTAATAACCAATTTTATAGGATTTCGTATTCTGCAGAAGTTCTTAGTACAATAAAAATGTCTTGGACTGATCGTTTTCAAAGTATACGTAAAAAACCGAAATTTTTATATGGCAACACCAAGAAGGAGTTGCCCGATTTAGTCCATTTTTGACATTTTATTTGCTAATGTAGTAAAAACATCATGTGCGAAATTTCAGCTCTCTACGTTGACGCGTTCTCAGGCAGTGTCCAAATATATAGCGGAAAACGAAATTTTTATGGCAACCCCACGAAGGAGTTGCCCGATTTGGCTCATTTTCGAACTTAATTTTACCTGTTTTTTTAAAGTCTGTGTACAAAATTTCAGCTCTCTAAGTATACGCGTTCTCGAGTTATCGTGCGCACAGACGGACGGACGGACGGACGGACGGACGGACGGACGGACGGACGGACGGACGGACATGCAAAAATCGAAATAACTTTTAATATTATGAATGGGTGTCCAATCCATTTTGCTCTACCATCATTATTTCGAGGTGTTACAAACGGAATGACAAACTTAGTATACCCCTATGATTTCATCTAGGGTATGAAAAGAGGCCTACTACGAAATGGAAAGGCGAGTGAGGAAACGCCAACATCCTGTACTTTCCAACATTAAAGAGGACGAAAATGACTTCAATTCCTTTTTTAAAGACAATAAATCTACTTCCGATGCAGAAGGTGCTACCAGTCCCGTTTCAAAACAACTTAAAACAAAGGCAGCACAAAAAATAGTTGAATTGAAAGAACCAATAATGAGCTCCATCCAACTATTAAAACCAATTGAGGAAGAAGTCCATCCATCAAATTCTGAGCTGAATAAAAAGATTAAAAAAGTTAAAAAACATCATGAACTTGAATTAGCGAAAGAACTGTTTAAAATTAAAACAAGCATATACGAAATGTGCTCGATTGTCCAAAGAATAGAAGCAAATGTTGAAGAAATAAAAATAAAGGCGATGGAGTTTTTTGCAGCAAATTAGACTGTATATTGGACGCTGTTCAGGGCTTATGCGCTCAACAAGGTGCATATAATAGCAATATAATAAAAGATGATCTTTTTGAAATGCCTAAGTTGCCTATAGAGTCAACCGAAAGACTAAATTTACTGAATACACTTTTACTGAAACGAGAATATTGTGAGCAAATGGTACGCACTTTCTTATTTCATATAACCGCATACCATACTATAATATTCTAACTTTTCTAGGCTGTTCGTCTTCAGATACGCATACATTCATCAAATTCATTAAATAAAAATGTAAAGCGTTTAATGGAGTCTCTTATTGAATACAATGTTTATTCGTTGTACAGCTGGAGTGGGAAGTCTGGCATACAAAGTGGTGAGAAATTTTAATTGAAATAAATCACGCTGAAAAAAGTTTATGTAAATATTATTGTCTTTACAGAAAAAGTAAAGTTAATATTTGCTGATTGTCATGGAATTATATCTTTAATAAATAAAACCATTGGACTGAAGCGCACTGAAGATGAAGAGACAATTAGAAAGGCCATTGTAGAATTCTTAAAAAGAGTTCCACGAAATAAATATAGAGGCGAAACCAAGAAAAACACCTGTGCATGAAGTGCAATAATTATGTATATTTATTACAATAGTTATATTATATAAAGTCTGATTTAATTTTGTTGATTTTCTTAAAAAGTTTATAAAACTGGGAATTAATTTTTTATAAAGACTGATCTAATTTTGTTCATTTTAAAAGTTTATAAAACGGAGTTGTTTTTTTATAAAGACTGAATTAAATTGACAGCATTTTATTTAATTATTACCAATACAGATTTTTTCCGTTCATCCTATTTGTCACTAATGTCTGCAGTGTGGATTTTAGTTGGATCAAAAGTCCTATTACGTCTTTGCGTGTTTTTTGTTATGTGCCCAAACGTCCAATTGGTAAATCGAGCTACTGACTCCGCTAAGTTCATTCTATTTCAGGCATCTCAGTGAGTGGCATCAGACGATAGTAGCGACGATGATAGTATAGCAACGAAACCGGAAGCACATAACTTAACCACCTCTTCCATACGACAGCAGTTGCAAGTAATCGTCTAGAACAATAACAGGAAAAACCAAGAGGGAATCAGCACACACAAGTAAATGAAAATACTCGCACACTCATACATCCTAAGCAGCAGGTGCAACCATGATAATTATATACCTAGAATGCCACGCGTAGAATAGAGTAGTTTAGGTAGCCTACATAATTACACACAACATTGTAAAACATAGAATAGTTCCCAAGTAGTAACATGGTCAGCCCTATCAGAATAATTCGAAGATAGAGAAAAGAAACACCGGCTAATATTTCCTTTAAAAAAAAAATATATATATATATTAACTAAGCAATGTGAAATTATCTCTGTGTACTCGTATTCTGGTCAGAGGAGCCAAGGCTTACACGTAGCCTGTCACATTCATTTAAAAGCACACAAAAAAAAATATTCGAAGCCATGTCGAAGTTATATGGATGGCTTACTAAAATTAGTGCGCCAATGTGAACAGATCAAAAGGCCTTGTTGGGGAACGACATGAATATCCGTCCCACGGGTCAAAACGTAGCCAGCTGTTTCGCTTCCGATAGTACCAGAGAACACTTCAGTTTCGTTGTTAGGAGAGTGAAGACGTCAGATAATAGGCAGTAAAGAATTGCTAAAATAAAATCCAAGAAAGAGAATTCTTAAGCTACACAGGAGGAAAGGGAATCTGAACCGGCACAGCATTCATGGAAAAGGTTATAATTCAATTTTCGGCTCACCAGGTTACTCAAGAACTAAGGATGTTCAGTTAAGTACATTTATTTTGTAGATTTATAAAAAAAAAAAAAAAATTTATATTGTTCCTTGCGGGAAGCATAATTTTTTTTTATATACGTATCGGTTCAGTACAGTAGTCTTTAAATAAATAAGTGCTTAGGCGCGGCTCGACTAAACCTTGCTGGTCTCAATTCGATCGGTAGTAAATTCCGGAGGTTTTCTTTTTGTATGGAGCTTGCTAGAATGCGGCACAAGCGAATTTGAGGTTAACTTGCATAAAGTGTGGTCAGATTTTAGTGAGGCTTTCGTGAATGGGGCTCGCTTAAAGTAATCTAAGCAAATAATTCTTTTGTGGGTTCCAGGAAACCCGTTAGTATAAAATGCAGAACCGTTAACTGATTGTCACCGTTACATATATGTTCAAATGCAGTACTGAATTATCTTCCCATTGTGTATAATTTTTTTTTGTGTAATAAATTAAGTTATTATTGAATTCAGCAGGAATTTTTCTACTAGTTTTAATCGTACATGCCTTGGAGTGGGTGAATGGAGTAGAAGTTGTTCGACAAAAAAAGAGAACGTACTGTAACAAATCGTACCATATCACAATTATTACGTGATACTAAAAATACACTGTAGTTAGTGATAATTGAATTGGTTAGTGAAACATAGTGCTACATAGAAGTCCTGAAGTTTTCATATATTGAGTTTCGTGATACCGCAAGGTCAAAATCACGTGGCGCCCAACTGATTTCCCCATCGAATGTCTACGCTTAACACCCACGACCACCTCCACTGAGTTACAATTTTTCTCGCGCACGAAGGGCAGCGTAAATTTTTTTTGTTTTTTTTTTTTTTGTTTTTTTTCTAGTAGTTAATACCTATTTATGTATACATGTACATATGTATATATATGTAGATTCTGTTTTTTTAATCAAATACGAGTTACAAGATCACTTGTAGTATAATATCGCATATTTCTTTGATGACATACATAAAAAATTGTTTCTTCTTGAAAAATGTTAACAAGTCTAGGAGAACCAAGACACCGAAAAAATTGAAAAACAAAGAAACACAACGCTTTGGCTATAGAAAGAAATATTGCAAGATAAATAAAATCAACAATTAATAATAGAAATTAATAAGGGAATGACATTAATTTGGTTGTGCAGGTTGTTGATCCCGTTCATCATCATTTGCTGCTTCTGCTGGTGGTGGTGGTGGTTGTGGATTAGGTCTATCTTACCTTTCGCCGCCCCAATTAAATCCACCAGGCCTATCGTCAGGCAGTGGCTGATAATTTTGGTCTACTTCTACATGCTCATTAAAAAGCATTTTGAGAAAGTTTGGCGTTTTCATCAATTTACAGCCATTTTTTTGGTGTGGAAAAACGTCCTCTAAGAAATAATAGATGTGTCCTACAGCCATTCCCATTAAATCAAACCAAATTGTATTCCCAAGGATCATGGAGAAACATAATAGGACCCAAGGAAGATAAGGGGCCTCAAAATTAAGAAGTCCGAAGAAATTCATTCGTACAGAGGGATTCCTTCTTGACCAAACATATACCAACATTATCGTGAATGCTTGTCCCAAAAATAGTAAATTCACAAAAAAAGCTAAAAGAGTCATTAGTACACCTCCAAAAACGAACATCATGACAAAATCCGAACTACGTCCCCGGAAGGAGCCTTCTTCTAGCATGCGGCAATATCGGTATGTGAAGACCATGTTGAAGAAGAAACTGAATCCTACCGTCCCGAAGAAAAGCAATGTCGTTGCCAAACGCCATAGTTGTAGACTCCTAATAATGAGTGTCGGGTGAAAATACAGCTGAAGCGTTGATACTAGGTCTAAGTGCACAGCAAGTGTTGTTATAACGCAGGCGGTTGTGTAAAATCGTGTTACAGTCGGGATGTCTTGATAAGTTTGGCGCAAGGTCTGATAAGCCATTCTTCTTTTCCACTTTAGTCAACCATTAAGAAACGGCCTTGACCGTTGTATCTTATCATCTAGGGAGACGTAGACGTGTCCTTTAAATTTATTTTGAATGGTTCTCGCCTCAATTACCGAGCTTAATTAAGAAGATGAGATATTGAGAACGTTGATGACTGACGTATACGGATGTTTCGGATGTGGTGGAGTTGACGTAATTCGTGCAAAATGTCCGAATTGTTCAAACCCCAACCACGTTCTCCGCAACCATATGAGTAACCGTCGATTTAATTCGGGAAACGAAAATCGAGCTCAGCAGTAAGCGGTACACTGAGCTCTGAAATACCCACAAAAACCGCTGCTATTAAGGATTTCAGCATTTTTGCTCACGGAAACAGAGGCATTAGGGATCAGTCACAATCAGCTATGCTGGATTTTATTTTCACCCATGTGAAAGGAGATGTAAGACCCTATTTAAGAATATCCATTTTCGATATTATTTTGACTGGATTGCTTGATTCAGGCGCCTCAAGGACAGTTATTGGTGGTAGTGGGTGGGCAAAACTACAGCAAATGGGAATTAATATAGTCAAATCCGATGTTAATTTGGTTACACTAGCAAATGGTGTTAAAGTGGGAGTAATTGGTGCAATAACTCTACCCTTGGAATTGGAAGGCCGTCTGAAGATCTTTGACGTTTTAGTAATAGCGTCTCTCCCTCACGAACTTATTCTGGGTACAGATTTTTGGAAGAAGATGGGCATCATCGCAAATTTACAGAAAGATAATTGCAATTTATCTTATGCTCCAAATAATCAAATAGATTAAATATGTGGCCTCGAAAGTCGTTCAACGCTTACTGCGGATCAAAACCGGCAATTAGTTAACTTAATCGAAAAAACGAAACTAGACATGGGTGTGGGACTAGGCTGTACAAATGTTGTGGAGCATATAATAAAGACAACCGCCACTCCGATAAAGCAGAGGTATTATCCTGTGTCCCCTGCGATCCAAAAGGTAATAAATACGGAATTAGACAAGATGCTCGAAGAGGGAATTGTAGAGCCTTCCAATAGCGCTTGGGCCTCCCCAATAGTAATGGTGAAAAAGAAGGATGGGAGTTACAGGTTCTGTGCGGACTTTCGAAGATTGAATAAAGTTACGGAAAAGGACGCATATCCGATCCCTTATGTTTCTTCCACCTTAGATAAGCTTAGGGATGCTAAGTACATTTCATCCCTAGACATCAAATCGGCCTTTTGGCAAGTGCCAGTGGAAAAGAACTCAAAACAATATACGGCCTTTACTGTGCCGGGCAGAGGCTTGTTCCAATTCTGTAGAATGCCATTCGGTTTAACCAACTCTCCGGCGACCTGGCAAAGGCTAATAGATAGGGTTCTGTACGGTTGCCTTGAAGAACATGTTTTTGTCTATCTCGACGATGTCGTCATTGTAACCCAATCCCTCGAAAAGCACATGGAAATATTAACGGAGGTATTCGATCGTTTAAGTAAAGCTGGTCTAGTTATAAACTACGACAAGTGCGAATTTTGTAGGGCTGAGCTGAAGTATCTCGGATACGTCGTAGGAGAAAATGGTATACAAGTGGATGCCGACAAAGTCAAATGCATCTTAGAAATTCCACGGCCCAAAAGTGTCACTGAAGTAAGGAGGTTTATAGGTATGGTTGCGTGGTATAGACGGTTTGTTCCTTTATTTTCATCTCTTATCGCTCCGATCACAGCTTTATTGCAAAAGAAAAATAAATTTCACTGGGGTGAGGACTGTGATCGGGTATTTCAATCCATCAAAGGGAAACTAATCAGTGCTCCAATTTTATCATGCCCTAATTTCGAACTGCCGTTCATAGTACACACGGATGCATCCGAATATGGGCTTGGAGCCGTGCTGACTCAAGAGCAGGATGACGAGGTGAGAGTTATAGCCTACCTAAGTCGCTCACTTAACCGCTGCGAGAGGAATTATTCCACCACGGAGCGGGAGTGTCTTGCTGTGTTGTGGGCAGTTGACAAATTGCGACCTTACTTGGAGGGAACTAAGTTTACTGTGGTCACCGATCATGCCTCTCTGGTGTGGTTGCACAACCTTAAGGATCCAACCGGTAGACTAGCTCGTTGGGCAGTGAAGATGCAACAATTTGATTTCGATGTAGTCCATAGAAAAGGTAAAGAGCACCTTCTTCCAGATCTCCTTTATATATCAGGTTATATCAGGTTGCAAAGACGATATTACTGGCCAAAAATGCGGAAGGATATGGCGAATTATGTAAGGAATTGTAAAACGTGCCAATCGGTTAAGCCGGATCTACAAAAGCCCGCAGGGCTAATGGCGTCCCGTAAAATAGCTACTCAACCATGGGACACATTGTGTATAGACCTAATCGGTCCTTTACCTAAATCTAGTCGCGGTTACTCTTTCATATTAATGGTCGTAGACCAACTTAGTAAATTCGTATTGTTATTGCCCTTAAGATCAGCCACAGCAAGGTCAGTGTGCCAAAATATCGAAGATAACGTCATTTTGCTCTTTGGAGCACCGGAAAATATTATTTGCGATAATGGCGTACAGTTTAGAAGCCGAGAATTCGGAAAACTTTGCGAGGAATATGGGATTAGGATAAGCTTTACTGCTCTGTACCACCCTCAGGCCAATCCATCGGAGCGGGTAAATCAAGTGGTGAAGACAATGCTCCGTGCATACATATCCGATAATCATCGTAATTGGGATCTTCAGCTACAGAAAGTAGCTTGTGCAATTCGCACGTCACAACATGAAGTCACCAAATTGAGCCCCTATTTCGTAAATTTTGGACGGGAAATGTCCGTGAGTGGTAACAGGTCAAGGGTTTGTAAGGAGGATAGAGTATTAGATAGTGGGGTACATGCTAAGGCATTAGAAGCGGTACGTAATGATGTCAAAATAAGGCTGATGAAAGCATCTGAAGTGAGCAAAAGACGTTAAAATCTCCGTAGGCGAGATATAAGTTTTATGAAGAAAGACCTCGTATGGCGACGAAATTTTGTCTTATCGGACAAGGCACAATATTTTACAGCTAAGCTCGCTCCCAAGTATGTTGGTCCGTTCATGATCAAGCGTAAGGTGTCACCATGGACATACGAATTGGAGGATACACAGGGCAAACAGCAGGGCATTAGGCATGTCAAAGACTTGAGACCATACAGCTCATCTCCATCCGACATAGATTAAAATAACTTTATTCATACTAGTCTAGTCAAGTGCGCAAACAAGCCAGAATGTATCCCTTTACGATAGTTGTCATGTTCCAAGTATGTTAGCAATAAGAGCATGGAGACGAGAGGAAAAAAAAGAACATTTTTATTTTTCCTTCGCCTCTTACTGCTTATTTCATACATAATTTTTTTTTGTCTCACTAAGGCAGTTTGCATGTACAGGGTTGGGCGGCTTAGGAAAGCTGAGTAGTGGCGTCGGTAACAACGAAAAACTGGATTGAAACTTTTCACTCTGTATTCCAGTTCCTGATGGACATATATTTGTGCTCTAACACCAAATTTATATCATTCGAAATTACTCGTCGCTTAGGAGATAAAGTGGGCACTCTTCTTCTCTAACAGTCTCTTACTCTTCCTAGTTTCATTTATGTACGGGAAGATTGTTCGTATATGGATGTTCTAATAGTGGAAGCAAATTTATTAGCGTATGGTATTTGATGAATGATGTATTAAATTCGAAATTTCTTTTAAGAAGGTTGGCAGAACATGCTTTGCTGTCCTGTAATCATCGTTAGCTCTAAGGTTTGTTCTAAGGTAGGCAGAGAGTGACGAAATATAGTTGGCTCTAACTTTATTAAGAATTGTCCCCAGCTGCGTAGAATCACTAATTGTATTTCTCCTACACAAATTTGGAAAAGTCAGGAAATATGTCTATATAATTTAACAACAATTTTTTTTTTGGACAAAAAAAAATCCTCAACTAAATCGGCCCAAGCTATACCTCTTCATACATTTGCTCGGATTTGGAAAAGAAGGATAAGAAGACAGATAAGGAAAGGATAAAAGAGAACTATACAGGGCTAGCATATCTAATTCAGTCGCTTTTTCAGCACAGTGAAATTGAACAATAATAAGTTTGTCGTAATTTCTACTAATCATTGGGTCTCGTGTTTTTTTTTGTAGTCTCGCTTAAGCTGTCACGATATAGAACTGACGGTAATTTTTTTTTATATTCTAGTTGCAAGTTTGTGAATACTGAGAATGCAGTAAGGCATTCATGCTGAAAAGACAGGTTGCTAAACAGTACCAAAAACTAATTACAATTTACATTTATTTCGATCACAAATCAATTCTCGCAAAATCAATATGATGCCAAAATATGTAGTATAATGTAAGATTTCTTAGCGTTACATGTAATGCCTAAGGGTTTATATTTGGAGTTTTCACTTCTGTTTTTCCGTCGTTTTGTTGCATCTAGAGATGTATCTATACTTTCAAGTCGTAAAAGAACATAGTCGTAAAACAACAATATCCGGAGTTGAATTTGATGATATTTTCACCTTAAAAAAAAAAACCTGCATAAACTTTAAGGGAACTTATTAAATTTGACATAGTTTTAAGTGATTCTTCAATCAAAGTAATGGAAATGGTAAAATGAAATTAATTACTAAAGGTTAATCAATAGATAAGGCACGAAGGGATTCGTGAGGTGCGAAACAAATTGAAGAACTTCTTCAAAATAATAATTCTGAGAATTTAATCGGGGAATATTGACTGTCTACACCAAACAGTTATAGTTATAGGTCTTATAATATATATATATATCTTACATATAGAACGCTAAGGATGCCGAAGTACAAGAGTTTCATCAAACTCTCAAAGCGCTCAGCAAAGAGAAGAATTCTGAATTCCAGATATATTAGTCAACGTTCTAATAACAACCTTGATTGTGGTGTAGATAGTAGAGAGGAGAGTGTGAACGCTATGATGGAGGTATCAATTTCTGAAACAGAATTAGACTATATTGAAGGGACTGTAGATGAAAAGTCTGATGATATTCTGGCCATAGATCGTAAAATTTCATCTGATGACAGTGAATTGAGTGAGGAAGAATTATCCAACTTTTTAAAAACATGTGCAGTAAAAAATAACATAAAGCATAATTCATTAAACGAATTGCTTTCCTTTTTAAAACAGAATGGATATCCATTTTTGCCATTAGACATCAGGACATTTTTGAAAACTCACTCTGAAAGGATCACTGTTGCCATACATCCCGGCAAATATATTCATATTGGGATCAAATCATCTTTAGATAAAATTTTATCAAACGTCAAAGATATTCCAAAAGAACTGTTATTAGATTTTAATATTGATGGAATTCCCCTATCAAAAAGTAGCAATAGTTGTTTCTGGCCTATCTTATGTAGAATATTCAACTTGTCGGGGTTTGGAGTTTTCACCATTGGGATTTATCACGGCAATCAGAAGCCTAGAAACTTTAATGACTTTCTGCGAGCCTTTATAGATGAAATTAAAATATTACTGCACGATTATATGTATGAGGATAACATTGTTAAGATCATAATAAGAGCTTTCATATGTGATGCACCTGCCAGAGCCGCATGTTTAGGCATTAAGTCTAATAACGGATATTTTGGCTGCAATAAATGTTCACAGGAAGGGCATTTTGTAAAAAATAGAATGACTTTTCCGGAAACAGAAGCACTACAGAGAACAAACGAGACTTTTAGATGCAGAGTAAATGAAGATCACCATAATGAGACAAGTATTTTGGAAGAAATCCCAATAGATTTAGTAAGCCAATTCCCCTTACATGTGTTGTTACTAGGAGTAGTGAAAACAATGTTGAAAATTTGGCTGTGTGGAGACACCGCATCGTTATTGCCCAGCAGAGATATTTGAAATATTTCTGATAAATTGGTAAGCATAGCCCAAAGACAGCCATCAGAATATCAAAGGAGAACGCGACCCTTATCAGAATTAGGAAATTTCAAAGGAAGCGAATTTAGAACCTTTGTGAAGGTATCTGGACCGTATGTCTTAAAAAACATTCTCCCTCCAGATAAATACAGCCACTTCTTGTTGCTCCACGCGTCTGCTGTAATTTTATGTGACTCAGAACTCTGCAAAACTCAAGCTGATCTGGCTAAAAAAATTATTAAAGCATTCACCGTAAAATTAGGTGATATTTATGGGACACATCATTTAGTATACAACGTTCATGCTTTAACCCATCTTGTGTCTGATGTGAAGCAATTTGGGAAACTAGATGACTTTAGTGCTTTCCCTTTTGAGAGCTATATGCATACAATAAAAAGGCTTTTAAAAACTTGTAAAGATCCCCTTGCCCAAATTTGCAACAGATTGTTCGAAAGAACTAGCATTAATTTCTTTCCAAACAAAACCGAGAATGGAGACATTTTACAGCTAAAGAAAAAAGTCAAAATGATTCATAATGGCGAAGAAAAAACAATATATCACCAAATTAATTTCAATGGATTTAAAATAAATAATACCATTAAAGATCAGTGGTTTTTTTTTTCCAAAAGAAAAGAAATTATTCGCTTTGAATTCGCCGAAGTTATAAATGGAACTATTTATATAAATGGACCAGAAATAACGGAAAAAGAGAACTTCTATACAATCTCGATTGAATCATCCAAAATTAATATATATATTTTTTCCCATGTACGAGTAGTCATTGGAATGGTGTTAACAAAATATTATAACCACAAGAACAAAATGTTATAACCACAATAAATCAATAATGGATTTGGAAAAGAAACTATTATAATCCCTATGTAAGTGCCTTCGAGTAGTTGTAAGAGAGATAACGGCAATGCATAATAACTTACCTCCTTCTTTATACTTTTTCAGATGTATGTCGTTTAAGAAACGATTGAGTTAGGGGAGAAGATTGTCTCAGTAGTTCCCTCTAATTGGATAATTGAAAAAAGTTTGTATTGGCCAAAAAAGTGCAACTTATTGAAAGCTGCACAACGGGGGATCGAGCCGGACATATCGAATTGGAGTAAATATGAAGAATACAAAATTTTGGCGGGAAATATTCGTTAGTATGAATTTACTTATTTATTTATTACTACTGTTATAAATCGCACTACACAAAAAATAAGTTAAATTTCATGTTCATGTGTCCGTTTTGTGCTTTTCGTATAAGTTCTTTATTATACCCTAGATGAAATAATAGGGGTATACTAAGTTTGTCATTCCGTTTGTAACACCTCGAAATATTGATGGTAGAGCAAAATGGATTGGACACACATTCATAATATTAAAAGTTATTTCGATTTTTGCATGTCCGTCCGTCCGTCCGTCTGTCCATCCGTCCGTCCGTCCGTCCGTCCGTCCGTCCGTCTGTGCGCACGATAACTCGAGAACGCGTATACTTAAAGAGCTGAAATTTTGAACACGGACTTTAAAAAAAAAAGTAAAATTAAGTTCGAAAATGAGACAAATCGGGCAACTCCTTCGTGGGGTTGCCATATAAAAATTTCGTTTTCCGCTATATATTTGGACACTGCCTGAGAACGCATCGACGTAGAGAGCTGAAATTTCGTACGTGATGTTTTTACTACATTAGCAAATAAAATGTCAAAAATGGACTAAATCGGGTAACTCCTTCTTGGTGTTGCCATATAAAAATTTCGGTTTTTTACGTATACTTTGAAAACGATCAGTCCAAGACATTTTTATTGTACTAAGAACTTCTGCAGAATACGAAATCCTATGAAATTGGTTATTACCATTTTTCTGTGCGACAAACTGTTCTAGAAATATATGCGAAAAACAACTTCAAAATCAATACTTGAATAGATCGGTGACATACGAAATTTAATACGGGCATTCATCTAGGGTATCATAAGAATTGGTCTTAGACCAATTCTAGCTTTTTTACTTGTTTTATTATTAGTTATTACTAATATACTTTCAGCTACATATGAAGATGCAAGTAAACAAGTAAAAAAGCTAGAATTGGTCTAAGACCAATTCTTATGATACCCTAGATGAATGCCCGTATTAAATTTCGTATGGTCACCGATCTATTCAAGTATTGATTTTGAAGTTGTTTTTCGCATATATTTCTAGAACAGTTTGTCGCACAGAAAAAATGGTAATAACCAATTTTATAGGATTTCGTATTCTGCAGAAGTTCTTAGTACAATAAAAATGTCTTGGACTGATCGTTTTCAAAGTATACGTAAAAAACCGAAATTTTTATATGGCAACACCAAGAAGGAGTTGCCCGATTTAGTCCATTTTTGACATTTTATTTGCTAATGTAGTAAAAACATCATGTGCGAAATTTCAGCTCTCTACGTTGACGCGTTCTCAGGCAGTGTCCAAATATATAGCGGAAAACGAAATTTTTTATGGCAACCCCACGAAGGAGTTACCCGATTTGGCTCATTTTCGAACTTAATTTTACCTGTTTTTTTAAAGTCTGTGTACAAAATTTCAGCTCTCTAAGTATACGCGTTCTCGAGTTATCGTGCGCACAGACGGACGGACGGACGGACGGACGGACGGACGGACGGACGGACGGACGGACATGCAAAAATCGAAATAACTTTTAATATTATGAATGGGTGTCCAATCCATTTTGCTCTACCATCATTATTTCGAGGTGTTACAAACGGAATGACAAACTTAGTATACCCCTATGATTTCATCTAGGGTATAAAAAGAGGCCTACTACGAAAAGTTTTCCATTTCTGCTTCAGAACAAGACGAAATGGAAAGGCGAGTGAGGAAACGCCAACATCCTGTACTTTCCAACATTAAAGAGGATGAAAATGACTTCAATTCCTTTTTTAAAGACAATAAATCTACTTCCGATGCAGAAGGTGCTACCAGTCCCATTTCAAAACAACTTAAAACATAGGCAGCACAAAAAATAGTTGAATTGAAAGAACCAATAATGAGCTCCATCCAACTATTAAAACCAATTGAGGAAGAAGTCCATCCATCAAATTCTGAGCTGAATAAAAAGATTAAAAAAGCTAAAAAACATCATGAACTTGAATTAGCGAAAGAACTGTTTAAAATTAAAACAAGCATATACGAAATGTGCTCGATTGTCCAAAGAATAGAAGCAGATGTTGAAGAAATAAAAATAAAGGCGATGGAGATTTTTGCAGCAAATTAGACTGTATATTGGACGCTGTTCAGGGCTTATGCGCTCAACAAGGTGCATATAATAGCAATATAATAAACGATGATCTTTTTGAAATGCCTAAGTTGCCTATAGAGTTAACCGAAAGACTCAATTTACTGAATACACTTTTACTGAAACGAGAATATTGTGAGCAAATGGTACGCACTTTCTTATTTCATATAACCGCATACCATACTATAATATTCTAACTTTTCTAGGCTGTTCGTCTTCAGATACGCATACATTTATCAAATTCATTAAATAAAAATGTAAAGCGTTTAATGGAGTCTCTTATTGAATACAATGTTTACTCGTTGTACAGCTGGAGTGGGAAGTCTGGCATACAAAGTGGTGAGAAATTTTAATTGAAATAAATCACGCTGAAAAAAGTTCATGTAAATATTATTGTCTTTACAGAAAAAGTAAAGTTGATATTTGCTGATTGTCATGGAATTATATCTTTAATAAATAAAACCATTGGACTGAAGCGCACTGAAGATGAAGAGACAATTAGAAAGGCCATTGTAGAATTCTTAAAAAGAGTTCCACAAAATAAATATAGAGGCGAAACCAAGAAAAACACCTGTGCATGAAGTGCAATAATTATGTATATTTATTGCAATAGTTATATTATATAAAGTCTGATTTAATTTTGTTGATTTTCTTAAAAAGTTTATAAAACTGGGAATTAATTTTTTATAAAGACTGATCTAATTTTGTTCATTTTAAAAGTTTATAAAACGGAGTTGTTTTTTTATAAAGACTGAATTAAATTGACAGCATTTTATTTAATTATTACCAATACAGCTTTTTCCGTTCATCCTATTTGTCACTAATGTCTGCAATGCGGATTTTAGTTGGATCAAAAGTCCTATTACGTCTTTGCGTGTTTGTTTAAGATTGATGATTGACTTGGACACAAAAACCTCAGTTAAGTCTGTACTGTGTGCTTGATTGAGGTGGACGATAGAATCATTATTGCGTCCGTCGCATTTACCACTACTGAGTCTGTAGTATTTCCGCTTTAGTTGGACACAAAAGTCCCAGTTGAGTCTGTATTGTGTGCTTGATTGAGATTGACGATAGACTCATTATTGCGTCCGTCGCATTTACCACTACTGTGTCTGTAGTATTGCCGTTTTAGTTGGACACAAAAGTCCCAGTTGAGTCTGTATATGTACTATGTGCTTGATTGAGGTTGACGATAGACTCATTATTGCGTCCGTCGCATTTACCACTACTGAGTCTGTAGTATGGCTGCTTTAGTTGGATACAAAAGTCCCAGTTGAGTCTGTATTGTGTGCTTGATTGAGGTTGACGATGGACTCATTATTGCGTCCGTCGCATTTACCACTACTGGGTCTGTAGTATTGCCGTTTTAGTTGGACACAAAAGTCCCAGTTGAATCTGTACTGTGTGCTTGATTGAGGTTGACGATAGACTCAATATTGCGTCAGTCGCACTTACCACTACTGAGTCTGTAGTATTGCCGTTTTAGTTGGACACAAAAGTCCCAGTTGAGTCTGTATACTATGTGCTTGATTGAGGTTGACGATACACTCATTATGGCGTCCGTCGCATTTACCACTACTGAGTCTGTAGTATTGCCGCTTTAGTTGGACACAAAAGTCCCAGTTGGGTCTGTATTGTGTGCTTGATTGAGTTGACGATGGACTCAATATTGCGTCCGTCGCATTTACCACTACTGAGTCTGTAGTATTGCCGTTTTAGTTGAACACAAAAGTCTCAATTGTCGCTGTGCTGCGTCCAGCCAAAATGTGTGCGACACATGTGTCAAGGCATTTCCGACTTTCACCCACATTTTCGTCAGCCGGGCGACAGACTGCGCCTGCAAAGTGATTTTGTGTCCACAGGGACACATTGTTGACTTTTTATTGACACAAAGTGAGAAATTGTTTCACGGGAGCCTAGATGTCGGAATTGCAATCATTATTTTCTCATTTCTCACACCGTATTCACTAATTCTCCAACGTTTTCCCTAATTCTCAAACCATGTTCATGAATTGGGAATGGAGAATTAGGGAGTTTAATCGAAGAAAACGAATATTCTCATCTCCTAAATTCCGAAATTCTCAGTGGTTCGTGAATCCGGGCCCTGATGTCTTTTAGTTAAGTGTAAGAGCTTTAGCGATTGTAATCGGATGGTATCCAGGCGAATGCTGGTTCTTATTTTGAATAATGACTTGATTTAACGTGATTTTTATAAATTTTTATAAAGATATGAATCACTAAAGCTTTGAGCTCCTCTCACTTTCCTGGAGCCCCCTAATATGAAGGTTATCTAGGTCCGCTGCTCTCTCTCTTTTCAAGTCAACATAGGGACACTGTAAAAAAAAATCTGCCCTCAGTGTCGTTGGGAGGATGGGGCACGCAGCAGAAGGCAGTTCATCTACGCCTTCAATAAGGTAAGGGCAAGTGGTGTAAAGACCCCTTCAGGGCTGGAGTGTGTGCTACAGTTTTTTGTCAGGTACGATGATTTTTTTTATTATGGCAGGTGGCAGCGGCAGAATTTTGTTTAACCCCCCCCCCCCCTCTATAACTCTCCCGAGGTGTTAAGCGTGCCGCCCTGCAGCCAAGGCTGTCCACCGAGTGATCTGTCAGCTCATGCTGACAGCTGGGACTTTACGTCCAAAAGAAATCACTCTCAACATAGTTCCATAACAATTTACCAAAAATGAAATTTTAAGGCAAGTTTTTGGGCAACCGAAGATGGAAATAGGCTGCTTATTGGGGAATCAGGAATCTCAAAAAGGTATTTTGTATTACTAGCACTCACTATGTTGCTGCTAGTATACAAAACTAAAACTAAAACGTTTTTTCAATCCGCCTGCAATGCGAATTTTTTATAGTATGTGTATAAACTCACAAATTGTTTATATTGACACGAAAATAATTGTTGATGGGCCTCTCTTTAGTTTCTTAAGCCTAGTACATACTAAGGGGCAAAGTTAACCTAATGACAAGTTAAGAAGCTGTAGAGCAAAATTGGAAAATTTCTGGTGTTTTTTAGAATGAAACAAGTAATTTCATATACTTTCGTCTTTTGCATTAATGGGGGGAAAACAATTGGCTATGCGCTATTGTAGTGCAACTGAGACTACGAGTAAAAAACAAAAATTGAGATAACATAGGATTATCCGAACGACAAAATCTTATTAAATCAATCAAAATCCTTTCAACCTATTTATGCTAATGTACATCAGGTCATACTACCTCCCATTTTTAAGAAAAAGATAAATTTCGGTTTGGCCCAGATGCTGAGAGGAGATGTAAAGTTTCTCTCAAATAAAATTCTCATTTTTCCCGAATATATCAGAGAATCCAGCATGAGCTCTCCCACTTAATCTCCTCATAGAAAAACGAATGTAAACAGAAACACGTGCTCTTAAAATATCATAGGATTACAGCAACAACATGTGACCAAAACATTCTCAATATTTTATGAAAACCGGTTTCACAAAAGCGCGGGAACATTTTATGAGAGTAAAACGTGAAAACTCCGCTACTTCTCATTTATTTACGAAAATGAAACATTTGCCATTCTATTTCGTTGCACGCAATTTGCGATTTCACATTTTTTTCTTTATTCATAAAAGTTTTAAAGAGAGTTTGATTTTTTTTCAATTTGTTTTTCTTTCTTTCTTCCTTTTCTTGCCGTGTGCATTTTAAATGTAAAACACTCGGAAATCTCGCCTGCTTCCTAACTTGTCATTATGTTAACTTTGACTAAGGTGCTAAGGTCCGCGCGATGCTTAGTTTTGTATGAAAATTTAGCAAGTTAAAAGATATTGGCGAAAATTTATCCTGAATTTTAGCGAGAGCGGTACTAAGGTCAACGCGCTAAATTTGCCTTTGAGTTTTGATTAGAGATGGCACCACCAGAAAGTCTCCATACAATTAAGCTTGCATTTATCCGCCCGGGTCGTTCTTTAGCGCGCTAAAAGTATTTATTGTCAGAGTTCTGATATTTGATAAAATTATTAGCTCCATCAAGTTGGCCGGTCAACTTTTACTTTTGTAAATTTTTATTACACATATCGATTGTTCGTCGTTTGTTGGTGTTTGTTGGCTTAATTTAAACGTTTGTTGGTTAATAGTTTTTTCGAAAAACTGAAAATAAAATTCACCTTCAAGTTAGCCGGAAAATTCTTATTTTTAAATTTATTTTATTTATAACCAGCTCCATCAATGCGTAATCGTTTGTTGGACTCGTTTTTATTAATAAAATCGTTTGTTGGTCCCTTAATTCTTCGCTAATTGCAAAAATAATTTATCTAAGCTACACATGAAGCTAGCTACATCTGAAGCTAACTACACATGAAGTTGTAGCTGATATTAGCCAAATTCAAATATTGTAGCTGGAGTAACACCAACATGATAATGAAGTAAAATCATATATTTCATGTATTGCAATCAACTGTAGCTCCATCAAGTTGGCTGGTCAACTTATACTTTTTAATTTTTACCACGTCAACTTTTCCTTTTTAAATTTTTTATTGCATATATCGATTGTTGGTCGTTTGTTGGTGATTGTTGGCTTAATTTAAACGTTTGTTGGATAATAGTTTTTTCGAAAATCTAAAAAGAAAATTCACCATCAAGTTAGCCGGAAAATTCTTATTTTTAATTTAATTTGATTTATAACCAGCTCAATGAATACGTAATCGTTTGTTGGACTAGTTTTTATTAATAAAATCGTTTGTTGGTCCCTCAATGTTTATTTGCGATTTGAGGTGATAATATAATAATTTAATAATCATTACGTGTTGTGAATTTGTGTTACAGTTATTGTTTATATAAAAAACTCTGACTTAATTGAACACGCACACAATTAATTTCGGTAATCATATAACGAACTACGCGAAGGGACATTATGTTTGGTACATCTAAGCCAAATTACTTCCTTCCCTAGAAAGTTCCCGTCTGGGTAGGCCCAAAAAGCTAACGCAGAAAGTTCGCTAAATTGATTTTTGTCTGCAGCATCTTATTTAGAAACCTTGATCCAAAAGAGGCTTGTTTATTGACGTTTTGCCACTTCATAAAATTAATGTTATTCCATTGAGTTAAAATGTTGTTAATAATTTCTTTTTCGGTCCCCATAACTCCCGCAATTCTATTATTTCTTTACCTTTAACAACTTTTAAGACTTCTACTACATTTAATACTGCAATTTTCTCAATATTTCCATATTTGTAGGTAGCTTTTGTTGCAGCTCTTCTATTAATTCCAATGTAAAAAAAATCCTTGCATCGGGTGCGTACAATGTTTTCTTCCTCAGCCGGTATACTAGTTTTTCGAAAAGCAGACTCAAAACTATAACCCAGGTACGGTGCCGAATCCATATGATATTTAACGGCTGACGAAAATAAGTCAATCCGATGTAATTTGTTGAAATCAGGATTTTTCCACAAAGCGACTTAATTAAAAACGTAAGGCAACTTAAAAGTTTTGAGGGATCGATGTTATCCCCTTCGAATAATTTCACAGCTACTTGTACTTCAGAAACAACACTTTTTAAGTAAATTTAATAAAGTTGATTTGTTGGGCTCGTGTATATTGAGTGTTCTGGAAGTACGATAGAGTTATGTACTTTAGACCTGAAATCCAGACTGCCAGCATGAGCTGACAGCTCACTCGGTGGACAGCGTTGAGTGCAGGGAGGCACGCTAGCTCGCCTCGGCTATTGGCGCAGAGTGTGGGGAGGTTCCACGAAAACCTGCCGCTGTGCTGCCAGCCATATACAAAAAAAATCGTGACTTCAAACCAAAAAGAAGCACACACTCGGTCCTGAAGGGACCATTACACCACTTACCCTTACCTTAGGGAAGGCACAGATGTTCTGCCTTCAGCTGCATTGCCCCATATCCACCCAACGATACTGAGGGCAGCAGTAATTTTGTAAGTGTCCCTTGTAGACCTGAAAATAGGAGATGAGTAAAGAACCTAGTCGACAACTTCGTCAAGGAGGCTCCAGGAGAGTAAGAGGAGAAAGAAAAAGAAGATAGCTACACATCACGTTATAAGTACAATTTTTCTTCTTTTATATCTTAAGACTGCCCAATTGATCATTTCGTTTCAATTGATAAATTTCAAACATAAAAACAATGGTTGCATGGTCGACCTATTCGCCTCACCGTAGTGATGCATGACATACTCTTAACAGTCTCTAAGTGATCCCGAGGATCCTCTTGTATCTAATATTGTGTTACTACCCTTAGAATTACCAAGAAAAGTAAAATACATACCGTCTATAAACGTACGTATGTTCCCAGGTAGGAAATCCCGGTCCGAATAACCAAATTACCTTGTACGGATTAGTTGCACCTATTCATCCATGAAGGCCTCTTGGAGAGTGTCTGCATAACTGTAAGTAAAACAAGATACCGCGGAACAAATTCCTACCAGGGATTTCCCTTGCAACAATCTCCCGAGAATTAACATGCATAATCTCATAACAGTATTTAAAAAGGATATTTATAAAATTTTGTCAAAACGAGAATATCTAATATTGTTGGAAATGTACGCTATAATCAAGTCACGCCTGTGAGAACCGACCATTAGGATGGAGCTGTCAAATGTTTTACTTTGGCACAACTACTACTGTCAAGTTGGCACTACCATTTCTCGCTTCTATCTGACATGGTGTTGTTTAGGCACTAAGCTTGTATAGTTTTGTATTCAGTATTTAATCAATAAAGTTGTTGTAGTAATACTTACCATCGTTTCACTCTGTATATTCCGACAGGCTATGGGCCCATCTGTGCAGCAGAAAAATGACCCAGAAAAGTTTGAAACGTAATATTTCTCTGCTCAACGGTGGTAATTATGTGTTCTGGAAAACAAAGCTACGTGCTATTTTAATACGTGATGATATGTCAAAAATAGTAATTTTATATAGAATAGGTAAGGAAATTTTAGAGAATCTCCAAATACACGCAGCATTATTTTATTACTTGACTGCAATCAGTTCATCTGATCTTATATGCCTTATATACTAATAATATTAATAATAATTATAAAAAATTAATTCGTATGAAAAAAAAACCAGCAACACTCTTACTCCGTATAGATTGATGTATCCGTATGATTGGCTGGTTGAGTGGAGACTCTAGCACTATTTGTTGCGTTGGGATTGCTAATGCTTCCTGTCGTAGGACGCTTACTTGCTGTGTGATTGTTAGTGGAGTTGTTTGACAAGATTAACAAGACAGAGAAGATTTTCTTCTTCTTTTCCACCACCAAGTCAGAGCTCGTCGAGTTTGATGGCGTGCCGACTGTCGGTATGGCAGGCCCGGTATACATGCTGCAGTATTTCTCAGTGTAGCATACTGCTATATTCAGTGCGTTACGACCAAACAGGGTAGAGTGGTCTAGACCACCCGTGGTTCAGACAACTCTGAAAAATGGTCGACTTAGCTAGCCGGTCTTAAACATAGGCCTCATCACTGCGGGCACCCAATGTGTGTCTCGACCCACGACCCAATAAGATCATTCATCATTGCTCGTACTCGCCTACGACAGTTGGCCTTGTTTGAGCGATTACGCATCGAGGACATATCCTTGAAGTCCCGTCAGTCTTCGATCTGACCTCAGTAGTTACGCTATAAGAGTTCTGGCTACAAAAAGGGTCCGGAAAATTCAAACTGTTTTAGTCTACATCACAGGGCCTGCCTGCCTGAGGGAATTCCTTCCTACCGTCTGGCTGACCGGGGATGACGTCATCTGGTTGGCTGATCGCCGTAAGCTGTTCAAGCACTTGTCTTAGCTGATTTCTTAATAAAATAATGTTAGATTTTTTTTTTGCTGCAATCCAACCGAGAACGCTTGGTTTTGTAAAATCCGATGCGCTCTACCATGACACCATGGAGGTGTTGTGTGAATATTCTTTAAAGTTTTTATATTTGGGTACAGTTCTGGGCCGGAGCTTTTATCTAGAACTCTCACCCGCACATGGTGCAACCGTCGCTAGGTGGTTTTGAGTCCATACTAAATATGTGTTTGTGTTTTGGATGTACCATTGAGTCTTGACTTGCTTATGACGTGGATGTATCATTTGGTCTTGACTGTGCCCTAGCGGCATTAGCCGGTACTAGCAGCATGCTCTGGTACTACAATGTTTTCTTGGATAGATGTGTGGCGCGCCTAAATGTGGGCTCTTTTATTATGATTTTTCTTGAGCGCCTAAATATAGCCGTTTGGTTTTGAACTAATATTAGTAATAATTAAAGTTAATAATAGGAAATTTTTGTTCATGCCAATGGATTCTCTATGGTTGGGGTGGGCGTCTTAGGGGAATCAAATTTTGATCAGAAATCTTCTACGGGCTCTGGTTTTCGAGATATTAGCGATTTTACCTTTTCAGATTTAGTTAATATTATTAATAATTCAAGCTACTTAGGACAGTTTTGTTCATGCCAACAGATTGTTGAAGGTGTTAGGTGGGAAGGGGGCTAGAGGGGGAATGAAATTTTAGTTAGAAATCCTCTACGGGCTATGGTTCTTCAGATATTAGCGTTTTTACTTTTTTAGATATAGTTAATATTAGAAATAATTCAAGTTTTTTTTTGCTCATGGGGGTGCTGCGCTTAAATGTAGGCTTTTTATTATGATTTTTCTTGAGCTCCTTCATGCGAATTGATTCGTGATTAAGGGGGATAAAATTTTCATCAGAAATCCTCTACGGGCTGTGGTTTTCGAGATATAAGCGATTTTACCTTTTCAGATATAGTTAATATTGTTAATAACTCAAGCTACCTAGGATAGTTTTGTTCATGCCAATAGATTCTAGAAGGTGTTAGAGGGGGGGGGGGGGTTAGAGGGGGAGGTTAGAGGGGGATACAATTTTTGTTAGAAATCCTCTACGGGCTATGGTTTTCGAGATATTAGCGATTTTTAGATATAGTTAATATTAGACATAATTCAAGTTTTTTTGTTCATGGGGGTGCTGCGCCTAAATATAGGCTTTTCAGGTTGGTTTTGAATTTATATTAGTAATGATTAAAGTTAATAGTAGGAAATTTTTGCTTATGCCAATAGACCCTAGATCGTTGGGGTGTGAGTATTAGTAGAATAAAATTTTCATCAGAAATCCTCTACGGGCTCTGGTTTTCGAGATATTATCGATTTTACCTTTTCAGATATCGTTAATAATATTAATAATTCAAGTTACCCTGGGGAGTTGCAGATATCAGCATGATGTAACCTTGGATTTGCTGTTTTCTTACTTGAATATTTGTTAGCGAGGTATTTATAGATATCAGAAGCTCTGGATCACTTTCTATGGGGATGCTGGGCATCAAATATTAAATGTTTACCAAGGATTAGGCATGCTTCCCCTGTTTATGATGTAATTTGATATCACCGCTGTAAACAATTCGTATTTAAGCTGAATGGTTCATAGACAACTGTTTAAGCTTCCTGTTAACAAATTCGCATTTTAGCTGAATGTGTTATGCACACCTGTGTAAACAAATTTAAGCAATATCAGCACATTTATTCTTTTCATGTAATTTGATACCACACTTCCTGTAGGCACCCAAAAATTTTATTGTTCCAAGAATTTTACCGATCGAAACGTTTCATTGGAATTCGCATAAAGTAAACAAATTTTCAGATTTTCTTTTTATCTTGAAATGCATTCATGTAAACAATCTCATTTGATATTTGCAATTTCAACCAGCAGAATAAAGTAATGAAATTAATTTGAATGATTTATGTTTTTTTGTGTATCGTGTAATTCGATATCATCTCAGCCTGTAAGCAAATTTGTTCGTATTCATCCTGTGCAATGATTATTGTAGCAGCAGGATCATTCATGTATATAAATCGTTCCTACAAAAGTCCAAGCAAACTCTTAGGGAGCATCAGTCAGTTTTAGTGAGTCTCCGTGATAGTACATAAAAAATGAAAATGTCTTCGGTGTTAGTAAATAAAAGTTTTCCAATAATTGAAAATTTGCGGAAGGATGTGTCGAATCGTTTCAAAAATTCAGAGAATAAAGACTATATTGTTAAAAAGTGTAACAGAACCATACATAAATTTCATGTTGCTTTTCGGGAATGTAATAAGACATTTCGAGAGCTGTGTTTTTTGTACCGCGACAATTCAATTGTTTTAATTGCCGCCCTTTTTGAAGAACGTTGCCTAAGTACAATACCTATGCAACCTTGCGTGTTACCCTAGTACAAAACTAGTGCAACGATTCGTGGAGAACTGGGTAAGAAATGAATGAACGCCTGCTTCGATAAAAGTGAAAACTGTACTATATTTAATTTTACACAAAATTACGTTTTTATAATAAAAAGATGCTTATTTGACATTTTCGTAAATCCTAAAATCTAAGCAACATAAAATTTTATCATTTCATATTTTCCCACACCTTATCACCACAAAATATTTTTGTCGGATTCTAATTACATTGCAATACCTTTGTCGGATTCTAGTTACATTGCAATACCTTTGTCGGATTCTAGTTTCATTGCCAGACGATTTTGTGGCGACAAGAATGTGGGAAATGTCTAGTCAACAAATTTGCTGTAAGAGCTGTAAAATTTAGCAATAATGATGAATGTTATATACATACATTCATCTGTTTGCTAAATTTTATGGAATTTTGATACTTTTATTTCTATTACTGATTTATATGGTATGTGATATTCAACATCCTCCCCCGCGTTGAACGTTAAGTTCAACCATTTCTACCGTTTCAGGTCGGAGGCTGAATTGAGAGCCTGCATTGTTGGGTTACTCTAGCTGCCGGGGTTGGAGGCAATGGTCGTCTTGCTGGGTGTTGTCTTGTGAGATGCTTCCAGAGGAGATAACTACAGATGATTAGAGTTATGAGCAGCCCAATGTATCCGATGGCAAACTGATGGGCATCTTGATGAGTGATAACCTTGGTGGATTCTTCTGCAACATGTAGTTGTTGTAGTTTATCCTTAAGCTCAATAATGTCATTGGAGATATTTTGATGTTCTGAGGGTTTATAATAGAGCTCTGCAATCTCAACTGGACCTAAATGTTCAGTTAGATTCTTGGTAGGAATAAACGATGTTCTTAATGTAGAAGGGTATAGGTTATGTGTTTGGATAGTAGTTGATTCATCCTTGATGGTGCAGCCATTGCTGATATTGAGTACTCCTGATCCTGATAGGGATTTTTGTACAACTGTGTTTCCGCATACAATGTTTATTGTTGTTTCTTCCTTCATGATGTAGATCCAATGGTTCGAACTGACAAGTTGTATCCATCGGGGTGTATTATAAGATTTGTTAATCTTGCAGGTAGGTAATGATGGAGAGTTTGTGAGAAATCCAATTTCACAAGCGCTGGTGTTGGCTCCCTCTCTAAATAGAGGATGATGCTGCTTGCACAAATGATTGAAGTGGCCAATCGTAGAACATATTGCCATTTCTTGTTCTGACAACGGATAGTATTGATCACGATGTAGATTGATCATGAGGAATTGAGATGACGGCTCGATGATCACAAATGAGTCGTTAACCAAAACTGGAACCGGAACAATTCGTAGTAATTCGAATGGTTCGTAAGAAAGTAGTGGTAGTTTCACTCTGAAGAGCAACTGTGTTTTTGCTACACGCACTTCAACGGTCATGAGGCTGTAGAGTTCTAATAAATTACCTTGAATTGCTGGTAACCGCAAGGTCGGTGGTAGATTTTCTTTGATAATAATTAATTGATTTCGAAACTGCTTCGGTGTTAGTAGTGTGGGATTCATCTTTCCGTGGTGAGTGTCTATAATGACATCCAGCAACATTGTCTGCATTCGTTGATAGTTGGTGGTTGCCAAAATTAAACGCACTGCGTTGAAGATTTCTAAGATTCTTTGTTCTTGAACTTCCTTGGTTATCCCTTTTAGTTGGAGAATGGTTCGATTTATATTGTCTTCAAACTCTTGTAGTCGACCTGCCATTATCTCACTAGATTTTTTGATTACATTTACCGTTGAGTCCACTATAGAAGTTTGGTTTTTTAGTAATTCCAGTAAATGTTGCTGATTTCCCTCAAGATTATTTATTATTTGAGACATTTTCTCGGCATAGGTCGAATCCAATACTCCAAATAAGGAATGTGCAAGATTTCCCACAATATCTAATGGGGCCCTTCTATGTCTTGAACTCGAGTCACGGGTGAGCAACGCATTGTTGTTTTCGAGTTCTGTTACTGTGTTAGAAAATTGAACAACTGTTTGTGTGCATGCTTGAGTACTGCTTGTTGAATCACAAATCTTCCTTAGATTGTTTATCCCATTCTTGATGTTTTCAAGCTCCTTCCAGTATGATTCCAAGTTGTAGTATATAATCAGTTTCCATTCGTTGGTCACGAGGTGAGTGGATCCCATGCTTTCAAAGTACAATCCTGGTTGAGTTTTAAAAGGAGATAACTGTATTGGACTGTTCGCTAATATCGGTACAATCAGGCATGCCAGAAGAACCACACTTATAGGTGAGATTGCACGTCGGGATTTTTTTGGCAGGAGTCCCATGTTGCGGTTCTCTCTCTTCGTCTCTCTTGTTGCCTGAAGGAAGAGTGCTCTGGATATTAGGATCTGCTGAAGGCTCGACTCCAGCGGAAATGTTTAGTTCTTGTTCTATAGGTAATGGAGCTAATTTATGTATCGGCCGTTTTAACATTCCGGATATTGTTTTGACATCAGCCACTCGAACCAAGCCATCTGGACCCTTAATAGTGTTAACTATTCGGCCTAATTGCCAACTTAATGGAGGGAGATTGTCATCCTTTATCACGACCATAGTCCCTGGTTGCACGTTTTCGCAGCGCTGCTTCCATTTGTAGCGATGCTGCAACTCACATAAGTACTCCCTTGTCCATCGCTGCCAGAACTGGTTTTTTAACTCTGATATTTGTTTCCAATTTTTGAGCAGAGACGTCTTTGAAGAATGTGCATTGGGATCAACAGCACTTGTTAGTGGTTCGCCAATTAGAAAATGACCTGGTGTTAGCGCACAAAGATCATTTGGATTGCTCGACATTGGTGTTACAGGCCTTGAGTTCAAAATTGCCTCAATCTCTGTCATTATTGTCGTTAATTCTTCAAAAGTCAGGGAAGCTGAAGCTACACTCTTTTTAAATAAATGCTTAGCTGACTTTACTGCAGCTTCCCGTAGGCCACCGAAATGAGGAGCTCTTGGTGGGATAAAATGGAAGTCAATGCCTCTATTTGTGCAGAACTGTGTTATTTTTCCTTCAGCATTTTTGCTATACACTGCTTGTTGAATCTCCTTTAACTGGTTGCTGGCTCCCACGAAGTTAGTTGCATTGTCACAGTAAATATTTCTACAGTTACCTCGCCTGCTCACAAATCGCTTCAGGGCTCCAACAAATGCATCGGTACTAAGATCGCTTACCACTTCTATATGGACTGCTTTGGTGGAAAAGCAACAAAATATGGCCACGTAACATTTTTGAGGTCTCTTACCTCTCAGCTTGAAATGAATGGAGAACGGTCCACAGAAGTCAATTCCCACGTTGATAAATGGTCTTGACGGTTGAACTCTGTGAGCAGGAAGATTTCCCATGAACTGCCCAAAGACTTTCGGCTTAAATTTGCAGCAACGGACGCAATTTTGAATTATTGACCTGGCAATAGTTTTTCCTTTGATGGGCCAAAATTTTTGTCTTGTTATTGCCAGTAGTGCTTGGGCGCCTACGTGTGAGTTTGTTTCATGAATATGAGTCAGTAATAATTTGGTTACGTGGTGACCATATGGTAGAAGAATCGGATGTTTAGCGTCGTAAGGCAGTTCGGATTCTTGAAGCCTTCCTCCAACTCTTATAATTCCCGTTTCATCTAAGAATGGGCTAAGACTGCATAAGTTGCTGTTTGCATTAACGTGCTTACTTCCTTGAAGATGTGCTATGTCTTCTTCGAAACCTTGTTGTTGAACTTCCTTTAGGATCACCATTAATGCACTATCTAATTCTTGTACGCTAAGCTGATCGTTTTTCCGTTCCTTCAGCAGTTGACCGATGTTTTTAATAAATCTCAGGATGTATGCCAACGTTCTTTGTAAATATTTGAACGAATTTCTGTGCTCAATACCTTCTAATATAGAAGTCCTCTTCGTGATTGTTGATAGCACCACCTTTGCCTGTCTCCTTTCCAAGTCTGTCGTCAAATTTGATGGTTTCAGCGGCCATGAGGATTGATGCCCATGTAGGAAGGGTGGCCCATACCACCATAGAGAATTGTTCTTTAGGCGCTCTGGCGTAGTTCCCCGTGAAGCTAGATCCGCAGGGCTGTGTTTTGATGGTACATGGAGCCACTGATCGGCTGTACTTACTTCTTGGATTGCAGCTATGCGATTCGCTACAAATGTGTAATGTGAAGATGATGATGAATTTAGCCAGGCTAGCACTATTTCTGAATCGGACCAACAATAACAGGGGTGATTCCATTTCAAATCCCTTTTAACTCGATGCATTAAGTTGGCTGTTAACTTTGCAGCGCACAACTCTAATCTGGGTATTGTTACGTTTTTCTTTGGTGCTGCTTTAGATTTGGCACATAGCAATCTCACTATTATAAGTCCATTCTGAAGAATAGATCGTATATATATTACAGCCCCCATTGCTTGTTCAGATGCATCTGAGAAAGCATGTAATTGCATAGAGCACGGCACATTTCCTGAACTAACATGTCTCTGTATTTTTATGTCATTTAAGACACCAAAACTCTGACGAAAGTTGATCCAGATAGAGCTATGTTCGTCTGGTAGTTTATCGTCCCGGCCAAGGTTAAGTGCCCACAATTCTCGTAAGAAAATCTTCCACTTTACAATAACCGGACTCATGAAACCAAGAGGATCAAATAGATGAGCTATGTCTGACAAAACACTTCTCTTGGTAATAGTTTGTTCATCTGTCCATTGAGTTTTGATAGCAAACTCATCAGAACGTGGTAGCCGTGTTATTCCCAAAGTTTTTACGTGGCAGTCATTATCGTCATGGAGTTCTAGCTGCGGTGCCCTGTCTTCTGAAGCGATATTTTCCAATAATGCAGTGTGTTTCGCGCACCACTTACGTAATTTGAATCCTCCAGATTGGAGAATTTGAGTTAGTTGTTCTTGTGTTTCCATGGCTTCACTGAGACTATTGCAACCAGTCATAACATCGTCGACGTAGAAATCTTGCATGAGTGTCGAGGCTCCCAGAGGGCGTTGCTCTGCCATTTGGCCCGCCAGTCGTTGGAGACATTTCGTCGCCAAGTACGGAGCCGTTCTTACACCGTAGGTAACCGTAGATAATTGATAGCATTTCAACTGCTTGGATGGATCATCTCTCCAAAGGATTAATTGATATTTCCTGTCATCCTTGTCCAGTATTACTTGACGGTACATTTTTTCTATGTCCGCTGTGAACACATACCGTGGTAGACGAAAGCGTAGTAGTATGGAGAAGAGTTCATCTTGAATAGTGGGCCCAGTATATAAGATGTCGTTCAATGAAACGTTCGATGACGTTTTCATCGATGCATCGAAGACTACACGAAGCTTCGTGGTGGTACTATCTGGCTTAGTCACGCAGTGATGTGGAAGGAAGAAGTATGGTCCTGAGATTTCTTTTAAACTGATCTCTTCCATATGCCCAAGATTTTTATATTCGTTAAGGAAGTGAATATACTGCGCCCTAATATCTGGGTTTCTAGTCAGCTTTCGTTCTAACGAATAAAATCTATTAAGCGCGATGTCTTTCGACTCTCCTAGATTCGTTGCTTCAATTGCGAAGGGCAGCCTTACCACAAAACGACCTGTATCATCCCTTCTCACGGATTGATTGAAGTGTGATTCACACTTGATTTCTGATGCCGACAAGGTTGGGTTAGTAGAGTCAACCTCTTCTTGTTTCCAAAATCGTTCAACTTGTTCATTTAGTTTGGCTTCTTCTTCTTTGGAGCAAATACCACACAAGACATGGGTAGCGGATATGTTCGACGTTTTTCCGCTGACTATCCAACCTAATTTAGTGTTTTGCAGGATGGGAAGGGTATCTTCTAGTTTAATTTGTCCAGCTAGGAGTAGTTGGAAAAAGGTGTCTGCTCCTATAAGCAAGTCGATTCTTCCTGGACAATTGAATCGCGGGTCTGCTAATTCAATATTCCGTGGAATGGACCAGCTTGTGATATCCAAAGACTGAGATGGTTGATGTGTTGTTATTTCTGGCAGAATATGCGCTTCGATTCTGGTTGAGAAGTTGCATGTTCTTGATTGCAGCTCTACATTGATCCTCTTGTGGGCCTTCTGCGGACGTTGACCAATGCCTTGAATTTGTAAAGGGTCAAATGTTTCTCTTAGTGACAGTTTCTTCGCCAGCTGCTCTGTTATAAAATTCAATTGAGAACCGGAATCTTGTATTGCCCTGCACTCCACTTCCAATCCCTCGTTATTTCGTAACTTTACAATCACAGTGCTTAACAAAACATAACTCCTTTGCGACTTCGTTACTTGTGCAGCTAAAGTGGTTGGTTTTTGAGAAGATGAGCTGATTGGCGAAAGGTGCGAGTTTTGTTGACCCGATGGTGGGTATACCTTGTTTGATTCCTGTGTCTTCTGTAGAGTTTCTCCTCTTGTGTTGTACTGAATTTTACCTTCTCTTTCAAGATGTAATAAGATGTTATGTTTTGATGAACACGTTTTACAACCTCTAAGAGAGCAATTCTTAACGGAATGGCCCCCCTTCATGCAGTTTACACATAGATTATGTTTTCTAACCATGTCAAGCCTGCTTGATGGGCTCTTGGAAAGGAAGTCCTTGCAAGAATATAATGGATGACTCTGCTTGCAAATAATACACTTGCTCTTCATTGAAGTTGCCATGAATGCGGAAGATTTCGACTGATTTGTAAGTTTCGGGCTATTTCTTACGTTGCATAAAGTTCGGCCTCCAAGAGCTTCTAGGGACTGAAATCGAGTTTCTAGAAATTTCAGGAAGTTCCCAATTGTGTCTAGTTCTCTTGGTGCCTCTAGTGATTGCTCGTATAAGCCATGTGTAGTTTTGTCTAATTTTTTGATTACTATATGTATTATCAAAGGATCCCATGTTTCTGTGTGCAATCCTAAATTTTTCAGTCCATACAGACATTCATTGGTTGTGTCGTGCAGGCTCTTAATAGCTGCAGCCGATTCAGCTGGAATTGTTGGTTGTGACAGTAGTCGACTCAATATCGCCGTAACAAGTAACCGCTTATTATTATATCGGTTATTCAGGATACCCCACGCATCGTCGTAGTTCTCATTAGAAATTTGCAGATGTTGAATTAACGCCCTTGCTTCTCCGCTCAGATTGGTTTTTAGATAGAACATCTTCTGAGTGTTGCTTATAGTTTGGTTGTGTATTAGCTGGACATGCAAATCATGGAACTGTGTCCACTGTAAATAGTTGCCATCAAATATGGGCAGAGAAATCTTTGGCAATTTAATCAAGCTTTCTTGAGGTCTTGAAGGTGCAGGCTGTTCGGTGGATTTATCTTCAAGAATTGATACTTGCTGTTGGAGTGAAATGATAGTATCTTGCGTCCAGCCATCAAGGTTATAGAACAGATCTGATTTATAGCCCAATGGATTGTCTTCATTGGCAATTTCCCAAATTTGTTGGTCATTGTCAACCATCTCTCTCTGATATTGTTTGAGTATATCAATTTTTAGTTTGAAATATTGGCTTGGATGCTGTTGATCCTGCCTTGACTCAATATCTCTTATTTGGTGTGTTGTGAGCCGCATTAGGGCCTTTTGCTTGCGTATTAGCTTGCAAGCGTCCACATCCATAGTTTTGCCTTCATATAGTTCCGAAATTAACGAAGGTTTGCGTCCGTTGTCATTTTGTTTAACATTGTCATCGCAGTCGTCGTCGCTGCTACCTTCCTCATCATCTAAATTACCACTGTTCTCATCAGCCTGCTTATTGTTGCTGCTGGATGCAGCGCCTGCTGAGCTTGTCGCTCCATGATTGCCTTCTTTAGTAGTAGCCGTTGGCTCGCACGTAGCTTGATGTTCCAATAATAAACTGTTTAGTGTAAGGTACACCTGTTCTAGCTAATTGAAATACTCGTTTTTGAAGTAGTGTGAACTGGCAAGCCGCTCCTGGAATGGAGTGAGTCTTTTGTGGTTTGATTGAATTATACGCCAGTATTTGTCTAATAACTGTATTCTCTTTGCGATGTAATCTTCAGTTTTACGGTCTAATGAATCCTTGCCGAAATTTATTAGTAGCCTTTCTACTTTACTACCAATATCATCCTGTTCTTGCAGCATCCGTGCAACTTCTTCATCAGCCATGGTTCGAATCCGGATAAAACTTCGTGATTTTAGCCTTTGTAATGATCCTCTATGATGTGCAGCAGTAATAGGGTGCTGCTATAAATTCACTTTCGATGCTGGTGTCTGTGGCCTTCCTCGATATGGAAGCAGTGTAGTGCAATTCTCTTAATAGAGAATCACGTCGGGGTCACCAAATGTTTTTTGTACCGCGACAATTCAATTGTTTTAATTGCCGCCCTTTTTGAAGAACGTTGCCTAAGTACAATACCTATGCAACCTTGCGTGTTACCCTAGTACAAAACTAGTGCAACGATTCGTGGAGAACTGGGTAAGAAATGAATGAACGCCTGCTTCGATAAAAGTGAAAACTGTACTATATTTAATTTTACACAAAATTACGTTTTTATAATAAAAAGATGCTTATTTGACATTTTCGTAAATCCTAAAATCTAAGCAACATAAAATTTTATCATTTCATATTTTCCCACACCTTATCACCACAAAATATTTTTGTCGGATTCTAATTACATTGCAATACCTTTGTCGGATTCTAGTTACATTGCAATACCTTTGTCGGATTCTAGTTTCATTGCCAGACGATTTTGTGGCGACAAGAATGTGGGAAATGTCTAGTCAACAAATTTGCTGTAAGAGCTGTAAAATTTAGCAATAATGATGAATGTTATATACATACATTCATCTGTTTGCTAAATTTTATGGAATTTTGATACTTTTATTTCTATTACTGATTTATATGGTATGTGATATTCAACATCCTCCCCCGCGTTGAACGTTAAGTTCAACCATTTCTACCGTTTCAGGTCGGAGGCTGAATTGAGAGCCTGCATTGTTGGGTTACTCTAGCTGCCGGGGTTGGAGGCAATGGTCGTCTTGCTGGGTGTTGTCTTGTGAGATGCTTCCAGAGGAGATAACTACAGATGATTAGAGTTATGAGCAGCCCAATGTATCCGATGGCAAACTGATGGGCATCTTGATGAGTGATAACCTTGGTGGATTCTTCTGCAACATGTAGTTGTTGTAGTTTATCCTTAAGCTCAATAATGTCATTGGAGATATTTTGATGTTCTGAGGGTTTATAATAGAGCTCTGCAATCTCAACTGGACCTAAATGTTCAGTTAGATTCTTGGTAGGAATAAACGATGTTCTTAATGTAGAAGGGTATAGGTTATGTGTTTGGATAGTAGTTGATTCATCCTTGATGGTGCAGCCATTGCTGATATTGAGTACTCCTGATCCTGATAGGGATTTTTGTACAACTGTGTTTCCGCATACAATGTTTATTGTTGTTTCTTCCTTCATGATGTAGATCCAATGGTTCGAACTGACAAGTTGTATCCATCGGGGTGTATTATAAGATTTGTTAATCTTGCAGGTAGGTAATGATGGAGAGTTTGTGAGAAATCCAATTTCACAAGCGCTGGTGTTGGCTCCCTCTCTAAATAGAGGATGATGCTGCTTGCACAAATGATTGAAGTGGCCAATCGTAGAACATATTGCCATTTCTTGTTCTGACAACGGATAGTATTGATCACGATGTAGATTGATCATGAGGAATTGAGATGACGGCTCGATGATCACAAATGAGTCGTTAACCAAAACTGGAACCGGAACAATTCGTAGTAATTCGAATGGTTCGTAAGAAAGTAGTGGTAGTTTCACTCTGAAGAGCAACTGTGTTTTTGCTACACGCACTTCAACGGTCATGAGGCTGTAGAGTTCTAATAAATTACCTTGATTTGCTGGTAACCGCAAGGTCGGTGGTAGATTTTCTTTGATAATAATTAATTGATTTCGAAACTGCTTCGGTGTTAGTAGTGTGGGATTCATCTTTCCGTGGTGAGTGTCTATAATGACATCCAGCAACATTGTCTGCATTCGTTGATAGTTGGTGGTTGCCAAAATTAAACGCACTGCGTTGAAGATTTCTAAGATTCTTTGTTCTTGAACTTCCTTGGTTATCCCTTTTAGTTGGAGAATGGTTCGATTTATATTGTCTTCAAACTCTTGTAGTCGACCTGCCATTATCTCACTAGATTTTTTGATTACATTTACCGTTGAGTCCACTATAGAAGTTTGGTTTTTTAGTAATTCCAGTAAATGTTGCTGATTTCCCTCAAGATTATTTATTATTTGAGACATTTTCTCGGCATAGGTCGAATCCAATACTCCAAATAAGGAATGTGCAAGATTTCCCACAATATCTAATGGGGCCCTTCTATGTCTTGAACTCGAGTCACGGGTGAGCAACGCATTGTTGTTTTCGAGTTCTGTTACTGTGTTAGAAAATTGAACAACTGTTTGTGTGCATGCTTGAGTACTGCTTGTTGAATCACAAATCTTCCTTAGATTGTTTATCCCATTCTTGATGTTTTCAAGCTCCTTCCAGTATGATTCCAAGTTGTAGTATATAATCAGTTTCCATTCGTTGGTCACGAGGTGAGTGGATCCCATGCTTTCAAAGTACAATCCTGGTTGAGTTTTAAAAGGAGATAACTGTATTGGACTGTTCGCTAATATCGGTACAATCAGGCATGCCAGAAGAACCACACTTATAGGTGAGATTGCACGTCGGGATTTTTTTGGCAGGAGTCCCATGTTGCGGTTCTCTCTCTTCGTCTCTCTTGTTGCCTGAAGGAAGAGTGCTCTGGATATTAGGATCTGCTGAAGGCTCGACTCCAGCGGAAATGTTTAGTTCTTGTTCTATAGGTAATGGAGCTAATTTATGTATCGGCCGTTTTAACATTCCGGATATTGTTTTGACATCAGCCACTCGAACCAAGCCATCTGGACCCTTAATAGTGTTAACTATTCGGCCTAATTGCCAACTTAATGGAGGGAGATTGTCATCCTTTATCACGACCATAGTCCCTGGTTGCACGTTTTCGCAGCGCTGCTTCCATTTGTAGCGATGCTGCAACTCACATAAGTACTCCCTTGTCCATCGCTGCCAGAACTGGTTTTTTAACTCTGATATTTGTTTCCAATTTTTGAGCAGAGACGTCTTTGAAGAATGTGCATTGGGATCAACAGCACTTGTTAGTGGTTCGCCAATTAGAAAATGACCTGGTGTTAGCGCACAAAGATCATTTGGATTGCTCGACATTGGTGTTACAGGCCTTGAGTTCAAAATTGCCTCAATCTCTGTTGTGATATACATTTAATACCATAAATACAAATTGCACAACAAAAAGCAATTTAATATAAAACACTAAAAAGCTGTAAACACAAATTTCACAACAAATGTAAAACGCTAAAATTAATCAGCACAAATTTATTACAACACCATTCATAATCGAAAATAATTGATGATAATAATGACATACATTTATTTGCAACAAGCAAGCGATTGCACCACTGACCCAAACGATTCATCGTCAAGGGGTTTCACGCGTAAATGCATGTCATCATAATTTTATGCACATTGCTTACTCGCCCAGCGTCAGCATTTAGAATAGTAAGAATAGGGTACCATAGGTTACTAATTATGTATATATAGGCTAAGAACGATCAATAAATTGAATTCATTCAGTTCTCTTGATTTATCGAGAAAGTTACAAACCGTCGTGTATTATTCCACATAGGAGTACTAAGCTGTACAGCTGCTCCTACTATTCATACCCCCATTTTATCTCGGAGTCTGAGCTGTTAATAGCCGCTCCAGTGGAGTCAAAGTCACACGACTGCTCCCAGGTTTTTCCTTAAAAATTAAAAGATACTACATGGCGACCGTGACATCGTAGAAACTGCGAAATTTGTAACTTTGCGAATCTGCAGACCATAATATCATCATCAAAAGTGCAGCTGGGAATTTTCATAAATAATAGAAACTTATACGGTGACATAGTAACAACCACCAAAAAACTGCGAAGACGACTACATCCACTACCAGTACCAATCAGAAGAAATTTTAGTATGAACGAGATAGATGCCATCTTCAATCACATTTTCAAGACTATTGAAGAAACTAAGAAGATACCAGAGAGGAATATAGAAGGCATAACACTGTATCCAGTAAATAAGAAGCCGACGCCGTACATCCCCAAATCAAGGCTGGACAACGAAAATCCTCCACCATACGAAGCGGGTCCAAAAAAAAGAATCACCATCGAGGAGTATAGAAGCAGAAACACAAGCAGTGTAAAAACTCAGGAGACAAAACCACGAAAAAGAGGAGGCAAGAGACAAAAAATTGCACAGGAACTTCAAAATTACAAGGTACTTGTCGAGTTAGCAGCAACTGAGGAGGAACGGGAAAAATACAACAAACTAATAATATTGACAAAAAAACAACTGAACGTCATCAAAAGGAAGAGATAAGGGTTTAATGATCTAATTTAAAATTTATTTTTTTTAAAATATAAAGTAGAAGTAGCGTAGTATAAAGGTATAATAATAATTAAATAATTAATATGTAAAAAAAAAAAAAAAAAAAAAAAAAAAAAAATTTTTTTTTTCTCTTTTGCTGTTTGCTTGACGTTGTTGGAAATAAGCGAAACATTTTCAGTAATGGGTAAAACGCAATCCAAAACTTCAGATAACAACGGGGAAATTGTTAATAATCTAATTATAGAGGATACAGTTTCGGTCGAGAATAATCAGATAATAATAATTTTATGCATATTGGTTGCAATTAAAATCATTGAATTTGTATACATACTGTACAAAGATCATAGGAGGGGTTTAAGAAAAAGATACCTCAGTACCCCAGCAAAATTAAACATATCAACCGTCTGATAAATGGAAGCACTTATAAAGATTAAGGACGAACTAGAAAATATTCTGGACAATTTTAAGAAAAGTAAAAACCGTCCATATTCTGAGAAAACTCTGCAAGAGAAAGAAAAGTTAACAAATCAACTCTGTGCCAAGGCAAAAGAAAACGCACTTAAACAAGCGGACGTCGAAACAATATTGAAGATAAAAGTTATCTACGAAGAAATTGAAAGTATAGCAAACAAAATCTTAGAAAACATAAATACACAAAAACAAACAAAGATGGGTTTTGACATAAAAACAGCTACATCGCTCATACAACCCTACGATGGAAAGCTGGATGAAACTGATTCTTTTATCGAGTCTATGGAACTACTAGACGAGTTAACAGCAAACGAACATAAAACCATCATGATCAAATTCATCAAGACACGTATAACTGGAAAAGCCAAGTACGTAATATCGGAGGGCACAAATACAGTATCAACGATCAAAGCCAAATTAAAAGAAAAATTTTCGGCAAAATTATCGTCAGATGCTATTCTGGCACAACTGCGATCATGCCAGCAAGGTAACAGAAAACTTGCAGACTTTTCCAATCAGATAGAAAATCTATCAGGCCAGCTGACTAGAGCCTTTATAACAGAGAAAGTAGCAGCTGGAGAAGCAGCTGAAAAATTGGCCGAAAAATTTTCAATACAGTCATTTATGAACAATGTTGCCAATACAGAAACAGCGATTATACTAAAAGCTAGTAGCCTAGGAACACTTTCAGAATTAGCAGCGAAGGCAATAGCAGTAGATAAGCCGCAGCCAAGCAGTGTCCTGCATTATAATACCAACCCATCAAGAAAGTTTCATTATAATAATACGCAAGGGTTCAACAATCAAAATAATTTTAACAGGAACAGGGAGCGCTGGCCCAAACAACAGTACAATAGAAATATGGCAGCCAATAATAGACAAAACCACCCACGAAATCAATATAACCACCGCGATAAAAGATATTTCGGTAATGCTGCACCAAATAACAGTAGTCGCTACCAGAATAATCTGCGAGCAAATAATAATAATACCTATAATCAAAGAAGAAATGTAAACTACTTCGAATCGGGGGAATATCAAGCCCCCCAACCAGAGGAAGAAACAACACGGTTGGGGGCTGCGACGAATTCAAGCCAAGAATACATTGCCTAAACCTATCCTTAACAAACTTTATTAAAGCGTATGTCGACATGTGCGGGTCAGTATGTACTCTGATTGTAGACACAGGGGCAGAAATATCCATATTCAAGAGGGGAAAAATTAATAAAGACCAACTTTACTATCCTAAAAACACTTGTATTATCCAAGGGGTTACGGATACTAAGAGGCAGTCGATTGGGGCAACATACACAAAATTACATTTTAACGACCAGTTTGCGGTCGAACATTTATTCCAGATAGTAGAAGATGATTTCTCCCTCGGGGCTGATGCAATTTTAGGACTAGATTTCCTAACAAAATTCAAGACCACTATCGATTATGATACGTGGACCCTTACATTAAACACACCTGAAAGTTCGGCAGAGATCCCAATACTGAATGGTCCATCCGAAAATTCTATTATCATACCACCCCGATGTGAAATAATAAGAAAGTTCAAGGTTAAAAAACAAGAAGGTGCCAATGATATGGTAATCATTGGACAAGAAATCCACCCAGGCATATTCATTGCAGGATCAGTAACTTCACAAAATTACCCACTAGTCAGGATACTAAACACTACAAACAAAACCACCACACTACAACATTCCGACATAATAACACAACCACTCTCAGACTTTAACGTCATTAATACAGACACAATAAAATCAAAAAGAACAGAACAAGTTATCTCCAAATTAAACTTAAACAGCATTCCAAACTACGCCAAACTTCAATTCGAAGAATTATGCCGAGAATATGAAGACATATTTGCGTTAGAAAGTGAACCTCTAACAACCAATAACTTCTACAAACAAAATATAGAACTAACTGATAATAGAGCAGTATACACAAAAAACTACCGAATACCAGAAGCACACAAAACCGAGATTAATAGGCAGGTAGACAAAATGCTAGTAGACGGAATAATAGAGAACTCTGTTTCTCATTTTAATTCTCCAATACTACTAGTACCCAAAAAATCCAACAACCAAAATAAAAAATGGCGTTTAGTAGTTGATTTTAGGAATCTTAATAAAAAAGTTCTGGCAGATAAATTTCCCTTACCGCGTATAGAAGAGATACTCGACCAAATGGGCCGAGCCAAATACTTCTCTACACTTGACCTTATGTCCGGATTCCACCAAATACCATTAGAGGAATCTTCTAGAAAGTTCACAGCTTTTTCAACTAACCAAGGTCACTACCAGTATACACGACTTCCTTTCGGACTTAATATAAGTCCAAATAGTTTCCAAAGGATGATGACCATCGCCATGACGGGTCTACCACCGGAAATAGCCTTTCTGTACATTGACGACATCATAGTCGTCGGATGTTCACAGTCACACCATATAAAAAACTTGCAAACAGTATTTAACAGATTACGAGAGCGTAATCTCAAATTAAATCCTGAAAAATGCAAATTTTTCCAAACCGAAGTCACCTATCTTGGACATCGAATATCAGCACAAGGCATAAGCCCAGACAGTTCAAAATACGAGGTAGTTAAAAATTATCCTATCCCAAAAAACGCCGACGAAGTCAGACGATTCGTAGCATTCTGTAATTATTACCGCCGTTTCATCCCCAACTTTGCAGAAATAGCACTACCGTTAAACAAACTACTCCGGAAAAACACAAAATTTGAATGGGCAGAAATCCAACAAAAATCTTTCGATGCTCTCAAATCAAGTTTGATATCCCCAATAATACTGCAGCACCCTGATTTCAAAACCCAATTCATCATTTCCACAGACGCCTCGAATGCTGCATGTGGAGCAATCTTATCACAAAGTGTCGACGGAACAGAACACCCAATCGCATACGCTAGTAAAACATTTACTGCCGGAGAAAAAAATAAGTCAGTAATTGAAAAGGAACTCGCAGCAATACATTGGGCAATTATACATTTTAAGCCTTATGTTTATGGCAGAAAATTCACAATAAGAACAGACCATCGACCCTTAACATATCTTTTTGGCATGAAAAACCCATCATCTAAACTAACACGAATGAGGTTAGATTTAGAGGAATTCGATTTCGAAGTCAAATACATTAAAGGAAAAGGAAATAACGGACCCGACGCGTTATCAAGAATACAACTTGACATTAATGATTTGAAGGAAATCAATGTCCGACGCGTCCAAACCCGAGCAATGAAAAAACAAAAAGAACAAAACATAATGTCCGATGAAATGAAAAATACTCCTATAGTCCCGCAGCCTGATCAACTGCGCGTTTGGGAGATACCATCTCCAACAAAGATAGCCAAATTACCTGAACTAAAAGTAAAAATTGAGAACTGCAGTAATAAAGAAACACAAATAGAAATAAATATAGTGCACAAGTATGAAATAAAATATAAGCGGTATATAAATATAAAAAACAACCAACCAGTAGAGCCCGCACTAGAGCAGGTACTCGAAGTATTGGATAATGATATATATAAACAATTTCAGACCAAGACTCTGAAACTTTCTGCAGAAAGCGAGATATTTAAAATAATTAATTTAACCGCATTTAAAATCCTAGGAAACAAAGTATTAAAAAATATAAACGTTAAAATTTTCAAACCGCAACGGTACATATCAGAAACAACGAAAATAAACGAAATCCTACATAACTATCACTCCACACCTACAGGAGGACATCTGGGTCAATCAAGACTGTATAAAAAGCTGAAGGAAATGTACAAATGGAAGAAAATGAGGAAAACAATAGCGAAATATATAAACAGATGCGAGCTTTGTGCGAAAAATAAGCACCAAAAGCATAATAAAGAGCATATGGAAATAACTACAACACCAACAAAAGTTTTCGACATTGTATCCATTGACACAGTCGGCCCATTTACAAAAACCACCAACGATAACAGATACGCAGTAACAATGCAATGCGATCTAAGCAAGTATATAGTAATAATACCCACAAAGGACAAGGAAGCAAATTCCATAGCAAGAGCCATAGTGAATGGGTTCATACTAACATACGGACCTATGAGCAAAATTAAAACTGATCTAGGAACGGAATACAAAAACCAGGTTTTTGCGGAAGTATGTAATATACTGAAAATAAAACAACTGTTCGCGACCGCCGCACATCCCGAAACGATCGGAGCACTAGAAAGAAACCACAAGTGCCTAAATGAATATCTTAGATGTTTTGTTAATGACAATAGAGACGATTGGGATACATGGATTCCATATTACGCATTCTGCTACAACACCACACCAAACACCGTACATGGCTACACACCATTCGAACTCATATTTGCAAAAAATATAGACCTACCTTCAGAACTCACAATTGATAGACCAGATCCCGTGTATAATTATGACCCGTATAGTAAAGAGATGAAATACAGACTTCAACAAGCCATAGGTAAGGCAAAACAATACCTCCAGGCATCTAAAGTGCGAAGAAAGCAAGTCAAGGATGCTAATTGCAAACCAATATCAATCAAAGTAGGCGACAAAGTACTAATGACAGTACAAAATAGACGAAAACTAGATCCTCTATACAACGGACCTTATATAATTAAATCAATAGACAACGTAAATTGCATTATCGAAGATATAAATAAGAACAAAATCAAAATACATAAGAATAGGCTAAGAAAGATAGAAAATTAAAAATTATGTACTATTATTCTAACTATCTCTAGCATGTTAAATTAGATTACACACCGGTGTAGACAAATAAGAATTATTGTAATCAACTAGATAAGTAAACGTAAACAATAAAGATCCCAATTACTAATGCCATTGAGCAATTAAGAGCTATAATAATAAACTATATATAAGTAGGTATATGTAAATACGACTAGGAATTAAGACTCATTATAATCAGCTACATACAAAAACATACCATATGAACTATTAGTATACATAAGCGATAAAATGCTTCATTGCGGCGAGCAAACAATTAAGGTTTAACGTAAACAAACTATACAAAAAAAAAAAAAAAAAAAAAAAAAAAAAAAAAAAAAAAAAAAAAAAAAAATTTATGTAAACACAAATTTTTTTTTTTTTCCCTAAGGGGGAAAGGTGTGATATACATTTAATACCATAAATACAAATTGCACAACAAAAAGCAATTTAATATAAAACACTAAAAAGCTGTAAACACAAATTTCACAACAAATGTAAAACGCTAAAATTAATCAGCACAAATTTATTACAACACCATTCATAATCGAAAATAATTGATGATAATAATGACATACATTTATTTGCAACAAGCAAGCGATTGCACCACTGACCCAAACGATTCATCGTCAAGGGGTTTCACGCGTAAATGCATGTCATCATAATTTTATGCACATTGCTTACTCGCCCAGCGTCAGCATTTAGAATAGTAAGAATAGGGTACCATAGGTTACTAATTATGTATATATAGGCTAAGAACGATCAATAAATTGAATTCATTCAGTTCTCTTGATTTATCGAGAAAGTTACAAACCGTCGTGTATTATTCCACATAGGAGTACTAAGCTGTACAGCTGCTCCTACTATTCATACCCCCATTTTATCTCGGAGTCTGAGCTGTTAATAGCCGCTCCAGTGGAGTCAAAGTCACACGACTGCTCCCAGGTTTTTCCTTAAAAATTAAAAGATACTACACTGTCATTATTGTCGTTAATTCTTCAAAAGTCAGGGAAGCTGAAGCTACACTCTTTTTAAATAAATGCTTAGCTGACTTTACTGCAGCTTCCCGTAGGCCACCGAAATGAGGAGCTCTTGGTGGGATAAAATGGAAGTCAATGCCTCTATTTGTGCAGAACTGTGTTATTTTTCCTTCAGCATTTTTGCTATACACTGCTTGTTGAATCTCCTTTAACTGGTTGCTGGCTCCCACGAAGTTAGTTGCATTGTCACAGTAAATATTTCTACAGTTACCTCGCCTGCTCACAAATCGCTTCAGGGCTCCAACAAATGCATCGGTACTAAGATCGCTTACCACTTCTATATGGACTGCTTTGGTGGAAAAGCAACAAAATATGGCCACGTAACATTTTTGAGGTCTCTTACCTCTCAGCTTGAAATGAATGGAGAACGGTCCACAGAAGTCAATTCCCACGTTGATAAATGGTCTTGACGGTTGAACTCTGTGAGCAGGAAGATTTCCCATGAACTGCCCAAAGAGTTTCGGCTTAAATTTGCAGCAACGGACGCAATTTTGAATTATTGACCTGGCAATAGTTTTTCCTTTGATGGGCCAAAATTTTTGTCTTGTTATTGCCAGTAGTGCTTGGGCGCCTACGTGTGAGTTTGTTTCATGAATATGAGTCAGTAATAATTTGGTTACGTGGTGACCATATGGTAGAAGAATCGGATGTTTAGCGTCGTAAGGCAGTTCGGATTCTTGAAGCCTTCCTCCAACTCTTATAATTCCCGTTTCATCTAAGAATGGGCTAAGACTGCATAAGTTGCTGTTTGCATTAACGTGCTTACTTCCTTGAAGATGTGCTATGTCTTCTTCGAAACCTTGTTGTTGAACTTCCTTTAGGATCACCATTAATGCACTATCTAATTCTTGTACGCTAAGCTGATCGTTTTTCCGTTCCTTCAGCAGTTGACCGATGTTTTTAATAAATCTCAGGATGTATGCCAACGTTCTTTGTAAATATTTGAACGAATTTCTGTGCTCAATACCTTCTAATATAGAAGTCTGTACATTGACGACATCATAGTCGTCGGATGTTCACAGTCACACCATATAAAAAACTTGCAAACAGTATTTAACAGATTACGAGAGCGTAATCTCAAATTAAATCCTGAAAAATGCAAATTTTTCCAAACCGAAGTCACCTATCTTGGACATCGAATATCAGCACAAGGCATAAGCCCAGACAGTTCAAAATACGAGGTAGTTAAAAATTATCCTATCCCAAAAAACGCCGACGAAGTCAGACGATTCGTAGCATTCTGTAATTATTACCGCCGTTTCATCCCCAACTTTGCAGAAATAGCACTACCGTTAAACAAACTACTCCGGAAAAACACAAAATTTGAATGGGCAGAAATCCAACAAAAATCTTTCGATGCTCTCAAATCAAGTTTGATATCCCCAATAATACTGCAGCACCCTGATTTCAAAACCCAATTCATCATTTCCACAGACGCCTCGAATGCTGCATGTGGAGCAATCTTATCACAAAGTGTCGACGGAACAGAACACCCAATCGCATACGCTAGTAAAACATTTACTGCCGGAGAAAAAAATAAGTCAGTAATTGAAAAGGAACTCGCAGCAATACATTGGGCAATTATACATTTTAAGCCTTATGTTTATGGCAGAAAATTCACAATAAGAACAGACCATCGACCCTTAACATATCTTTTTGGCATGAAAAACCCATCATCTAAACTAACACGAATGAGGTTAGATTTAGAGGAATTCGATTTCGAAGTCAAATACATTAAAGGAAAAGGAAATAACGGACCCGACGCGTTATCAAGAATACAACTTGACATTAATGATTTGAAGGAAATCAATGTCCGACGCGTCCAAACCCGAGCAATGAAAAAACAAAAAGAACAAAACATAATGTCCGATGAAATGAAAAATACTCCTATAGTCCCGCAGCCTGATCAACTGCGCGTTTGGGAGATACCATCTCCAACAAAGATAGCCAAATTACCTGAACTAAAAGTAAAAATTGAGAACTGCAGTAATAAAGAAACACAAATAGAAATAAATATAGTGCACAAGTATGAAATAAAATATAAGCGGTATATAAATATAAAAAACAACCAACCAGTAGAGCCCGCACTAGAGCAGGTACTCGAAGTATTGGATAATGATATATATAAACAATTTCAGACCAAGACTCTGAAACTTTCTGCAGAAAGCGAGATATTTAAAATAATTAATTTAACCGCATTTAAAATCCTAGGAAACAAAGTATTAAAAAATATAAACGTTAAAATTTTCAAACCGCAACGGTACATATCAGAAACAACGAAAATAAACGAAATCCTACATAACTATCACTCCACACCTACAGGAGGACATCTGGGTCAATCAAGACTGTATAAAAAGCTGAAGGAAATGTACAAATGGAAGAAAATGAGGAAAACAATAGCGAAATATATAAACAGATGCGAGCTTTGTGCGAAAAATAAGCACCAAAAGCATAATAAAGAGCATATGGAAATAACTACAACACCAACAAAAGTTTTCGACATTGTATCCATTGACACAGTCGGCCCATTTACAAAAACCACCAACGATAACAGATACGCAGTAACAATGCAATGCGATCTAAGCAAGTATATAGTAATAATACCCACAAAGGACAAGGAAGCAAATTCCATAGCAAGAGCCATAGTGAATGGGTTCATACTAACATACGGACCTATGAGCAAAATTAAAACTGATCTAGGAACGGAATACAAAAACCAGGTTTTTGCGGAAGTATGTAATATACTGAAAATAAAACAACTGTTCGCGACCGCCGCACATCCCGAAACGATCGGAGCACTAGAAAGAAACCACAAGTGCCTAAATGAATATCTTAGATGTTTTGTTAATGACAATAGAGACGATTGGGATACATGGATTCCATATTACGCATTCTGCTACAACACCACACCAAACACCGTACATGGCTACACACCATTCGAACTCATATTTGCAAAAAATATAGACCTACCTTCAGAACTCACAATTGATAGACCAGATCCCGTGTATAATTATGACCCGTATAGTAAAGAGATGAAATACAGACTTCAACAAGCCATAGGTAAGGCAAAACAATACCTCCAGGCATCTAAAGTGCGAAGAAAGCAAGTCAAGGATGCTAATTGCAAACCAATATCAATCAAAGTAGGCGACAAAGTACTAATGACAGTACAAAATAGACGAAAACTAGATCCTCTATACAACGGACCTTATATAATTAAATCAATAGACAACGTAAATTGCATTATCGAAGATATAAATAAGAACAAAATCAAAATACATAAGAATAGGCTAAGAAAGATAGAAAATTAAAAATTATGTACTATTATTCTAACTATCTCTAGCATGTTAAATTAGATTACACACCGGTGTAGACAAATAAGAATTATTGTAATCAACTAGATAAGTAAACGTAAACAATAAAGATCCCAATTACTAATGCCATTGAGCAATTAAGAGCTATAATAATAAACTATATATAAGTAGGTATATGTAAATACGACTAGGAATTAAGACTCATTATAATCAGCTACATACAAAAACATACCATATGAACTATTAGTATACATAAGCGATAAAATGCTTCATTGCGGCGAGCAAACAATTAAGGTTTAACGTAAACAAACTATACAAAAAAAAAAAAAAAAAAAAAAAAAAAAAAAAAAAAAAAAAAAAAAAAAAAAAATTTATGTAAACACAAATTTTTTTTTTTTCCCTAAGGGGGAAAGGTGTGATATACATTTAATACCATAAATACAAATTGCACAACAAAAAGCAATTTAATATAAAACACTAAAAAGCTGTAAACACAAATTTCACAACAAATGTAAAACGCTAAAATTAATCAGCACAAATTTATTACAACACCATTCATAATCGAAAATAATTGATGATAATAATGACATACATTTATTTGCAACAAGCAAGCGATTGCACCACTGACCCAAACGATTCATCGTCAAGGGGTTTCACGCGTAAATGCATGTCATCATAATTTTATGCACATTGCTTACTCGCCCAGCGTCAGCATTTAGAATAGTAAGAATAGGGTACCATAGGTTACTAATTATGTATATATAGGCTAAGAACGATCAATAAATTGAATTCATTCAGTTCTCTTGATTTATCGAGAAAGTTACAAACCGTCGTGTATTATTCCACATAGGAGTACTAAGCTGTACAGCTGCTCCTACTATTCATACCCCCATTTTATCTCGGAGTCTGAGCTGTTAATAGCCGCTCCAGTGGAGTCAAAGTCACACGACTGCTCCCAGGTTTTTCCTTAAAAATTAAAAGATACTACACTGTCATTATTGTCGTTAATTCTTCAAAAGTCAGGGAAGCTGAAGCTACACTCTTTTTAAATAAATGCTTAGCTGACTTTACTGCAGCTTCCCGTAGGCCACCGAAATGAGGAGCTCTTGGTGGGATAAAATGGAAGTCAATGCCTCTATTTGTGCAGAACTGTGTTATTTTTCCTTCAGCATTTTTGCTATACACTGCTTGTTGAATCTCCTTTAACTGGTTGCTGGCTCCCACGAAGTTAGTTGCATTGTCACAGTAAATATTTCTACAGTTACCTCGCCTGCTCACAAATCGCTTCAGGGCTCCAACAAATGCATCGGTACTAAGATCGCTTACCACTTCTATATGGACTGCTTTGGTGGAAAAGCAACAAAATATGGCCACGTAACATTTTTGAGGTCTCTTACCTCTCAGCTTGAAATGAATGGAGAACGGTCCACAGAAGTCAATTCCCACGTTGATAAATGGTCTTGACGGTTGAACTCTGTGAGCAGGAAGATTTCCCATGAACTGCCCAAAGAGTTTCGGCTTAAATTTGCAGCAACGGACGCAATTTTGAATTATTGACCTGGCAATAGTTTTTCCTTTGATGGGCCAAAATTTTTGTCTTGTTATTGCCAGTAGTGCTTGGGCGCCTACGTGTGAGTTTGTTTCATGAATATGAGTCAGTAATAATTTGGTTACGTGGTGACCATATGGTAGAAGAATCGGATGTTTAGCGTCGTAAGGCAGTTCGGATTCTTGAAGCCTTCCTCCAACTCTTATAATTCCCGTTTCATCTAAGAATGGGCTAAGACTGCATAAGTTGCTGTTTGCATTAACGTGCTTACTTCCTTGAAGATGTGCTATGTCTTCTTCGAAACCTTGTTGTTGAACTTCCTTTAGGATCACCATTAATGCACTATCTAATTCTTGTACGCTAAGCTGATCGTTTTTCCGTTCCTTCAGCAGTTGACCGATGTTTTTAATAAATCTCAGGATGTATGCCAACGTTCTTTGTAAATATTTGAACGAATTTCTGTGCTCAATACCTTCTAATATAGAAGTCCTCTTCGTGATTGTTGATAGCACCACCTTTGCCTGTCTCTTTTCCAAGTCTGTCGTCAAATTTGATGGTTTCAGCGGCCATGAGGATTGATGCCCATGTAGGAAGGGTGGCCCATACCACCATAGAGAATTGTTCTTTAGGCGCTCTGGCGTAGTTCCCCGTGAAGCTAGATCCGCAGGGTTGTGTTTTGATGGTACATGGAGCCACTGATCGGCTGTACTTACTTCTTGGATTGCAGCTATGCGATTCGCTACAAATGTGTAATGTGAAGATGATGATGAATTTAGCCAGGCTAGCACTATTTCTGAATCGGACCAACAATAACAGGGGTGATTCCATTTCAAATCCCTTTTAACTCGATGCATTAAGTTGGCTGTTAACTTTGCAGCGCACAACTCTAATCTGGGTATTGTTACGTTTTTCTTTGGTGCTGCTTTAGATTTGGCACATAGCAATCTCACTATTATAAGTCCATTCTGAAGAATAGATCGTATATATATTACATCCCCCATTGCTTGTTCAGATGCATCTGAGAAAGCATGTAATTGCATAGAGCACGGCACATTTCCTGAACTAACATGTCTCTGTATTTTTATGTCATTTAAGACACCAAAACTCTGACGAAAGTTGATCCAGATAGAGCTATGTTCGTCTGGTAGTTTATCGTCCCGGCCAAGGTTAAGTGCCCACAATTCTCGTAAGAAAATCTTCCACTTTACAATAACCGGACTCATGAAACCAAGAGGATCAAATAGATGAGCTATGTCTGACAAAACACTTCTCTTGGTAATAGTTTGTTCATCTGTCCATTGAGTTTTGATAGCAAACTCATCAGAACGTGGTAGCCGTGTTATTCCCAAAGTTTTTACGTGGCAGTCATTATCGTCATGGAGTTCTAGCTGCGGTGCCCTGTCTTCTGAAGCGATATTTTCCAATAATGCAGTGTGGTTCGCGCACCACTTACGTAATTTGAATCCTCCAGATTGGAGAATTTGAGTTAGTTGTTCTTGTGTTTCCATGGCTTCACTGAGACTATTGCAACCAGTCATAACATCGTCGACGTAGAAATCTTGCATGAGTGTCGAGGCTCCCAGAGGGCGTTGCTCTGCCATTTGGCCCGCCAGTCGTTGGAGACATTTCGTCGCCAAGTACGGAGCCGTTCTTACACCGTAGGTAACCGTAGATAATTGATAGCATTTCAACTGCTTGGATGGATCATCTCTCCAAAGGATTAATTGATATTTCCTGTCATCCTTGTCCAGTATTACTTGACGGTACATTTTTTCTATGTCCGCTGTGAACACATACCGTGGTAGACGAAAGCGTAGTAGTATGGAGAAGAGTTCATCTTGAATAGTGGGCCCAGTATATAAGATGTCGTTCAATGAAACGTTCGATGACGTTTTCATCGATGCATCGAAGACTACACGAAGCTTCGTGGTGGTACTATCTGGCTTAGTCACGCAGTGATGTGGAAGGAAGAAGTATGGTCCTGAGATTTCGTTTAAACTGATCTCTTCCATATGCCCAAGATTTTTATATTCGTTAAGGAAGTCAATATACTGCGCCCTTATATCTGGGTTTCTAGTCAGCTTTCGTTCTAACGAATAAAATCTATTAAGCGCGATGTCTTTCGACTCTCCTAGATTCGTTGCTTCAATTGCGAAGGGCAGCCTTACCACAAAACGACCTGTATCATCCCTTCTCACGGATTGATTGAAGTGTGATTCACACTTGATTTCTGATGCCGACAAGGTTGGGTTAGTAGAGTCAACCTCTTCTTGTTTCCAAAATCGTTCAACTTGTTCATTTAGTTTGGCTTCTTCTTCTTTGGAGCAAATACCACACAAGACATGGGTAGCTAACCTAATTTAGTGTTTTGCAGGATGGGAAGGGTATCTTCTAGTTTAATTTGTCCAGCTAGGAGTAGTTGGAAAAAGGTGTCTGCTCCTATAAGCAAGTCGATTCTTCCTGGACAATTGAATCGCGGGTCTGCTAATTCAATATTCCGTGGAATGGACCAGCTTGTGATATCCAAAGACTGAGATGGTTGATGTGTTGTTATTTCTGGCAGAATATGCGCTTCGATTCTGGTTGAGAAGTTGCATGTTCTTGATTGCAGCTCTACATTGATCCTCTTGTGGGCCTTCTGCGGACGTTGACCAATGCCTTGAATTTGTAATGGGTCAAATGTTTCTCTTAGTGACAGTTTCTTCGCCAGCTGCTCTGTTATAAAATTCAATTGAGAACCGGAATCTTGTATTGCCCTGCACTCCACTTCCAATCCCTCGTTATTTCGTAACTTTACAATCACAGTGCTTAACAAAACATAACTCCTTTGCGACTTCGTTACTTGTGCAGCTAAAGTGGTTGGTTTTTGAGAAGATGAGCTGATTGGCGAAAGGTGCGAGTTTTGTTGACCCGATGGTGGGTATACCTTGTTTGATTCCTGTGTCTTCTGTAGAGTTTCTCCTCTTGTGTTGTACTGAATTTTACCTTCTCTTTCAAGATGTAATAAGATGTTATGTTTTGATGAACACGTTTTACAACCTCTAAGAGAGCAATTCTTAACGGAATGGCCCCCCTTCATGCAGTTTACACATAGTCTATGTTTTCTAACCATGTCAAGCCTGCTTGATGGGCTCTTGGAAAGGAAGTCCTTGCAAGAATATAATGGATGACTCTGCTTGCAAATAATACACTTGCTCTTCATTGAAGTTGCCATGAATGCGGAAGATTTCGACTGATTTGTAAGTTTCGGGCTATTTCTTACGTTGCATAAAGTTCGGCCTCCAAGAGCTTCTAGGGACTGAAATCGAGTTTCTAGAAATTTCAGGAAGTTCCCAATTGTGTCTAGTTCTCTTGGTGCCTCTAGTGATTGCTCGTATAAGCCATGTGTAGTTTTGTCTAATTTTTTGATTACTATATGTATTATCAAAGGATCCCATGTTTCTGTGTGCAATCCTAAATTTTTCAGTCCATACAGACATTCATTGGTTGTGTCGTGCAGGCTCTTAATAGCTGCAGCCGATTCAGCTGGAATTGTTGGTTGTGACAGTAGTCGACTCAATATCGCCGTAACAAGTAACCGCTTATTATTATATCGGTTATTCAGGATACCCCACGCATCGTCGTAGTTCTCATTAGAAATTTGCAGATGTTGAATTAACGCCCTTGCTTCTCCGCTCAGATTGGTTTTTAGATAGAACATCTTCTGAGTGTTGCTTATAGTTTGGTTGTGTATTAGCTGGACATGCAAATCATGGAACTGTGTCCACTGTAAATAGTTGCCATCAAATATGGGCAGAGAAATCTTTGGCAATTTAATCAAGCTTTCTTGAGGTCTTGAAGGTGCAGGCTGTTCGGTGGATTTATCTTCAAGAATTGATACTTGCTGTTGGAGTGAAATGATAGTATCTTGCGTCCAGCCATCAAGGTTATAGAACAGATCTGATTTATAGCCCAATGGATTGTCTTCATTGGCAATTTCCCAAATTTGTTGGTCATTGTCAACCATCTCTCTCTGATATTGTTTGAGTATATCAGTTTTTAGTTTGAAATATTGGCTTGGATGCTGTTGATCCTGCCTTGACTCAATATCTCTTATTTGGTGTGTTGTGAGCCGCATTAGGGCCTTTTGCTTGCGTATTAGCTTGCAAGCGTCCACATCCATAGTTTTGCCTTCATATAGTTCCGAAATTAACGAAGGTTTGCGTCCGTTGTCATTTTGTTTAACATTGTCATCGCAGTCGTCGTCGCTGCTACCTTCCTCATCATCTAAATTACCACTGTTCTCATCAGCCTGCTTATTGTTGCTGCTGGATGCAGCGCCTGCTGAGCTTGTCGCTCCATGATTGCCTTCTTTAGTAGTAGCCGTTGGCTCGCACGTAGCTTGATGTTCCAATAATAAACTGTTTAGTGTAAGGTACACCTGTTCTAGCTTCTTGAAATACTCGTTTTTGAAGTAGTGTGAACTGGCAAGCCGCTCCTGGAATGGAGTGAGTCTTTTGTGGTTTGATTGAATTATACGCCAGTATTCGTCTAATAACTGTATTCTCTTTGCGATGTAATCTTCAGTTTTACGGTCTAATGAATCCTTGCCGAAATTTATTAGTAGCCTTTCTACTTTACTACCAATATCATCCTGTTCTTGCAGCATCCGTGCAACTTCTTCATCAGCCATGGTTCGAATCCGGATAAAACTTCGTGATTTTAGCCTTTGTAATGATCCTCTATGATGTGCAGCAGTAATAGGGTGCTGCTATAAATTCACTTTCGATGCTGGTGTCTGTGGCCTTCCTCGATATGGAAGCAGTGTAGTGCAATTCTCTTAATAGAGAATCACGTCGGGGTCACCAAATGTTTTTTGTACCGCGACAATTCAATTGTTTTAATTGCCGCCCTTTTTGAAGAACGTTGCCTAAGTACAATACCTATGCAACCTTGCGTGTTACCCTAGTACAAAACTAGTGCAACGATTCGTGGAGAACTGGGTAAGAAATGAATGAACGCCTGCTTCGATAAAAGTGAAAACTGTACTATATTTAATTTTACACAAAATTACGTTTTTATAATAAAAAGATGCTTATTTGACATTTTCGTAAATCCTAAAATCTAAGCAACATAAAATTTTATCATTTCATATTTTCCCACACCTTATCACCACAAAATATTTTTGTCGGATTCTAATTACATTGCAATACCTTTGTCGGATTCTAGTTACATTGCAATACCTTTGTCGGATTCTAGTTTCATTGCCAGACGATTTTGTGGCGACAAGAATGTGGGAAATGTCTAGTCAACAAATTTGCTGTAAGAGCTGTAAAATTTAGCAATAATGATGAATGTTATATACATACATTCATCTGTTTGCTAAATTTTATGGAATTTTGATACTTTTATTTCTATTACTGATTTATATGGTATGTGATATTCAACAAGCTGTATCGAGCAAATTAAAGCATTGAGAGCGCTACTGAGAATTCCCCGTCGAGGTGGAGGAATTACTCGCGTAAGAAGAAGTGATTTTGTAAAGTGGGAGGAAATAAAGACAGCGTTGGTAGGTAGAATTCGGCAAGGTGTTATTGCAAATTTAAGATATAGATCGATCCGAAGCTATTTATGCAAGACGCTGCCAAATTATTTACGCGCCGTATTAAGAACACTCTAAAACGTTATTTTAATATTAAAGTTTCTACAACGTTTTGCGGCAATGGAGTGCTGACAATGAAAACATAAAAGACATTAAATATTTCCAAGCAAGAACTGCTCCAATTAGTGCAGTTGATAATTGGAGGAGTGGTTTTAATCAAACATTTTGGATCCATGGAAGAATTCCAGGAAAAAGACAGTGGCTGGGCACTGCACTCTATAATACATTTAGCGGTGCATATCAACAAGTTTGAGTCGACTCGGGGATTATTTTATATGCCTCTGCCGAAGGAGGTTGCTTTAAAGAAAGCTTGCATTAATGTGAAAAATAATGATGAAGCAATCTTCGCATGGGCCGTAATCTTAGCGCTATACACTGCAACTGCCACCTCCGATAGGTCCTCATCATATCCACATTATTTAACTGTACTTAATTTAAATGGGATAACATTTCCCATGACACTTAAGCAAATTACACAATTTGATGATATAAGATGACTATGATAATACAACTGATGAAGTTCGTATGGATGACGATGTTGATGATTATGACGGCAGATATCATTTCTGCTGGATCAAAGATCTTTCGCGCCTTGTCTCGAAACAAACTTCTATATATAATGGTAGAAAGTATATATGTGAGAGATGTTTGCTCTAATTTCGCTCTGCTGAAAAATTAGAATCACACACTCCTGAATATGAGAAAAAAAATGACCGTAGAATTATGTTTCCATCAGAGGAAAAGAAATGGTTGGAATATAAGAAATATAACCATAACAATCCAGTCCCGTTTTGTGTATATGCTGATCTTGAGTCAATATTGAAGCCGATTCAGGGAAACCATCAAAATACACAGCGAATCCAGGAACATGAAGTTCACAGCATAGGATTCTATTTCCACTGCAAACATGATGCAGGAGCTCTCATATTACAGAGCATATCGAGGCAAGAATCAAGGTTGTAGCCTCGAAGACACACTTTCGGATGAAGGTCAAGGACCTGATGCCCTTCCAGATTCAAAGGTGATGTCAGGGATCAAGGTCGAGCCCACGTGTAAATGTTTTTTCTCAAGCCATCCCAGCATTCTGGGTAAAACGCTCAACCACCCGATTAGGAGCTCGCTGTAGTGGGCAAATATTATTCGGGAGTTCTGGACTTAATAGGAAAATTTAATAAAAAGAATATCATATATAAAATATCATTATTGATTTATTATAAATTGAAAAATATTAACATTTAATTCTTAGCGTATCATTCAATGGTTGGGCTTCCTTAAATCGGTTTCCCTATAACTGTAATAATACTTTCATTATTTTACAATAATGTATATCTTAGACTATAATAAAATTAAAACATACTATTTCATTAAATGATATTTAACATATAATACAATTTTTATTTACAATACATATCTTAGACTAGGCTTAGATTATATGTTTTCTGCGTCTGCTCCTTGCTGTTCTGATTGAATAGAGTAATGTCCCCATGGTAGAGTATCCGTTGTCCCACTCATAATATACCGCTTTTTATCATATGGACTCAAGGCAATCTTCTTTTGGCTGATCGTGTAGACATTATGGTTATGCGATCGTATGGAACTCTGATTAGCAGTTAATACTCGCTTGTTATTCAAACATTCGACGCAGTCTTCGAAATTAAAATGTCTGTGGACTACATTAGTCTTTACTCCTTTTGCTTTCTTTACAGTTTTACCACCGTTTATACGCAGACTGCACATTTTCGAGCACAAGCCTACAAATTCGCTCATGATTTTCCCATTCAGCTCATCCTTCATTATACCAGGAATTTTTTTATTCATGAGCGGTAAATTGAATTGATTATCTTTTGGGTAATCACTTGTATCAAATTTGTTTATATTTTCGGCCATAAACCCATATGCATTTTTCTCTTCAAGTTCATATATTAGAAAATCTGTATCTGCATACATGACTTTACATTTATCTCCAAATTCACGCTGCATAAAACTGTAGTGGAAATCATAGAGGCATATCTTTGAAATTTCCAAAACTGCCATTCCAATATAGAGAGGCTCATTGAATAAAATTTTGAGTCGCCTTAATTCCACAGGAACTAAATTCTCATCAAATATCGTTGCACTTTGGAAGTTGGGTGCTGCAATCCGAGCTTTTGCACCATATCGACCTTCCCACTTTACGCAAAGTTTTATATCGCTATACTTGCGAACATTTTCCATGGTCTTACAAAAAGCTGCATTATTCATCTTCTTATAGCTGTCCTTCCCATGATCGCTTGTAGCCTGCTTCCGTTTGGTGGTATTTAAATCAATATATGGTTTAACCCAAGCTGATTGGTTGAATTGAAGAACCCGGTGCACTTTTTTTAGGATGAAGCCATATGATAAGCATTGGTTCAAATTTCAGTAGTGTATAACATATTTAGTTTTGGGATGTCATGTTGCCAAAAGCTTTTCTAATATTGCTCCATGTGCTGCTGCATGCTCAGAGCACAACGGTAAGTCCTTATGCTTATCATGTAGATGTTGAGGATAATCCAAGTCGACTTCAAATATGTATCCAATTGGGGAATCAACAGGAATTTTGAAAACGTCAATATTGGGAACATCAACCCATTTGAATCCTCTGGTTGGTAAATGCTGCGACATGGCCATCCATAAAGGTTATTCACATCATAATACATCAGGTATTTCTCTTTTTCCTCAGGCTTAAAATCATCCATATATTTATTATTTGCTTTACTATATCTGTTCGAGCATTGACTTATACCACCTCGAATGCCTCTCTCTATGAATAGCAGTATATCTACGTCGGTTATCAGCTCTAGTTTCACTTTTGTGTATTTTAGCATAGCATCCCATGTTAGACCTGGCATGGTGTAATATTGTTTTGGATCTAAATTGTACGTTTTCATACATACTGTTCGAAAGTTCTCGAAGACATCAGCCAATAGGAGGACATCAGTTTTCAGGTATAGATCGGAATATTCGCCAAGTGTCTGTATTTCAAATGTCTGCCAGACCTTTTCAGCATGATTGCAGTCCTCAGCAGATATATCACTGTCAGTCATTTTATTATAGAATTGCTCCTGCGCCGGTAAGTGATGGAAATCCAATTTAGTCCAATCGTCAACGAAGTCGTATGGGAAGACTCCTTTGCGCGTAAGTAGTTTAAAGTCATCATCATCCAATTCCTGACATACAGCTCTTGTAATATTTAATTTATCCATTGGCAGTAATTATGATAGCTTATCTAAGGATTCTACCATAAAACAGAAGGATGAATCTGAATTTGATATGACTGCCTTCAACGTGCCTGGTGAACGAAATATATCTTTCTTTATTTATTGGTAGGAGATCCACTTTCCCAGGAATGGCTGTAGCTATATCCTTAATAATGAAGTGGTCATCATATCCAGATAAATTTTGAAAAATGACTGGAACTATGGTGCAATCTTGATACATCAGATTACATGAATTGTGCGCTGGCCCTCGGTATTTTCCTGTTAAAAGAAATTATGAAAAAATGAATTGAATTATGATTCTCAGTATTTACCTGTTAAGTGGCAATGGTCCCGAACTCGTTCCTCATCGGATGCAAACGTTTTTTCAGATATATGACAGCAAGTAGTTTCCATATGTGATCGCCGTTCCTCTTTAGTCAGGGGTTGCATCGACTTGATGTTCAGCATTTCCTGTACAGCTATGGATGCAATTTTTTGCAATTTTAATGCAAACCATTGTTGGAAATTCTTGCCTCGATATGCTCTGTAATATGAGAGCTTAGCATCATGTTTGCAGTGGAAATAGAATCCTATGCTGTGAACTTCATGTTCCTGGATTCGCTGTGTATTTTGATGGTTTCCCTGAATCGGCTTCAATATTGACTCAAGATCAGCATATACACAAAACGGGACTGGATTCTTATGGTTATAATTCTTATTTTCCAACCATTTCTTTTCCTCTGATGGAAACATAATTCTACAGTCGTTTTTTTTCTCACATTCAGGAGTGTGTGATTCTAATTTTTCAGCAGAGCGAAATTAGAGCAAACATCTCTCACATATATACTTTCTACCATTATATATAGAAGTTTGTTTCGAGACAAGGCGCGAAAGATCTTTGATCCAGCAGAAATGATATCTGACGTCATCATCATCAACATCGTCATCCATATGAACTTCGTCCTTTGTATTATCATAGTCATCTTGTATCATAAGTAGATTTACATGCCGTTCCATCCTGTGTTTCGTAAGTCTTACTGGAACTGTTGTGAGGAAACGCTCTTTCTCTAGGATGGACACGTTTATTGATTATTCGTTCTGGTCCTCAAATTGTGTAATTTGTTTAAGTGTCAGGGGAAATTTTATCCTATTTAAATTATGTACAGTTGAATAATGTGGATATGATGAGGTCCTATCCGAGTTGGCAGTTGCAGGATATAGCGCTGAGATTACAGTCCACGCGAAGCATGCGGCAGAGGTATATAAAATGATCCCCGAATCGACTCAAATTTGTTGATATGCACCGCTAAATATATTATAGAGTGCAGTGCCCAGCCACTGTCTTTTTCCTGGAATTCTTCCAGCTGAGTGTTTATTGGATCCAAAATGTTTGATTTAAACCACTCCTCCAAATTATCAGCAGCACTAATTGGAGCAGTTCTTGCTTGGAATTATTTAATGTCTTTTATGTTTTCATTGTCAGCACTTTGTTTAATAAATTCGCCGCAAACGTTGTAGAAACTTTAATATTTAAATAACGTTTTAGAGTGTTCTTAATACGGCGCGTAAATAATTTGGAAGCGTCTTGCATAAATAGCTTCTGATCGATATATTTTAAATTTGCAATAACACCTTGCCGAATTCTACCTACCAACGCTGTCTTTATTTCCTCCTACTTTACAAAATCACTTCTTCTTACGCGAGTAATTCCTCCACCTCGACGGGGAATTCTCAATAGCGCTCTCAATGCTTTAATTTGCTCGATACAGCTCTCGAAATGTCGTTTCTTAGCACTCTTGTTACATTCCCGAAAAGCAACATGAAATTTATGTATGGTTCTGTTACACTTTTTAACAATATAGCCTTTATTCTCTGAATTTGTTAAACACTTCGACACATCCTTCCGCAAATTTTCAATTAATGAAGAACTTTTATTTACTAACACCGAAGACATTTTTATTTTTTATGTACTATCACGGAGACTCACTAAAACTGACTGATGCTCCCTAAGAGTTTGCTTGGACTTTTGTAGGAACGATTTATATACATGAATGATCCTGCTGCTACAATAATCATTGCACAGGATGAATACGAACAAATTTGCTTACAGGCTGAGATGATATCGAATTACACGATAAACAAAAAAAACATAAATCATTCAAATTAATTTGATTACTTTATTCTGCTGGTTGAAATTGCAAATATCAAATGAGATTGTTTACATGTATGCATTTCAAGATAAAAAGAAAATCTGAAAATTTGTTTACTTTATGCGAATTCCAATCAAACGTTTCGATCGGTAAAATTGGAACAATAAAATTTTTGGGTGCCTACAGGAAGTGTGGTATCAAATTACATGAAAAGAATAAATGTGCTGATATTGCTTAAATTTGTTTACACTGGTGTGCATAACTCATTCAGCTAAAATGCGAATTTGTTAACAGGAAGCTTAAACAGTTGTCTATGAACCATTCAGCTTAAATACGAATTTGTTTACAGCGGTGATATCAAATTACATCATAAACAGGGGAAGCATGCCTAATGTTTGGTAAACATTTAATATTTGATGCCCAGCATCCCCATAGAAAGTGATCCAGAACTTCTGATATCTACAAATACCTCGCTAACAAATATTCAAGTAAGAAAACAGCAAATCCAAGGTTACATCATGCTGATATCTGCAACTCCCCAGGGTAACTTGAATTATTAATATTATTAACGATATCTGAAAAGGTAAAATCGCTAATATCTCGAAAACCAGAGCCCGTAGAGGATTTCTGATGAAAATTTTATCCTACTAATACTCACACCCCAACGATCTAGGATCTATTGGCATAAACAAAAAATTTCCTACTATTAACTTTAATTATTACTAATATAAATTCAAAACCAACCTGAAAAGCCTATATTTAGGCGCATCACCCCCATGAACAAAAAAACTTCAATTATTTCTAATATTAACTATATCTAAAAAGGTAAAATCGCTAACATCTCGAAAACCATAGCCCGTACAGGATTTCTTATGAAAATTTTATCTCCCCTAATACCCCCACCCCAACCATCTCGAATCCATTGGAATGAACAGAAATTTCCTAGTATTAACTTTAATTATTACTAATATTAGTTCAAAACCAAAGGCCTACATTTAGGAGCTCAAGAAAAATCATAATAAAAAGCCTACATTTAAGCGCAGCACCCCCATGAGCAAAAAAAAAACTTGAATTATTTCTAATATTAACTATATCTAAAAAGGTAAAAACGCTAATATCTGAAGAACCATAGCCCGTAGAGGATTTCTGACAAAAATTTCATTCCCCCTCTAACCCCCTTCCCACCTAACACCATCAACAATCTATTGGCAAAGTTTACCTAATCATAAGTTAAGAAGCTGGTGAGATATCCGAGTGTTTTACATTTAAAATGCACACGGCAAGAAAAGGAAGGAAGAAAGAAAAAAAAATCGAAAAAAAATCAAACTCTCTTTAAAAATTTTATGAAGAGATAAAAAATGTGAAATCGCAAGTTGCATGCACCGAAACAGAATAGCAAATATTTCATTTTCGTAAATAAATGAGAAGGGGCGGAGTTTTCACGTTTTACTCTCATAAAATGCTCCCGCGCTTTTGTGTAAACCGGTTTTCATGAAATATTGATAATGTTAGGACACATGTTGTTGTTGTAAAAGGACTAGAAGGACACATGCTCTTGCTGTAATCCTATGAAATTTGAACAGCATGTGTTTCTGTTTACATTCGTTTTGCTATGAAGAGATTAAGTGGGAGAACTCATGCTGAATTCTCTGATATTTTCGGGGAAAATGAGAATTTCATTTGAGAGGAATTTTACATCTCCTTTCAGCATCTGGGCCAAAGCGGAATTTTTCTTTTTCTTAAAAATGGGAGGTAGTGTGGCCCGAAGTACATTATTATGAATAGGTTGAAAGGATTTTGTGGGATTTAATAAGATTTTGTCGTTCGGGTAATCCTACGTTCTCTCGATTTTTGTTTTTAACTCGTTGTCTCAGTTGCACTACAGTAGTGCATAGACAAGTTCTTTTCCCCCATTCATGCAAAAGATGAAAGTATATGAAATTACTTGTTTCATTCTAAAAAACACCAGAAATTTGCTCATTTTGCTCTACAGCTTCTTAACTTATTATTAGGTTAACTTTGCTATTGGCATGAACAAAACTGTCCTAAGTAGCTTTAATTATTAATAATATTAACTATATCTGAAAAGGTAAAATCGCTAATATCTCGAAAACCAGAGCCCGTAGAGGATTTCTGATGAAAACTTGATTCCCCCTAAGACGGCCACCCCAACTATATAGAATCCATTGACATGAACAAAAATTTCCTACTATTAACTTTAATTATTACTAATATTAGTTCAAAACCAAACGCCTACATTTAGGCGCTCAAGAAAAATCATAATAAAAAAGCCCACATTTGGGTGCACCACACATCTATCCAAGAAAACTGTAGTACCAGAGCATGCTGCTAGTACCGGCTAATGCCGCTAGGGCGCAGTCAAGACCAAATGACGCATCCAAGAAATAAGCAAGTCAAGACTCAATGGTACATCCAAAACACCAACACTTGTTTTGTATGGACTCAAAACTATCTAGCGACGGCGGCGCCATCTGCGGGTGAGAGTTCTATATAAAAACTCTGGCCCAGAACTCTACCCATATATAAAAAGTTTAAAGAATATTCACACAACACCTCCATGGTCTCATGGTACATCGCATCGGATTTTACAAAACCAAGAGTTCTAGGTTCGATACCAGCAAAAAAAATCTAACATTATTTTATTAAAAAATCAGCTAAGACAAGAGCATGAACAGCTTACGGGGATCAGCCAACCAGATGACGTCATCCCCGGTCAGCCAGACGGTAGGAAGGAGTTCCGTCAGGCAGGCAGGCCCTGTGATGTAGACTAAAACAGTTTGAATTTTCCGGACACTTTCTGTATGGAAAAAGTGAGCCAGAACTCTAATAGCGTAACTACTGACCTCGACAACTCTCTCCGTGTTGGAAACCAAAGGTACATCGACAAGCTGGTAACTTAAAAAATTCTGCCGGTCGATGCCTCTCTGCCTTCCTTCACCGAGATGCTGAGAAAACCCCGCGATCAGTAACCTAACCAAATGATTGCTAAGCTTTCCCGGCTCAGCATCCAACTCTGATCTCAGACTGGCGATTGTTCATTTCTTAACTTGATAACGGCCGTATAGGTATATCACCCACCATTGACGAGGCAATAGGAGGTCTTCGCGATATCCTATAGTTTACTAGTGAAGCTGGCTGGATGCCTTCTTGGGGCTACCAGGATCTAGATTTGGTACTACCATGTCTGACGGTAGCCGATTAACGAAACGTTGTAGATGGACAGACAAAGAAAAATCCTCCAAATGGGGCCGATCCAGAAGGGACTATAAAAAGGTTATTTACTCATGAGAGGTAGAGGTGTGTTGACGAGGTTGAATTTCAACAGGTATATCACCCACCATTGACGGGGCAATAGGAGGGCTTCACGATATCCTATAGTTTACCAGTGCTCCTGGCTGGATGCTTTCTTAGGGCTACCAGGAATAAACGTGACAGTCGATAGATGACGCTTATAGAATGAATATCACTGCCTGATATCTTTGGCGTTTTAGACTCCTAGCAGTTTCCTATGAAGATCTTCAAGCTCGTATAAGGAGTTTCCTATCTTGGCTCCAACCCGACACTTGACAAATTTTCGTGCCAGTTAATCACTAGTCTGCAGTTGGAAGTTGCTTTGGGCAAAATTCCGTCTGAATACTTCTTGATCCACTCTGAAATCAACAGGCTTCGCCCTGAGATTATAGGCTCTTGAACCCTGTTCGAGCGCATAGTGTAAGTTCTATTGCACTCTCGCACGGATCAATCTCATTTTGCCTTCAGCATCTACTTTAAGAGTCCCAAGACTCCTCAAGAAGGAATAGGAGCTGCCCTGTTCAATCATTTGTTGACCGAAAAGTGTTCGATAAGGAGAGAAACCAGTTGCTTGGTGGAAAGAGCTCCTGAGGGAACTAGCTATCCGGCTCAGCTTTTCATCCCACTTCGTGTGTTCCTTCCGGTTGTATGATCTAATCCCTGACAATAGATACCTATTTACTCGCTCTGAGGCGTTCGTTTCCGAGACTCCGAACACATGGAATACTTCCGTTTTGATGAACTGGCAAACGTTGAGTGTAGATGCTTTTCTCATAGTTTTGAGAATCAGGAACTTTGAAAAGTGGTCAAGAACTATTAATATGCAGACATTTCCTTTCGCTGACCGAGGATATGAACCCAGAATATCAATATACAGCTTTTGCCATGGTCGTTTTGTCACAGACTGGATTCACATAGGTGGTCTCAGAAGAGTATTGGGGGCTTTAGACTCTTTACACACGTCACAGGCGCCTACGTAATTTCTGACATCAACTGTCATTCGTGCCCAGTACAAATGTCTTCTCAGACAAGCCCCGTGGAATCCAAAGCTTCCAAGCTTCCTCTTCCTGAATCGGATGCGCTGTTCTCGGAACAGTCCGAATGTAAACGAAGCCATCCCTGACGCAAAGACCTGGTAATTTGCCAGAAGTCGTTTTATCTTTCTGCCTCAGTTCTTCATATTCCAACGAGTTGAAATATGGCGAACTAAGGTCAACTTCCGGGCCAGGATCTTCGTTTGTGAACAGGTTGTCGCAATAAATGCATGACAGCGCATCAGGGACGACATTCAGGCTTCCTTTTCGGTGCTCAATAGTGAAGTCGAAACCCTGAAACTTCAAACTCCACCTAGCAAGTCTACCGCTGAGGTTCTTTTGAGACATCAGCCATTTCAAGCTCGCATGATAAGTCACTATCTTAAACGGCATAAGTTCTATGAAGGGCCGGAACTTCTGTACACTTAAGATTGCAGCTAAGCATTCCTGCTCTGTGACTGTATAATTTCTTTGTGCTGAGTTCAACTTTTTCGAGATGTAGGCTATTGGCTTCTCGTACCCATCGTCATCTAGTTGAAGCAGCACTCCACCAATAACTTGTTGGCTTGTATCGCACTGTATAATGAACGGCTTGGTGAAATCTGGACTCACTAACAATGGAGCAGAGGTAAGTTTTTGTTTTAGCATCTTCAGAGACGTCTGTGATTCAGGTGTCCACTTGAACTGACTAGGGTTCTTCAAGGTGTCAATTATGGAGGCAGTTAAATCAGCATAGTTTGGGGTGAACCGTCTATACTATACCGCCAGATCTAGTAGGATTGGGGCTTGCCGAACAGTTTTAGGTGACGGATAGTCAATTATGGCTGACATCTTATCTGAGTCAGTCCTGATTCCTCCTTTCCCGACTATAAAACCCAAGTATTTAGTCTCCTTAATGCAAAACTTACTATTCTCAACTTTGGTAGTGAGGCCAGCTTTCCTAAAAAAATCCGCTGCACGGGATAGTAATGTGAGATGGGAGCCAAAGTCAGATGACAGAATCAGTAAATCGTCCAAGTAGACGAGAACACTTACACGAAGATCGAAAGGAATGACCTTATCCATGAGGTGGCACATAGTTTGAGGAGCATTGCAAAGGCCGAATGGCATCACGTTGTACTGATAGAGAGGATGACCAGGTACTGTAAACGCGGTCTTCTCTCTGGAATTAGCGTCTAGTGGGATCTGCCAGAATGCGTCTTTCAGGTCCAGGCTTGTGATGTAGTTTGCCGGAGGAAGTTGACTCAGCAGCGCATCTATCTGCGGCAGCAGATAGGCGTCCTTCTTCGTAACGGAGTTGACCTTCCTGGCGTAAAAGCAAAGCCGAACCTTCCCAGGCTTCCGCACTTGTACAACTGGAGAGCTCCAAGGACTCTGGCTCTCTTCTATCACACCCAATGATAGCATTCGTCGCAATTCCGCATCCATCAAACTCTGTACTGCCGGTAAAATCGGATAAAACCTCTGTTTTATCGGAGTCGCGTCATTCGTTTCAATCCTGTGACTGACAAGAGATGTTTGTCCTAAGCCTAAAGAGGCGAAGGAATTGAAAAGTTGTTTAGTAGTTTCTAGATGCTGTTTATCTAGACTGGAAAGAACATGGCGGTCGGTGTTAGAGGTAGCAATTAGACTTGGAGTCACTTCTGCAACTATACCTAGGACATCTGGAGCCAACCCAAATAGACGCCAGAAGCCTATTCCTAGATACAGTGCTTGTGTGAGCCCAGGAACCACATAAAAACGCACGTTTTGGGTCTTATCAGGTAAAGTGATGTCCAAGTTCACATGACCATGCACAGTCGTCATGGCACCATTCGCTACTTGTACCTATGTCCGATACCTCTTCCATTCAACCTCTGCTTCTGCAAGTTTTTCTAGAGCTCCCTGGCCTAGAATACTGACAGTGGCACCAATATCAAGTAATGCAGTCTTACTTCGGCGTACGGTCGAATGTCGTCTGGCATCGATACGGAAATGTGTGCCAGTTCCTTTCTTTCCTGTCTCCTCCGTCGACTGTATTCCCGCCAAGGAACGGTAGATCGTTTCTTTCTTGGTCTAAAATCCAGGTCAGGATACATGATGTCAGCTAACTCTGCCACTGAGGAGAAGATTCGGTCTTTCACTGCTTTAAAATTCTGCAGACGCGTTTTAGTACAGAAATGTCAGGAGCCCGAATCTCCTGCCCAGTAACCTTGTCAGTTAAAGGTGCTGTCGGTGTTATTGGGACATCGAAAATTAAAGACGCTTCCAAAGAAGTGTCCAATATTGTCATGGGCTCCCCAGAAGTGGAAATGGGAGCTTGAAGATCTGCGAGGAAGTCTATCAGGCTCTCTGTCTCTATCAGTGAAGTATTCGTATAATCAGGTAGAGTGCTGGTATCATCAGAATCACTGAATGATATCAGCGGACAAGTCGGTGCTTCATTGTCGGGGCCAGCTGATGGAGTGTGCCCTCCTCCCTGTCCTAAGCTTGAACTGGAGTGTTCCTTACAGTTATCGCGGGGGACATTGACACAGGTCGAGAAAAGGTGGTAGTATTCCCGACCCGTATCGGGTTTTTCTGTCGGCAATAGCTGCAGTCAGGCTTGAAGACCTTTTTGCGTGCGCATCCATAGCAGAACACGACTTGTATTTCCTGCCGGCAGTCTTGGTAGAAATGACTGGACTGGTCACAGTACCAACAGATCACGTTAGTAGGTGCTGTAAGAGCAGATACTGTGGTGGCTTCCTCACTGTTTTCGATTGACCTATGCTGTTCCACATCTGTCAGATGACACTCATCCACCTCGCTGACTCTCGGGCTACGATAGGTATTCCAGCTGCATGCTGTCGCGATTCGCTGCTGTGTAGCCTGTATTTGAGTCGCAAGACTCCGTAGTTGGTGTATGGTGTTAGTGGGATGTAAACAGATTTTATTTTGGATCTCCGGCAATAGGTTAGACTTAACTATTTCGAGAAATTCGACGTCTGCCAAAGGACTTTGCAGTTGGTCCCGCAGATGCACCAGGTGTTGATGGTACATAGCAAATGAATCCCCTGCCTTCTATTTCCTCAGCATCAGTTGGACTTTAACTTTGAGGTCATCCTTTGGTACTTCCCATTCAGCTAACAGGGCAGTCTTTACCTACTCCCACGAGGGCGTGGAGTTCTGCCTCAAGGGAGACCAGTACCAATCCATTGCTGTACCAGAAAGCAGAGTCGTCATGTGCCGAACTAAAAGATCGAAATCTCCTTCTAAAGCCGAGTACGTAAGGGCTTCTACTTTGAACACAAATGCGTCGACAGTAAGGCGAGAACTATCGTCACTACATGAAATATTCCATCTCCGGATGGGACTACCAGAACGTCGTGGTCCTAGGTCTGGCGGAATACGATGAGATGGAGCTAGTTGAGCCTGGTTAAAGTTTGCTCTAGGCTGACCACTAGGCTGACCACTAGGCTGACCAAGAGGTGATGCCGGCCTGTTAAACGACTGCCTACGACCGTCGTGAAACTCTGGCGGTGGTCTCGGTTCACCCACGGTAGGAGGTGGCCGTGAAAAAATATCAACTGGTGGAACTTCAGCTGAGATTTGCTGCCTGACGCTAGTTGCCAGTTCAGCTCGCAAGGTATTTAGGCTGTGCTCAAGGCCTTCGCGGACTAAATCCTGCAGCTGTATACACAGACCTGCCAGCAAGGCTTTGGTCGCTGCTTAGCTCTGACCCTGAGCAGTATGAGCAGTAGGGAGCGGGCTGTTCACTCTGGAATTCGGATGAGAAAAGATCATAGAGTGCACATTCTGTAAACCTGGAGACAGAGATTCGCGGTTGACTGGTCGACTCGTAGGTGGTGACAGGTTGAAGACTGGTGCTACCGTTCGAGGCTCCTGACTAACAGGCTTCGTGTGAGTCCTCTTCTGGATCGCACCCGTGTAATCAGTAAAATCGTATGGAGTGAGAAGGAATCTGCGGTTCGGGCAGTTTGACTGCTGTCCAATCCACGTTTTCAGATATTCTTTGTGAAACACATGTCCACAGACCGTCTTCACTGGCTTCCTCTGTCCTGACCAGTCGCCGTCCTGGCAGATGGAGCACTGGTCTGGCAACGGTATCGGTACACCAGTTACTTGCGGTGGTGTTCACGCTGTAGCCATTGTATAATCTCAACTGATCAGTCGCAAAAACAGTATGTTCCAAAATGACCCAGGAATACAGCCTAGATAAACTTAACACTTGTAAAAAGTTTATGCGGTCCGGGCAAGAAAAAGGCTAGTGTTGTCCAACTGGACTCCAGACAGCTGAAGTGTCAATTTAAAAAAAATGTACCAAAAGTTCTTAATAAATGCCAGGAAAATTCAAAAATCAAAAGTTCGGAAAAGATAACAAAATCTTTAATGAAAATCACTAACAGTTCGAAGGAATTCTTGTCATAATTACTACAACTCTAAATGTACTGAAAGCGATAGTTAAATGTCAAAAATGGAGGATGTTCTAAATTCAAAAAGAAAACGTCGAGGCTCTAATGAAGGCCGACGCTAAAAATCAAATTCAATCGGCAGTACTTAGCAAGATCATACAGAAAAACGAATGCTAACTTATACTCAAAAATATCCAAAAACTTCCGATTTGGACATTCCAAAAAAAATAAAAAGAGGTTTCATCAAAGTTTTCTTCTCTAACCCCCCCAAAATCCAACTCTCAAAACACAAAAGTCTCCAAGTCCACTCTATCTAATCAGGTCAGGATAGGATGATATAAAGCAACTGACGTGAATGTGTGCATGAAAAAAATCTTGTGTCCTCACAGAAATCTGGGAAGAGTCGGGTTGGAGAAGCTAGAGACTGAAAATGATACTAGAGATTCTTCAGCCAGGCAGTTAGCAGTATGCCAACTCCTGATTAGTGAAGGTGTCCAGCATCACTTCCATCCTCCAATAATTCTTTCCTTCCTCTTCACCTGATGGTCATATCCAACTAATCTTTCAACTGGGCAGAGTCAGCAATCTGGTCAACTAGTTAGCTGAAAGCCAAAAAGTCGTCTCGCAGATTCACGACTCTGTCCAGCCAGTTGGCCAACAGAGACATCTCTCCGCGAGAACACAGTCAAAAAAAATTGTGAGGCCACCTACTATTTCCTTAGCAGAAGGCCAGCAGGAAAGATAATTCAAAAATTTCAAAAACTCGACGAACTGTTCCGACTTGAGACTCGACTAAAGTCAACCTAAAGACGAACTTGCAGAAAATACTTTCAAATACGAATAACTTTACTAAAACAAACTTTACTTTCATCAAATCTCAAAATAGCAAAACTTTAAAAATTCTAACGTTACTCTACCAAAAATTTCAAATACTAAACAATTAGACTCAGGTCCGTATGTAACTTACACTGAATATGAGACTTGAGGTCCGTCAATTAGCAAAGTGCCAAATTACCATCTCACTCTAAGTCCCAGTCCCCAGTAAAATTTATATTTAGACCACCGAAGTCTAACTGAGGTGGCCTCACGTTGGGCGTCATTTTTGTTATGGAACTATGTTGAGTGATTGACGACTGGACGTTAAGTCCCGACTGCCAGCATGAGCTGACAGATCACTCGGCGGACAGCGTTGACTGCAGGGCGGCATACTAGCTCGCCTCGGCTGTTGGCGGAGAGTGTGGGGAGGTTCCACGAAAAACGTGCCTTTGCTGTCTGCCATATATCAAAAAAAATCTCGTGCCTTAAACCAAAAACGCCGGCACACATTCGGTCCTGTAGGGACCTTTACGTCACTTACCTACATCCGCATTGAAGGCGCAGATGGTCTACCTTCCTGCATGCCCCAACCACCCAACTGACTCTGAGGGCAGATATTTTCAGAGTCCCTTGTAGATCTGCAAAGAGAGAGAATAGCGGTCCTATGCGACCTCCATGTAGGAAGGCTCCGGGAGAGAGAAAGAAGAAATAAAAGTACTTAGAAGCTTATCATTACGTTATAAAAGGTTCCTGTTTTAATTATAATGTAAAGTATAAATTTTCGGAATATTACAAGCGCTCTAGACTTTATACATTCTGGGTTAGCTATTTAGAATTAATTAAATTTATCACGAGAACTAATGGCAATCATAATAATAGTAATAATATTTCTTGTATCTACGTACTAGCTTTGGTAGTGTACTACAGAAAAAGGTAATCCTAACAATAGCAATAATATTTCTTGTATATATGTACTAACTTTTGTAGTTTAAAATAGCAAAAGTGATCATAGTAATAGTAATAATATTTCCTGTATATATGTACTAGATCTTCGCAGCTTAATATAGAAAAATGATCATAAGGAAGTTAATAATTTTTCCTATATATTCAATAAATCTTTGTAGTCTAATATAGAAAAAGTGATCATAATAGTAGTAATAATATTTCTTATATATGTAATAAATCTTTGTAGTTTAATATAGAAAAGGCAGAAAAATAATGAAATTCTTCGTAAACTAATTAAGTCCAAATCATTTTAGTTCAATGTTAGTGTTATATATATGCATATATATATATATAATATTTCTAAAAAATTACGCCATTTCATTTAATTGCTATACGATTCTACCTTTGATTTACTGCGCGACTCTCCCGTAAAATTTCCCTTGTATAATACATTTCTCTTCATTACGATAGGTCTAAGGTCGATACTGCTTACAGTTTTCAGACACGGATAAAATCCATTTGAGAGTTCATTCGCTGGGGGGGGGGGGGGGATGGTTATTATTAACCAGGAAAACTAAACACTTGTGTACTATGCAAAGCGTATTGACTAAACTATACTGCACAAATATAAATTTTGATTACCCTCGCAGTTCTCATATTTTACAACTTATGTGTAACCTTAGTACGCGAACAGAAACACAAATAACCGTTCCCGGGATTATTATTACTTATTACGGAATTCATTAATGCCATTGTAGAAGCGCTTCTTATTGCATATTTTAAAGAAACTTTTATTACGTCTCATAATTGATTATGGTATGTAGTAACTTGCGTCCTCATTCCTTGAATATGTTACCGGCCTGCAGTACCTATTTGCTCAATATGTCAGAAATAGTAATTTTATATAGAATAGCTAAGGAAATTTTACAGAATCTCCAAATTCACACAGACGACTAAATCTATTTTGGCGGCACTATTTCATTCTTTGACTGCAATCAGTTCATCTGATCTTATATACCTTATATATTAATAATAATTATAGAAAATTAATTCGTATGAAATAGAAACATCAACACTCGCTGGGATTGGTAATGCTTCCTGTCGAAGGACGCTTACTTGCTGTGTGATTGGTAGTGGAGTCTCTGATCTCCATGAGCCATCAATTACGGCCACTTTTAATAAATATTCATCCTGCTATTCTCGATCAAGATGAGCAGTAACTGTAACATTTCCAGTAATTGGACTAAATTGAAATTTACTTCGCGAACTTCCAATAAAATTACACATGTCATTGGCATTTTCTGCAATATCCCAATCCAATGAAGTTAATTTTATAACAAAATTTCCGATTTCAGCATTTTTCGTTACACTTACCCTAACCAATCTTGTAAAGCGTGGAGGATTTTCCAGTACTATTTTTGGTGTATTAGGACGATCTATTATGACCATAAGTCCTTTCTTTTTAAAACAAGTTGTGTGTACGCCTGATTTTCTTTCCATGCAATAGGATTTTCGCCTGGCGATGAAGGGAATAATTTTTGTTTCTCAATTAAAATTTCGATACTAGTATGGGTAAAAACTTGTTGGACTTACGGGCTGGGTTGAATTTTCTCCGATGCTTTCAAAAAAATTTGTGATTTCGCTTGATTTCTTGACTTGCACAAATGAACTTCGCTTTCACTCTTTGACAAGATTATCAAGACAGAGAAGATTGTCTTCTTCTTTTCTACCACCAAGTGAGACCTCTTCGAGTTTGAGGGCGTGCGGACTGTTGGTATGCCAGTCGGCCGGTATACATGCTTCAGTAATTCTCAGTGTAGCATACTGTTATATGCAGTACGCTACGACCATAACAATGAACTATGGGAGGTAATAACTGAACCGAAACCTGATCCAGTAGTAAATGACTGGAAGAAGCGTAACAACAAAGCTGTCGCATACAGCACACTCAGCGTTGAAGATAATCAGCTCATTCATTTTGCACAACTGGAGGATGCTAGTGATATATGGCAGGTCCTATCGAGGAAATATGAGCGCTCAACATTTGGCAGCAGACCGTATTTGAGAAGGAAGTTATATAGTATCCAGTATCAAGGTGGATCGATGAGCAATCACATCAATTCGATTATGGAAGTTGTCGGGATGCTGCGGGGGTCAGGTAAACCACTCGAGGACGAAGAAATTGTTACGGTATTGTTGGTGAGTCTCCCAGAGACATATTCGGGACTAGTTACAGCACTCGAAGGTCGAGAGGTTGAGTATGTCACTGGAAAAATGTTGTATGAATATCAGAGGCGCACAGAGAATGGTGTTGTGGGTAGGTCGGAGGTAGATACAGCATTGAAGTCAGCAGCAGAAGCAAGGTCACATAAAGGTGGAATGTCCTCAATTCCGAAAGCGTCTAAAAGGAAATGCAGTGCAAACAGCCAAAACGTCAAATGCAGATAATGGACGTGTTGCTGAAATGTATGCCACATTTAATGTACATGAAGGGTTCAGATTACTAAACTCCAAGGAATGGTGTATTGATTCAGGAGCCTCGAATCATATGACGAGTGACCGAAATTTTTTCTCAACATTGGAACCTAATCATACTAAGGTGTTCTTGGCAGATTCCTCGCCGGTTAAGGCGGCTGGAATTGGAGAAGGTCAATTGAGGTGTACGCTGCGTAATGGTAGAGTACAGACAGTGTTTCTGAAGAATGTATTATATGTTCCAAAACTGGAAGTAGGTTTAATTTCGGTAAAGCAATTATCTCATAAGGGACATAGAGTAATATTCATAGATAATTCATGTACTATTCGCTGTAATAATCGGATAGTAGCATTGCAAAAAGTGTCGGGAATATGTTTAAGCTGCAAATAGAAATAGCAGCAGCTTGTTTAGCAAAAACTGCATTGTGTATTCATCAGTGACATCGAAGGCTGGGCCATAGAGACCCAGCGGCGACTAAGCGTCTCGTGAAGGAAGACTTGGCTACAGGAATTAAAATAACGTCATGTCCTGATAATGACGTCTGTGATCATTGTGCAAAAGGAAAACTTACTCAAACGAAATTTCTTGTCAGTAAGCGGAGACTCATTCATTCCGACTTGTGTGGGCCAATGCAGACATCGACTCCAAGGGGTAATAAATATTTGTTAACGCTGATTGCTAATTTTTCCTCGATTTACAGTTGTGAAATTACTCAGATCAAAGTGTTATATATTTATCGCGGTTGTTACAACGATTTACCACTGTCGTGTCTTACTTTCAATAACCAAACACTTTCGGGCGTACTTATTGTTTTCACTACCTCTTATTCGCACCTTTGGTTCTCGGTGAGAGTTAACCACTCACTCGAGAGGAGTTCCCTTTCACTGACCCAGGGAGGGAATACAAACAAATTAACAGGCGATGCTCTCCGTTACTCGTATTTTATTTTACAGCACTTTTTACAAAAAACTTTCTCTGTGTAATTCTATTATTTTAATACTACTGTACACGGAACTAAGTTTTCCAATCAAACCGCCAACCGAAACAACACCTTGCCGTAATTAACCGAGACTTAAACTTTTGTCGTTTAACAAGCTTATCTGGGATTTTATCACAATTATTTTTATCCAATCACCTGGGATCAAGAAATCTTTTCGCGACGACCTTTTTTTTAAAAAATCAATTCCAGAAATCCGACTGTGGCAACTGGTTACTTTCAGTTTTAAAATTCGACTGCACTTGACTTCGATTTTTGTAATCGCAAGTCTAGTTGTTCAGGATAGGAAAGTGCTTAATTAGCATTCCTATCCTGAGAAAATTTTTTACCGCTGGGCATGTTTAAACATCCCCAGAATTATCGCGACGGACGATAGTTGAAAATGAAATTTGGTATTTTCATAAATATCAAACCATCGTCTTGCTATCGTGCATACATTGTTGCGATAACAATGTATGGAGCTCGCGATAAGGGCTTTTTTCGGTGAAGACTTGATCGTTTCATTCTTCACTGAAGTAAAATTTCGTGCGCCCGATATGTATGTGGGTATATATGTACATACATATCGTATTTACGACAAATCTTACTGAAGGTAAGATTTGTCGTGGGGCTTGCTATGGTCTTTTTTTTTTCTTTGGCTTTTGAAATGATATTTGTCCCTTCGGAATGTTGCGCGTAGTTGAAGAAATTGCTGATGCAACTTTCTTCATATACGCAAGAGATAAGCCAACCGCGCTTTTAGGCATGATTGGCTTATAAAAATTGTAATTTTATTTCTCGATGCCTTGTGTGTACATTTTTTATATGTAACATGCCTTCCCCCTACAAAAAAGAGAGTTATTCTTGGAAGAGGAATAACTCTCGGGGCAAGGCGATGGTGCAAGATTTTACACCGACCTTTTAGATACAAATCCTCTCATTAGATTTCTTCTGGTCCGAGGTCTAGGTCCTTTCGACAGAGTAAAGTAAAAAATTTTGTCTGTGTTTTTTTTTCTTCGTGCCTTACTTCCGATATGTTGCTGGTGGAAGCTGTCACTCACGAGGATTTTCGCTGCCCCTCTGGGCTTACTGTCATGATCTATGGCATCTATATTTTGCGAAAAACGCCTGGCTGGAGAGGCCCGTTGCGCATGGCGCTTCGTCGGAGGGGTTACCGCCCGATCACTATTTGGGGTGCAGATGCGGTTGCCGGGCAATATCACCGCGTTTTGCTGCCGTTGTATCCCCACGGGGGACAGACGTTAATTGCTCGGGGTGAGTTTGCGTCCCCTTCTTGGGAAAAAAATTTTTATTGTTTTTTTGTTTGTTTTGTTTTTAGGCTGCGTGCTTGTTGTTACCGGGGAGTACGGACTATGTACATGCTGCCATGAAATATTTTCCTCCCCCTTACAGATCTTTTGCGGGCGCTTATGGTCACCCCTCCCCTCTCTGAAGATGTCATTGAGGAGGAGTCTGATTTTGAATACTGAAGGCGCATTTTTGACACATCTTATTATTTTTTTATACATTGTCTTTTTATATCTTTCCTATCCCTCTTCTCTTTTCCTAATAAAAATAAAAAATTTTGTTTTTAATACCAATGAGATATTGTTGGCTTCTTTTTTGTTTTAGTCTACCTTTCCCTTTCTTACTTTCAGGAGGGTTTTTTTTTCTCTTTTTTTTTTTATTGAGGTTGGTTTGGCTGTTGCTGGTTGTGATCGGCATGGTTGCTTTTTTTGTTTTTGGTTTACATATTATGTTTTTCCTTAAATTTAGGTGGTAATTATATTTTATGTTTTTTAAATAGCTACTAATATATTATGTCCTATTCTAGGGTTGGTTGTAATTTAGTTTTTATGCTAGGTTAGGTGTTTGTTTCAATACTTATTTTATTACTTTTATTTGCAATCTGTTTTTTTTTTATTCTTTCTACTTGTAATTATAATTTTTTTTTTATTTTCTATTTAATACTATTTATTTCATTAAAAATGCTTCAATGGGGAATAGGTTTCTATAAACGTGTGTGCTCTTATTGTCATATTACTTATAAATTTTTGCCTTCTAATAAACGATTTTTCAGAACGTCTTGTTATTGTTTTTTTTTTTTTTTTTTTTTTTTTATATACTTATTGGTATTACGTTTTATAACTTATATTTACTATTTTATTTGTGTGTTGATTGTTTTATATATATATGTGTTTGAGTTTTCCTAAAATCTATGCTTTAATAATTATTTACTTATGTCCTCTCCCCTTTTGTTTTTATTATTAACTATTATTATTAACTGCTTTATTTGGGGTTAATAGAAACCACTTACATTTATTTTGTCTGTATTTTAGTACCAGTGATAATGCTGATGACCATTTGAAGTGGTGACACTACACCACTTGCACTGACCTTGTAAATGGCAAGGTGCGGGTCCTTTTGAGAGGGGTAGGTTCGATTGTTTCGATTTGTTCGATTTGTTCCTCCGCCTCTGTGGTTTTCTCAGATTTGTGTGGACTAGCGATTTGGCGACCAGTTACAGTACCATACATGTGATGACAACACCAGTTAAGGATACTGATGTTGCAGCTAGGACATGTGTAGGGAGGTGACTGATATGAGGAACTATTTTTTCTAATTTTTCGTCCTGTTCTTTTAATGACTGGGTGCCTTCTAGGATGATGCTATTAGTGTCATCTCCTGAGTATAGTTTTGTACCAATACTCTCGGACTGTATTTCTTTGGAGGTTTCATTGAGATATTTTTCCACTATTTGTTTTAATGGAGTTATATCTGGGAAGTAACTGGGTTGTGTGAGACTCAATGATTGAATATTTTCTGTCTCATAGTGTAGAATTTGGGATCCTATTTGTAATTGACAGGGATGGTTGATAGTAATTATTCCTTGGCCTTCTAATTTTGAAGTTAGGTGTTGTTGGGTACACTGAAGGTGTACAATTGTTGGTTCTATCAAAGAGAATATCCAAGAATTTGGTATACTTAGTTTAATAAGTAGGCCTCTGGGAGGTATTTGTGCTCTGAATTGGCACTGAGGCTCTTCCTTTAGTGGACTAAAAAGCAGCTTCACTATGCATTCTTTAGACATTGTGGCCTTGGTTACAGGAATGCTTAGCTTGATGACGTAAGTGTCCTCTTTGGAATATTGCGTGATTTTTTTGAAGACTTTAAGATCTTGTGTTTTTAATAATAATATGTTCTGTGTCTGTACCTGGTGCGCTACGTGGAGATTATTACGTCGAGTAAGGCTTGCTGCCTGCACTCAATCTCAACAATTTGTAAGGTCAGGCTTGAAATTATTTTCTGCCTTAAGTGTCTCATTAGTAAATCATCAGTGATGTTTTGCAGTCTATTTACCTGGAGGTTTATTTGACGTTGTCTTTCCTGCAGAGATGTCAATGGCTTTTGGATTTGCTGTAGTGTAGTTTTGACTACACTGATCTGCTGTCTTACCAGGTCGGCTAGTGCTTTGGTATTTGTTTCGAGCTCCTCGATTCGACTGTATACCTCCCGTTCATTAGTTTTGTCCATGGTCCCGAACAGGTAGTGCATTGCAATCCCTATTCCATCGAAGATGGATCTTGATTTCGGGACCACTTCTCGAATGACACTTGTTCTTCTCTTGATAATTTCTAAGAGGGAATGAACGTGTTTTTGCTGTACCAGGAATAGCTCATCCGTTTGAGAGCGATTTAAACATAGTCGGTGAACTAAGTGTTCTGCCTGTCCTGCCATAAGTGTTTGGTTGTCCAGTTCCATTAGGTTGATCTCTGTTAGTATATTCCATGCGCTGTGGTATACTTGTAATTTTCCTAAGTCCTCATAGTGTATTCCTGTATTGTTCAGGGGACTTATTGTGTATGAATTCGTTTGAATTTGCCCCATTGCCAGATGGAAACAGCATATTAACACTAACATGTGCTTCATGTCCTGTAGAAAATGAGGGATAGGCTTCATTAGTCAATTGGTCATACTCTATAGCATATAATATTTAAATATAGTATTGCTTAATTGAATTGTTGATAGTTTGTATAATGGGGGCATAGTTGCTAAAAGAAAGACGAGGTAGAACACGATAGGAGGACTTGTAAGTCGGTTCCTGCTAAATCTCGTCACCGTATGAGCATTGTACTCATTCAAAAATTGAATTGGGAAGTTGTTTAATTTACTACAATGAGTAAAAAGTAAATCATGAAGAGGAATACAAAACTCTCAAGGCAAGGTATGAGGGATGCAAGTCACAGCATTCCAAACTCCATCATCTTCTCTATGAGCTTTTAAGACGATGAGTATTGTACCTTTCAGTAAAAAGTGAGGATTTATTTGTTATTATAGGTATTTTTTTGTATTTTTTTTTTTTTTGTAATTGAGGTGTTTTCAGTAATAACGCACATTGCGTATTTAGCTAATTTTTATCGATTTAAAAAAAGTGAGCCATAGGAAGTAATCCCGAGTGCGGAACTTTTAAGTAGGTGTTGTTAGTTTAACTGGCGAACTTTTGTTTGAAGGGGAGTCGTTTTCTGACGGTGTATGTACTAGTATACTACTCATAATAATAATGTGGGACTGGGTACGTTGATTACCAGATATGGGCCAACCCAGATTTGAGACAATTTGTGTTTGCGGCTTTCACTTTTGAGGAGGACTTTGTCTCCTAGGTGGAAAGTGAGAGGCCTGACTGTTTTGTCGTAATATGCCTTTGAGCGTTGTTTGCTGGCTAAGGGATTTTTACGAGCCGTGGTATATGATTTTTGTAATCTGTATTTGAGCATATGGTAATAACTTTCCTGGTTATAAACGGGTTCAGGATCCCGTTTCAAATTAGATGGGACATCCGCTGTGAAGCCGTAAAGGCAATCCATCGGGGTTAACTTAGTACCCTCGTGTATACTGTTATTGTATGCGAATGCAGAGGTTCGCAGGAATTGATCCCATGTTTAGGGATTTTCGTCTACGATTGTACGCAGAAATTCGATTAATGGTCTATGGGCACGCTCTAGTGCTCCATTAGACTGTGGATGGTATACGGAAGTCTGTAACTTCTTTACCCTTAGCAGTTTGCAGACTTTCTTGAATAGCTGACTCAGGAAATTAGTTCCCTGATGGGTGACTATTCTCTTGGACTGCGATAACGCGTGACAATCTCATCGAAGAAGATTTGCGCCACCGTTGCTGCTTCTCCATTTGGTATGGCATACCAATCGACAAATTTGGTAAGATTATCTTGAAAAGTTAAGATATATTTATTACTTGATATGGTCTCTTCTGGTGGACCGACTATATCGAGGAAAACCTTGTCGAAAGGTTGTTCTGCGATGTCCGTTATTACTATTGGCATCTTTAATTGTGGAGATGCTTTCATTGTCTGGTACGTGGGGCAGTTTTTTATGTACTTTGTTTATATCGCTAAGCATGTGTCTCCACCAATACTTGCGTCTAATTCTTTTATAAGTCGTGATAATCCTTTAGGATTGTTTGAACTTCCTTGGGGCTCGTGATTATCTCAGGTGCCTTGACTGGACTTATATTCTGTTCAAGCGTAGCAGGTGATTGTATTTCCGCCTCTGGGAGTATAATTTATTGATTTTCCGCTGCCGTGGGCTGTGTTTCAGCGCTTGAGTTAGTATTTGACTCTTGGATTTTCTGTTTTTGAGCTCTGGTCACGGCGAAGCAATGAGCGGGTTTCTTGGTTTTCTTTTTATTTGGGGAAATGTTTTCCTCCACATCTGAGTCCACAGTGTGGTGGACTTGGGCTTGTACCGTTAAAGTGTTGCCTGTATTGTCTTCGATTAATACTTGTGGAATGCGGCTTAATACATCCGCATTGGTATTATACTTCCCTGGTTTGTATTCGATGGTATAATCGAATTCTGATAATTTGTGGTGAATCTTATGGCCCAATATACGGAAGATTCTTCCAGCAGCCAAGGGCGCACTTTAGTGAAATAATTAGCAATTGCTAAACAGTAACCTCGCATGGTACTGTTCTGCAACTGTCGGTTATTTTGCTGATTAGCTCAACAGCTGGCTGCGATGAGCGCTTAGTGGAGCAATCGACGATTACAATAATAATTAACCTCGCATGGTAATTATTATGTAAAGCGATTGTTTACTGCTGAGCGTCTCAGGTGCTGCAAACGGTAGAACAAACGGCAAGGTTGTTGTCGTTTGGTTACATCCACGTTGTTAAGTAAAGTCTACTTCCGAATATTGGTGCATAAAATACCAATGACTGGACTGGCGAGTGCCGTAAAGTGTACAGTCTTAACGTGATTAGAGTCGGTTCAGGTTACCTAAGCGGCAGGTAGCTTAGTTATATTGTCATTAAGTTAGGTCAGTTCTCAGATAAATAAAGTATTGTTTTAAATGCAAGTCGTGTGTTTTCTTCGGTTTAAAGATTTATTGTTTTATCGATTCGTGAGTTTTATCATTGGGACACGACAAATTGGCGCAGCCGGTTTAAAAAGGTATTGTGTTTTTAAAATTGATATATATTGGGAGTTATGCTTTTTTAGCTGCTCCATTTTTTTTATTTTCTGGGAGTTATGCTTTTTTAGCTGCTCCATTTTTTTGGTTAATTGTGGGAGTTATGCGTCTTTTAGCTGCTCCATTTACATTTCAGGGTAAATTTAAGAGGTGTTAGAATAAGTGGTAAATATAATATAAATATATAGAAATTGATTGAGTGATTGATTGAGGTTGTGATAATGCTGACGTTGAGTGTTTGGGTTAAGTGTTAATAGTTATAGGCTTTTGAAAGTTTTGTTTTTCGGAATTCCATGTGTAAGTTGAAAATATCAAAGTATAGGTTAAGTATTTAATTTATCGGGGGCTCTTGGAATTTTGTTTTTGTTTTGTCTGCAGTGATGTGGATCAATGCTTTTCGTTCAACCGACGGAAATAAATGTTTTGTGTGTTCATAGTTGGCTTTCGTGTTCTTATTACAAATGGGAAGTGTAATAAGTTTTTCTTTAGCGTTGTGTTGGTGAATGAATTTATATATATAGGAGAAACGGTGAATTTTTTCTTAGACGGTAAATACTGTAAAAGTAGTTGTTAAGAAGTGGTGATTTTTGTAAGCATAACATTGTTTTCTTTTATTCTCCTTAAAAGTTGAGTTTTACGGCTTTTTGGTTGCCTCGCGTTTACTGTAGCATCAGTAGAGTATATGATACATTCGTCTGAGTTGTTAACATTTCAAGCAGAGATCATGAGTTTCGGGATTGATATCTGCTGAAGTCTCGGGTTCGTGTTTGCCGGAAAAAGTCAAGTCTGCTCTAATGTTAGTGTTTAAATTGTTAATCTAGTGAGTATTAATGACACAAAAGGTATAAGTGAAGTTTGTTGATTTCGAAGTTTTGAGCAAAAGTTGTGAGAAGAAAGTACAGCAGAAATTGGGATTGAACGCTTAAACAAAAATGGCTGACATATATGATAAAATCATGGACAAAGTGTCTAGATACGTGCCGACGTTTTCCGGAGAAAGGTCTCCAAAACTAACGAAGGAAGTCCATCCTTTTCTGAGATGTTGTAAAGATCTATATGACCGGCTGGAAACCGCAGAGCAAGGCATCTTTATGAACTGTGTAAAATATCGACTGACAGACGATGCTTACTACCTGATAAGCTCTGATGAGCCCAAGGACTTGGAAGTATTACAAAAGTCAATCAAAGCCGCTTATATGCCACGGATATCGTTCAGCGAGCTACGGACAGAGTTGTTAGCATGTCGACAAAGGCCAAGAGAAGGGATCCCAGAGTTCGCGGACAAAATGAAGGAACTGTTGGATCAGATTAAAAGCGCTGTTTCTGCAAAGTACCCAGGTAAAGATGGGGGATTACTAGCTGAGTTGGAAGCGGATGCGATAGCCACATTTAAAGCTGGAGTATGAAATCAGGCTATTCGGACTCACCTAACAGGACAAAAGTTTGACTCATTAAAGGCGGTGCGAGCAGAAGCTGAATTTTACGAAAAGGACGCGATAAGACTTCAGCTCAGGGTACCAAGCAATCAAGGGTTTTCACAAGAAGGATGGAGAAGCGACGACTTTGACGGAGATGTAGCTACACATCACGAAAAACCTTTCAGAAGATTTCCTAGAAGTGCATATGGACATAGACCCAGCCATTGGTTCAAGTGCGGGCAGCAGGGACACTTCGCAAGAGAGTGCCACAAACTACCCTTCTGTATAGAATGCCAGCAATATGGACACGAAGCACCCAATTCCCGAACACATCATGTCAGAGTCGCAGATATTAAAGACGCCATTAGTGGTAGATTCCATCCAGCAGGGGAGGGGCTTTACCGCCAATTTTGTCGAACATGCGACCACGATACGACGAACTGCCTGAAAAAATATTTAGCAGAAAAGGCCAGTGAAAAATTGAATTCCCAAAACAAGTTTATCATCGCAGTTCCATCGGATATAGGAGTAGAAGGTAAGTTAAGACTTTTGATAGATACCGGTTCCAGTTGCAGTGTAATTAAAGTTAATAGCATGAAGAGAAATACACCCATACAGACACATCGCAAAATTAGAATTGGCAGACTGTTCGGATCCGCTAGGAGCTCCATTGGCACTTGTGAGGCAAAGTTGCAGATAGATAACAGCCAGCATACCTGCAAATTTAACGCCATTAGTGACACGGACTCAATTCCAGCCGACGGTATACTCGGAATGGATTTTCTCGGTAGCAGAGCTATTATCGACTGCATAAATATGAAGCTGTTGATACAAGACGCCAGCAAAGGCATGGGAGAAAGTGATTCTTGTGAAAATTTCGCAGCTTGTGCACAAGTCGGACCCACAGCTTGGTTAAATAGCAGTCAAGGAAATCCATTTCCGGCCAGGATTGAGAAGGAGAATGTCAAGACGACAGAAAACATGGCATCAGGCGTTTATGACCGACACTCCGAATTAAAAAATACGTCACTTAATGTCGACAAAATTTCGCGACATGCAGATAAAAGAGTACCTATAGTGCAGCCTATAATTGAGGAACTTAGCGTACGGTTGAGCAAAGAACACAGGTATAACGTACACAGCGAAAATAGTCGGAAGAATGGACGTGAATTCGTGAGAATTGTTAACGCAGAAGCCTATTTTGTTAAAGACCCAAATTCTATACATGGACAAGCGCAACCACGTAAGCTTTCCAGACGACCTGGATGGGACCATAAGGGTAATTACAAATTCCATTTGCAACAACGGCGATCTCAGAGGATGCCACGTAGGGGTAAGTTAAAGTTACGTAAATATATTTATTAAACAGATACGGTAGCACTGATTCGAAATAGAACCGAGAAGAAAAATTTCACTTCAAACCCCAACGGTATGTACAGGGTAAGTAACGGTTATGACCCAGGATTTGGAGGACTTAACCGAAGAAACTTCCAACAAATTCCCTCTAATTTCAGAAGAAATTTGATGAGCTGAGTTTGATGAGTCTGTGGTGTGAGAGAATATGGAAGGAGGTATAAACGAGACCCTGTATCTATTCCGTTGGACTTGGAACCAATCAGTAAAAAACTGTTCTACAAAACATATATAGAGAAAAAACTGAGAAATATTACTTCACAAAAATATGAGAAAGATTGAAATAGAAAGGTAAAAACAAAAGACTAAAGAAATCCAAGAAAAATACAATGTTAAAAATTGAGATTTATGAAAAAAAAGAGAATAAGAAGTTTAAGAGAAGTTTTTGTAACCAAAATAATTATTCAAGTAAAAAAAAAAATATATAAATAAAAAGGCGACAAAGTAAAAAACACAGAGAGAAAGTTAAATTGGGGAAAAATATCACAGACGTGCAAACAAATTTGTTAGAAATCTTTCGAAAAAAAATATATAAGGCAGATTAAATAGTTTAGAAGAATATTCAGGTTTGAAAGTGTAAATGTAAAAAATAAGTAATAAATGTTTAAGGTATAAAATCATAGAATAAGGGAAATAAAGAAAAATTCAGCCAATAATTAGACATACTAGTGTTTAAAAAAATATATACATATATAAGTATATAATGATATACGTAAATAAGTACAAGATTGACAAATTAATTGCAAGTAGAGAATATCAACAGAGTAAAACAACCTCAATGCATAAGCAGAATTGGCAGTTACATCAGTTCCAGAAACGTCCCTGGATAGTCTACGTGGAGCAATCATCAAATCAAGAGTATGGGGGTGAAAATAAGGAGCACTTGAGAAAAGTCAGCTTTTCAACGTCGACACAGGCTTTCTTAAATGTGAGGTTAATTGTAAAGTTTGAAAAACAAAAGAAAGTCATGAAGAATAAGAGATTAAAACCTCACTGCGAGGAAGCATCTAAGAGTTTCAAAGAAGTTTAAGTAACGAAGAAAATAGCAAATCAAATGAAAAGCATTTGAGTTATCTAAAAGGTCTCACTGAGTGTCACAGGTGAGGTCGAATATAAAAGTAAAGGTTATATAACGGCAAATTTAAGATAGATAGCCGAATATGTTAAAGGAACTAACATGCCGAATGCTATGCAGTCTTAGAAAGTATATTACAGGACTTTCAATAGAGCAAGTGTATCTTTTTTTATGTATGGGTGGACTCCCAATATATGTAATTGGGACAACTCCATCATGCATATTGAAATGGTACAAATACAAAAGTCAAATATCAGTTAGACTGAACAAAGGCATGTAGAGACGTTCAGCAGGGTTGAAGTAAACAATGAGCATTAAAAGCAAAAAACTCAACAGTAAATGGACCGTTCGCTTTATACGCTATTGGAAATACATTCCATAACTTCCGCAGTGGACAGCCCCTCAAGTTCATAGATGACATAGTTTATCCCACGGATATGGTTCATATCAGCCAAGACAACTGCCTGCAGTCATTAAGTATTACTAGTCTACTATTAGCAGGAGTGCGATTGACCAGCGGCGACTCAAACACCAGTAAGCATCTGCCTCGGCGTTGCAGGTTGTTCTGAGGTCAACCAGAAACACCCGAATTCTGAAACTGAAACAGACCATGTAGATCAAAGGACACAACTAGCATCAGGGTAATAGTCCCCAGAACCTAAATAGGTATAAAGACTGTTTAAAAGCTTATTGTACTTTTAATTAAAGGCTTAGAATTTTTAAAACTGTCAAGAATTTATTGTATTAAATAAGTTCATGTAAATTCAGGGTATATTTAAGAAATATGTTGTTATAAGGATTATTGTAGTCTAGACAGGTGCGCAGATAAAGTATCAGCTAACCATAACAGCCCATAATAGGCAGCATTAACAAAGCTATCAGTATCATACTTCTTGGAATCAGGTATACGGATATTATTTTGTTACGGGAATCTGTAAAATAGTCACAGCTAAATAATGTGGATGCGCCATGCTTAAAATCTGATTGTAGATATTTATATATATATATAGCCACATACCGTATTTTATCCTCAGATGATAATATGGATAAATTTATTTTGGACATCCAATTTGTGTGCGGAAACAACGGCCAGTACTTTGTTAAAGAACTTTCCGTACTTGTTGTTGGAACGATCATCCCAGATGCTTATAATTTTATGCCTCCCTACCCATACCAGGAATTGTCATCAAAGGCAAGGCGACAGATCCAGTATGACATACAAAATATAAATGGACTGCATTGGAATGATGGAAACATTAGCTACAACAATTTACCCGAAGTGCTTTCAAGATTTAAAAATGCAACAGTGTATGTAAAAGGCGAAATCAAGGCTTCATTTGTCAGTAAATACTCGCCGACTTCAGAAATCATCGAACTTGGAGAAATACCTAGACTAAGTGAACTTACAAATTATCAACTTCCTTGTAAGATCCACAATAATGTATCTTTTTTACGCTGCGCTCTTCAAAACTGTGTAAATATGTACCTGTATATGTTAATCAATAAAATAATAAAGTAAAATAAAAAAATAAAAACTTAAGTTGTTTTTTATTAAAAAAATTTATTAAATGTTTATTATATCAAACAAAATATTGGTACTACAATACAAAGGTATCTCAAAGAAAAGTCTAGAATAATTCAGATGCACATAAGAAGTCCTAGACGGTATAAAAAAGTCTTCGTCAGGTAACAAAATTAAATTTTTACTTTTACACTTTTCGCAATATTTTTTATAATATTCTTTTACACTTTCGGCTGCATTGTTATTATGGAATATCACAACCTTGAAGAAACTCAGCATATCAATTAATTTATAGAGCTCATTAAGAGTGAGCTGAATATTGCGTGTACAAACGGGAATTGTGTATTTCGTCTGAAGCTCTTCTTGGTTTGGCGGGAACATGTCTGGAATAACCTCGTCCTTTAGTTTGGTTAGATGTTTATAAACTTCCAGCCATCCAGAGTAAAATATTGACACAGGTTCAAAACCATGACGGTGAAAGACTATTTTTACTTCAAACGAGGTCGGATCAAATCCGAGGACAACCTTCTGATTATGATGATGATCCAGATGATAAGTGTAGTTTAACAAAAGATCTTCGCCCGGGGCCTCTGAATCCTTTCTACCTTCTCTCGGTATCGGCCTAGCTTTTTGCTTTTTGGATTTTGTATCCATTACTTTAAGCTCTTCTTCACACATCCTTTTTGCTCGTGCCTTTCTAGACTTTTTAATTTTAGGTGTCTGCTCCATTTTGATGCGTAGACTTATAGTTCCACATTAAATGTGCATCACCGTCGTCTCGTATTTATACTCTTATACGCCGATGTACATAGCTGGTTACCCCCTCCAGATTTTAGACATTTTTTCAAGTATACTTTGCGATATAAATTCACAACTTTATTATCATTTAGTCTAAAATTATGGGCTTGCTGGAGGTGTTTTTTTTCCCATTTTTTCGACCTAGGATTCAGGCTTTTATAGCTTTGATCTCGGCTTTGCATGTTTGGCTACAAAAAACCCCTCCAGATTATGCGCGATTTTTTTTTCTTTAGATATATACGGTGGTATAAATTAACAACTTTGCTATCATTTAAACTTAGATTGTTCGAATCAAATTGTTTTAAAAAGTTCTGAAAGCTTCGTCCTCTGCAGCGAGAATATAGAAATACACAACAATTGATTGAGAAGGAGAATGTCAAGACGACAGAAAACATGGCATCAGGCGTTTATGACCGACACTCCGAATTAAAAAATACGTCACTTAATGTCGACAAAATTTCGCGACATGCAGATAAAAGAGTACCTATAGTGCAGCCTATAATTGAGGAACTTAGCGTACGGTTGAGCAAAGAACACAGGTATAACGTACACAGCGAAAATAGTCGGAAGAATGGACGTGAATTCGTGAGAATTGTTAACGCAGAAGCCTATTTTGTTAAAGACCCAAATTCTATACATGGACAAGCGCAACCACGTAAGCTTTCCAGACGACCTGGATGGGACCATAAGGGTAATTACAAATTCCATTTGCAACAACGGCGATCTCAGAGGATGCCACGTAGGGGTAAGTTAAAGTTACGTAAATATATTTATTAAACAGATACGGTAGCACTGATTCGAAATAGAACCGAGAAGAAAAATTTCACTTCAAACCCCAACGGTATGTACAGGGTAAGTAACGGTTATGACCCAGGATTTGGAGGACTTAACCGAAGAAACTTCCAACAAATTCCCTCTAATTTCAGAAGAAATTTGATGAGCTGAGTTTGATGAGTCTGTGGTGTGAGAGAATATGGAAGGAGGTATAAACGAGACCCTGTATCTATTCCGTTGGACTTGGAACCAATCAGTAAAAAACTGTTCTACAAAACATATATAGAGAAAAAACTGAGAAATATTACTTCACAAAAATATGAGAAAGATTGAAATAGAAAGGTAAAAACAAAAGACTAAAGAAATCCAAGAAAAATACAATGTTAAAAATTGAGATTTATGAAAAAAAAGAGAATAAGAAGTTTAAGAGAAGTTTTTGTAACCAAAATAATTATTCAAGTAAAAAAAAAAAATATATAAATAAAAAGGCGACAAAGTAAAAAACACAGAGAGAAAGTTAAATTGGGGAAAAATATCACAGACGTGCAAACAAATTTGTTAGAAATCTTTCGAAAAAAAATATATAAGGCAGATTAAATAGTTTAGAAGAATATTCAGGTTTGAAAGTGTAAATGTAAAAAATAAGTAATAAATGTTTAAGGTATAAAATCATATAATAAGGGAAATAAAGAAAAATTCAGCCAATAATTAGACATACTAGTGTTTAAAAAAATATATACATATATAAGTATATAATGATATACGTAAATAAGTACAAGATTGACAAATTAATTGCAAGTAGAGAATATCAACAGAGTAAAACAACCTCAATGCATAAGCAGAATTGGCAGTTACATCAGTTCCAGAAACGTCCCTGGATAGTCTACGTGGAGCAATCATCAAATCAAGAGTATGGGGGTGAAAATAAGGAGCACTTGAGAAAAGTCAGCTTTTCAACGTCGACACAGGCTTTCTTAAATGTGAGGTTAATTGTAAAGTTTGAAAAACAAAAGAAAGTCATGAAGAATAAGAGATTAAAACCTCACTGCGAGGAAGCATCTAAGAGTTTCAAAGAAGTTTAAGTAACGAAGAAAATAGCAAATCAAATGAAAAGCATTTGAGTTATCTAAAAGGTCTCACTGAGTGTCACAGGTGAGGTCGAATATAAAAGTAAAGGTTATATAACGGCAAATTTAAGATAGATAGCCGAATATGTTAAAGGAACTAACATGCCGAATGCTATGCAGTCTTAGAAAGTATATTACAGGACTTTCAATAGAGCAAGTGTATCTTTTTTTATGTATGGGTGGACTCCCAATATATGTAATTGGGACAACTCCATCATGCATATTTAAATGGTACAAATACAAAAGTCAAATATCAGTTAGACTGAACAAAGGCATGTAGAGACGTTCAGCAGGGTTGAAGTAAACAATGAGCATTAAAAGCAAAAAACTCAACAGTAAATGGACCGTTCGCTTTATACGCTATTGGAAATACATTCCATAACTTCCGCAGTGGACAGCCCCTCAAGTTCATAGATGACATAGTTTATCCCACGGATATGGTTCATATCAGCCAAGACAACTGCCTGCAGTCATTAAGCATTACTAGTCTACTATTAGCAGGAGTGCGATTGACCAGCGGCGACTCAAACACCAGTAAGCATCTGCCTCGGCGTTGCAGGTTGTTCTGAGGTCAACCAGAAACACCCGAATTCTGAAACTGAAACAGACCATGTAGATCAAAGGACACAACTAGCATCAGGGTAATAGTCCCCAGAACCTAAATAGGTATAAAGATTGTTTAAAAGCTTATTGTACTTTTAATTAAAGGCTTAGAATTTTTAAAACTGTCAAGAATTTATTGTATTAAATAAGTTCATGTAAATTCAGGGTATATTTAAGAAATATGTTGTTATAAGGATTATTGTAGTCTAGACAGGTGCGCAGATAAAGTATCAGCTAACCATAACAGCCCATAATAGGCAGCATTAACAAAGCTATCAGTATCATACTTCTTGGAATCAGGTATACGGATATTATTTTGTTACGGGAATCTGTAAAATAGTCACAGCTAAATAATGTGGATGCGCCATGCTTAAAATCTGATTGTAGATATTTATATATATATATAGCCACATACCGTATTTTATCCTCAGATGATAATATGGATAAATTTATTTTGGACATCCAATTTGTGTGCGGAAACAACGGCCAGTACTTTGTTAAAGAACTTTCCGTACTTGTTGTTGGAACGATCATCCCAGATGCTTATAATTTTATGCCTCCCTACCCATACCAGGAATTGTCATCAAAGGCAAGGCGACAGATCCAGTATGACATACAAAATATAAATGGACTGCATTGGAATGATGGAAACATTAGCTACAACAATTTACCCGAAGTGCTTTCAAGATTTAAAAATGCAACAGTGTATGTAAAAGGCGAAATCAAGGCTTCATTTGTCAGTAAATACTCGCCGACTTCAGAAATCATCGAACTTGGAGAAATACCTAGACTAAGTGAACTTACAAATTATCAACTTCCTTGTAAGATCCACAATAATGTATCTTTTTTACGCTGCGCTCTTCAAAACTGTGTAAATATGTACCTGTATATGTTAATCAATAAAATAATAAAGTAAAATAAAAAAATAAAAACTTAAGTTGTTTTTTATTAAAAAAATTTATTAAATGTTTATTATATCAAACAAAATATTGGTACTACAATACAAAGGTATCTCAAAGAAAAGTCTAGAATAATTCAGATGCACATAAGAAGTCCTAGACGGTATAAAAAAGTCTTCGTCAGGTAACAAAATTAAATTTTTACTTTTACACTTTTCGCAATATTTTTTATAATATTCTTTTACACTTTCGGCTGCATTGTTATTATGGAATATCACAACCTTGAAGAAACTCAGCATATCAATTAATTTATAGAGCTCATTAAGAGTGAGCTGAATATTGCGTGTACAAACGGGAATTGTGTATTTCGTCTGAAGCTCTTCTTGGTTTGGCGGGAACATGTCTGGAATAACCTCGTCCTTTAGTTTGGTTAGATGTTTATAAACTTCCAGCCATCCAGAGTAAAATATTGACACAGGTTCAAAACCATGACGGTGAAAGACTATTTTTACTTCAAACGAGGTCGGATCAAATCCGAGGACAACCTTCTGATTATGATGATGATCCAGATGATAAGTGTAGTTTAACAAAAGATCTTCGCCCGGGGCCTCTGAATCCTTTCTACCTTCTCTCGGTATCGGCCTAGCTTTTTGCTTTTTGGATTTTGTATCCATTACTTTAAGCTCTTCTTCACACATCCTTTTTGCTCGTGCCTTTCTAGACTTTTTAATTTTAGGTGTCTGCTCCATTTTGATGCGTAGACTTATAGTTCCACATTAAATGTGCATCACCGTCGTCTCGTATTTATACTCTTATACGCCGATGTACATAGCTGGTTACCCCCTCCAGATTTTAGACATTTTTTCAAGTATACTTTGCGATATAAATTCACAACTTTATTATCATTTAGTCTAAAATTATGGGCTTGCTGGAGGTGTTTTTTTTCCCATTTTTTCGACCTAGGATTCAGGCTTTTATAGCTTTGATCTCGGCTTTGCATGTTTGGCTACAAAAAACCCCTCCAGATTATGCGCGATTTTTTTTTCTTTAGATATATACGGTGGTATAAATTAACAACTTTGCTATCATTTAAACTTAGATTGTTCGAATCAAATTGTTTTAAAAAGTTCTGAAAGCTTCGTCCTCTGCAGCGAGAATATAGAAATACACAACAATAATGTCCACAGGTTGATGAAAATTGGCCTTGCAGTCGTTTTTTATTATTACTAAAAGAGCTTGAATTAGCTAATAAAAATTTCCGAAAAAACCTGTTTGCGAGATACTTTCCAAATGAATCAAAGTACTCTGCGGGGCCTTGTTTTGGAAAATAAAAGGCTACCCAATGAGTTCCACCTTTATTTGCAGGATCCGTATTAGCTATTACACATGCAGGCTTTCTTATCTTCTGTGGTAATTGGTTGCATAGAAAGATGCCTCTAAAAAACTTGTTTGTCATGCGGTTGTTTGATAATACATTTGTAAGCTCAAGCGTGTTCATTCTTGTTCAGAACGAATGATGGTTTCCACGTCAATGATCTTGGTGTGAGAAGTAGCGTAGTTATTTATAAATTCTCTGGTTGCAGCTCCACGAACAAGATAGAGTTTTTATAAGATCTTCGTCCATACGCTTAAGTTCGAGATTACCAAATTTACTTATTTGTTCAGTACATCCTGTACTAGATGTGGGGTACTTGAAAATTATTTCTTTCGCAAAAGACTTATTTTGCGCAGCGAATCCCGCAAAAGAAACTCTTTTTAAAAAGGTGAAGGGTCCTCCGGAAAAGAACTCCACATTTACTAAACAGTAGCTCATTATAGATTACGTATTTAGAGTCTTGAGTGAAATTAAGTTCGAAGAACAGTTAGCCAGCCTTATATAGGTTTTTTTAGAAGCTGGTATATACATTTTTATCTTTACCTATATCAAGGCTACTATCATATTCTGCATATACAATACATGTCACTGTGTTTTTTAGTGCTTCCTTAAACCTTCCTTCAATTCTCACCGTTCCTTGATTCAATAGATTTCCGCATGTTGAATTATACGAGAGATCTCTCATTAAATCAAAAGGAAGTAGAAAACACCCGTTGTCAAAGAATTTTTTTTAGAAATTTGGTGTCCTTTATCAAAATAATGTATACCGGTTCCTTTAAACAGCGTAATATATCCTCGAGTGCTAGAAGGATTTTCTTTTGAATAATCAAATTCTAGCGGTTGATTTGGCACCTGTACCCCGTTCACTGATAAGTTAAACCTGGTGATGTTGTGCTTGAAGTTGTAAGAATTTTTCGTTCGTTTTCCGGTATATGCATCGTTGTCAACCATGCCAAAGATTAGTAGATTTGGTAATTGTCCTATAACCACATTGTCCAGTGACAATGTAAATGTATTTGCGGGTATTGTATAAGTCTTAACTTCAACTCGTTTATACGGATATATAGCGTTGGAGCGTTGGAGAACAGCTTCATGAGCCAGAAAGATGTTAGGATTGGTAGTTACATGATTCATGTACATAGTTGCTGCTACTATTTTAACTCGTAGAGAATTGTCATCATCTTTTGACCAAAGGTAAAATTCCGGTTTTTCGAGTGATAAGACTATCCGTAAATCAACACCGTTCATTAATAATTTATCTTGATTAAACATATCGCCGTGAATCTTTCCCATCAGCTTAACAACATTACTTTTATCAAACTGCTTTTGTCTTGCCAAAAAACCTTCATTTAGCTCAGGGCTTTCAACAACCTCCATATTATTTTGATCGAGATACCAGCCAACCGATTCCAAATGTGTTGAAGCGGCATCTTTTCCGTAATTTAATAAATTCTCAATATAGGCTTTATAGTTGTAATTGTTATCTGTTTGGGCAATCGGTTTTCCATTTAGATAAATTGTACATTGGCGGAAAAGCGAGTGGAGTATGTTATTTACAAGGCCTGGGCATTCGTCACGAACAGTATCTTTAGTCTTATCTGGTTTGGTTATTTCGATATCTTCGCCTGTGTAAAGTTCTTCTTTTCCATCCATGACTTTAACCAACTGTAGTTTCAAACGAAGGTATATGCTTGATAAGTCTCGATATGTGTCACCATGTCCTAGTGATACAAATTCGAGCACCGACGAGTTATCTAGAGAAGCTATAGGTTTATATGATACCTCTTCAGTTTTTAAGATGCTGCTTTGTACAGGTCGGGTAGAGAAAAGGTCTAACTCAGATTTCATGCATTCTTTGTATGACGGCATGTTGTCTATTTATCAAAAATATCTAACACACGTTTACGTATCTTACGTTTACCTTTAATAGATGCTCTTTTAGCTGTCCTTTTTGTCTGTGTCTTACGTCTGCTTTTAATAGATGTTCTTTTAGCTGTCTTTTTTTTTTAACCTCTTTTTACGGACTTTTTTGATCCTGAACGCTTTTTACGTTTAGAAGCTGGAGCTAAATGTAAAGCTGTAAAAGGGTTGTGCCTTTTTATAAGCATGCGATTGCTTCTTCCTGCACCACCCATGCTCTCAAACAGCTTATTTATACCTTTCTGTGATAGTTCTTCGGCAGCTGCTTTTCCATGTTCTTTTAAAATATCTGTTAAAGGCTTACTACCTGCTTCTTCTAAAATCGCTTTTCCTGTTTTAATTGCCTGCTGCTTCAAAGCCTTTGCCCCCGATGTAATCAATGGCTGTAAATATCGCAATAGTCCGCTGAAAAAACTACCAATTCCTCTTCCACGCTGGTAAATAAGAGGAAATCGATATAATTCTCCAATATCCGCTAAGGACCCGCCACTTTGAATTGAATAATATTTAGTATAATATGTATTCATTTTCGAAGCTATACAAAATGCTCTTAACTTTGCACTATGTTAAATTGACTGCTATATGAGTATTTATAGTCTATTTCTTTTAAAATGGAGCATTATATATGTAGGAATATAGTCTGGCTTTAAATCAATTAGCTCCCCTTGCTGATTAGTTATTTTTATAGAAATACTTTCGATAAAAGTTTTTTCAATAGGACAGTAATCTACGTGTTAAAATCTTATTATGCTTTCACATTCTTTTAAAGGCATTACACGTAAGTATCGCACTAACTGGTCACCTATAAATCTGGGCTGAATAATATCAGTGTAGACGTAAATTATATATTTTTCATAACAGTCCTTTGCTGTTTGCTGAGACTCTTGCGGTAACCTTAATGCCATGTCCGTAACTGATCTTTCCAGTCTATTAAGTGTGTCTATTATTGACATATGCTCCTGGCGTAATCCTGCCGTATTAAAAGATTCTTTTATTTCTGCCAGTATGGCGTCAGGTTCACGCTTATTTTCAGGTGTTTGGAGAAATATATCCGTAAAGAAGTTGGACAGGTTGTCTATATTAGTATCAATAGGCACTGGTGTAGTTAAATATTCACCGGAGCTTTGCTTTTCGTATGGAACATCCAAAATTTGCTACCTTTAACAATTTTTCGCTGTTCGGATGGTTTAGCACTAATCGGATCTTTGCTCAATCTATTCAAGATGTTAAAAATAGTATCCTTAATCTGAATAATTATCTTTTGTTTTTCTTGCTCACTAAGGATTTGATCATCAAAGTGTACATTTGATATAAAAAGCGTAATAAGATCTCTAACATTAAGGTGAGATGGTAGTGGTTTTTTTATTTTGATTTTTCGCTGTTCGGATGGTTTAGCACTAATCGGATCTTTGCTCAATCTATTCAAGATGTTAAAAATAGTATCCTTAATCTGAATAATTATCTTTTGTTTTTCTTGCTCACTAAGGATTTGATCATCAAAGTGTACATTTGATATAAAAAGCGTAATAAGATCTCTAACATTAAGGTGAGATGGTAGTGGTTTTTTTATTTTGATTGTGACTCCCAAATCTTCCACCCGCAGTTCAAATACATCGTGTACTCTTTTGCCGCCTGTATTTTTTTCTGTCTCCCGAGCTCTTTTGATGCTAAGCGTTGGATGTGTGTAATTGTCTATCGAGTCTTGTATGATAGCATACTTTCTCTTCTGTCTAGGAATTTGTCCAAATACGTCATCAACAAAGGCTTCAACTGACTCATAATTTTTATATTTTAAAACAACATTTTCTGAAGCCCTTTTACCCTGATATATATGTAATGTAAATTCGTCTGGATCCTGTTTGTAGCTTACTTCAGGTATAACGCCATCAAAAAAGTCAGCCTCTAACCGATCCCACATCTTTTTCTTAACATCATCCATGTACATGGTATACCATGACGGCGAAATAGCGTTATAAAATGTTAGTAGGAATGCAGAAAAATTTACTTGACCTACTCTGTAACTAGCCTGCACAAGACCCTCTTTAGTCCACTCAAGTATAACGGTTTCATTTATGATGCTAAGTGATTTGATTTCGTTTCTATGCTGCTCTCTTATTTCTTTCAACGGATCAGAAGCATCACGCCTTACCCTTTTAACATTACTCTGATTTACTTCTTCAGTTGTATTTTGCTTGACTCCCCCTTTTATGGCATGGTATGGTAATGAAATTTCAGTTATTCCAACACACCAGTCATCAGTAAACTTGCACGGTCTAGCTAGTGCATTTGTAAAAGCCGATAGTGTATTTTCGGGATAAAGTTGCATGGAGTTGTTACTTAAAGGCATACGTAAAAGTCATTATCTTCTATATCCACAGGCATTATTAAATTCTTTCCCAATCAACGCCCAGTAGACTTATTATTTTTACAGGCTTTCCCAAGCAATCGCTGGTATGCTGGCACTTCTGGCTTTTACTGCGTTTTTTAGGCGGTCACTTTGTCGGACAGCTTTCTTAACTGGTAGCGAAAGCATATATTGACTCGGATCTAGCAGAGACGGCTTTAATATAGATTGATTTTTGGATGGTTTTCTACCTTTGTCGCCCGTAGTACTTTCCGTATCGAATACTTCTAATATGTTCGCGGCTTCATCTATACTCATGTCTACAGGTACAGTGTACTGCGTTATACCATCCTCAGCCGTGATCACTTAATAATCTTTATCGCGAGACTTATCTTCAGAAGCCGTCTTAGGTATTTTTGAAGGTGGTTTTAGACTTTTCCCTATACCACTAGCTGATAAGCGGCGTTTGGAGGCAGGTGATAACGGTTGTCTTGGTGGTGATATCTCAGCCAGTTCGAAGAAATCCTCTTCCATTCTTTCAGGTGTATTTTCTTTTAAGGATGATGTTTGTGTTGATATTTCATCCTTAAAAATAAATTTGGTATGAGTAGTACTATCCGCAAGCTTTTCTGTTTCATAGGCTTTTCTGGTAGCATGCGAATATTTGTTTTTTCATCTGTCACTCGCGTAGCTTTTCGTCTTAAGTTTGAAAATTTTATTAATTCATTTCGGTAATTATACCACTTTTCCCTATCAGATAAATTCTTGTCTTTTAATATTTTATCCATAGTCTTATCGAACCTAGATTGATTCACGGAATCCGCAATCTCGTTTTTTAATTTTTCGTAAACTTCTGGTGAAAGAAGTAACATTTTATTCAGATTATTGTTTTTAAACATATTTCCCAATTAATGAACCAATTACACCTCATAATACACTTCCTAACAGCACTGGTAAAAAACCTCCACGCTGTATCAGTATTTTACGTTGTCTGGGTACAGATCTTTTTGCATCAACTAGTTTTCGTAAATCCTTTTTATAACTATTAAGATGAGACCTATAGACGTAGGCCCCGTTGATGAGGTTCGTCTATTGCTAACTGTGTATAAAAAGCCAAAAACAAAATCACGTCCAAAGTACAAAGTAGGAGACTTTGTTTGTATAAGTAGAAACAAACATGTTTTTGAAAAAGGCTACACCCCAAACTGGTCTACTGAAATTTTCAAAATAAAAGAAGTAAAAAACACTTATCCAGTAACTTACATTCTTGAAGACTATCAGGGAGTTATAATACAGGGCGGCTTTTACCAGCTCGAGCTATCTCCAGTCAAATATCCTAATACTTACCTTGTAGAAAAAGTTTTAAAAAGACGAGGCGGTAAAGTTTATGTGAAATGGCTTGGTTTTCCACAAAAGCACAACACATGGATTAATATAAAAGACGTTTTATAAACAGCCTTTATTGCAGTCACATTGCTGATCTTAAAGCGTGAATCTGATCGGTTAAAGACATTTAAGAATTTAACATTGGATGACAGGAAATCACACAAGCTAGCAAGGAGCGGCTTCTTTTACACCAACCTGAAAGACATAGCAAAATGTTATTTTTGCTGTATGGAAATGAGTGCATTAAATTATCTTGAAGATGTTGAGGCCGAACATTTTCGACGTTCACCTAATTGTATCTATGCCAATGGTAATGACGTATGTGGACCGTATAATAGCCCGCAACCACCATCAGAATGCACGAAGTGGGCTTTAAACACTTTGAAAGTTTTAGCTGGAGCGTTAATTTTGTTTGGCTTATGTTGTGAAATTTACTATTTTTACGAACAGTTTACACGGGAGGTATAAAAAAACATGTGCGTATGCGTATGTATATTTATGCATGCTCACACACCATGCTTACGTTAGGCACATCAAGTATGAAAAAACAAGTAAGATTCCAAACCCTGCCTGAAGTCAGATATTTACATGTATGGAGTTACGCCTATCAAAATGCATGCAAGGGACCGTGGATCACTTAAGGATTGGATCGATGCAGATTTAAGGTGCGCATTATGCAATGTAGTTTAATTTTAAGTTCCATTCTTCGTCACTCACACAGATGCAAAATCTTTATCGATCGATTTAAAACTGTAAAAACAAAAAGCAAAAAATAAAAATATCTTTATCGAATTCGACTTTTTATTTCAATAGTCCCATCCTTTCTCACTGCCGCCTTATCGAAAGGCATATTATCCACCCGCACTAATCATATCCAACATTCCGCAGTCTATCAAGAATCAAGAACCCTTGCATAAGCAGCATCAGAACTTGCTCTTTGCCATCTTTCCTTAATCTTTTTTCCTTTACATCAGAAAATATTCAGAAAATAAAGTCACCCACATGTCTCGCAGTTTCAATTCAGGTAGATTGAAAATTCTATGCATAAAGAAACAACAACTCGTGACCGCATCGCGGTCAAGTTCAAGTTTTAAAACTCGTATTGAAAAATGACGTTGAAGAAGTGCGACTAACTGATCAAAGCTTGTTTGGAGTGGAAGAAAAAATGAATGGAATATAAAAAAGAGGCGCGATAACCGCTGAAGATGTGAAGACAAAGATACAGGTTTAAACCCTGTATGCTTGCTAGATATAGTCGCAAGATTTTGTGCTTTAGTTATCTGCTTGCCTGGTAGTGCAATTTTATAAAACTTTACTATGCTTGTACGTAAGGCGCCTATAGTACACCTGCTTGCACCCACTAGGCTCAGCCACCTAGCAACTGGACCTTGGACCATTCCAAAACAGTACACATCTCCCGTCCTTGCCATAGACAGCACTAGCTTTCTCCTTTCAACTAACAGCCGGCATCAAGATAACTCGGTATCAAGTCAGCTTTTTTTATTTTTGCCCCCAATGCTTGCGACAGGGACCCATCTACCGTTCTTACCACAGACAGCACCAGCCTCTCCTTCCAACCAACATCCTGCAACAACACAACTCGGTGGCAACTCAACCTTTTTATTTTTACCCCCCAATTCTTGCGACAGGGACGTGTCTATCCTGCTCCCTCCTCAACAACTTCTTATCGGCGGTGGGAACCGTCTTGCAGAAAACCAGCAAGTGGGATCCTCGTGGCAGTTGTCTCTATCGGATGTAATGTAAAAGTATAGGGAGGTGGGACCCTTACTACTTATTTATCGTGTTAGTGGTTATTTAGTTTTTATACTAGGTTAGCTTGGTTACAATATTTATTACCTTTATTTGTAATTCTATGTGTTATTCTTATTTATTTTTTATTATTTTTTATTTCGGTTTATTCTTATTATTTATTACTAGCGGGGGATGGTTTTCATTTTTTTGTTTGTTTTTAGTTTGGACATATATATGTTTTTATTACACTAGTTTTCCTTAAATCTGCTTTAATAATTATATACGTATGTCCTCTCCCCTTTTGTTTTTACTATTATTTTATTAGTAAATGATTTTTTTGGGGTTTGTAGAAACCACTTAGATTTATTTTGTCTGCATTTTGGTACTAGTGATAATGCTGATGACCATTTGAAGTGGTGACACTATACCACTTGTACTGACTTATTTCGATTTGTTCGATTTGTGCGATTTGTGCTTCCGCCTCTCATTTGTGGTAGATTGAAAATCGGGCGTTGTATTCTAATAACTAATTTGTCTTGGATTAGACGAGCCTTTGTTTCCGCTGTCTGATATAGCAGGGAGAGACAATTTTGTGCATCTGGGCAAGTAGCGTGGGACTTGTGGTATATGTCTAATAAACTTTTGGGAGACACCACTAGCGGTTGCAATTGATTACTTTTACTGGCGATTATTATGTCTAGTAAGGCGTGCTGCCTGTACTCAATCTACACAATTTGTAAGGTCAGGCTTGAAATTATTTCCTGCCTCAATTGTCTCATCAGTAAATCACCTGTTATATTTTGCATTCTATTTACCTGGAGATTTATTTGACGTTGTCTTTCCTGTGGAGATGTCAATGGCTTTTGGATTTGTTGTAGTGTAGTTTTAACTACACTGATCTTCTGTCTTTCCAGGTTGGCTAGTGCTTTTGTATTTGTGTCGAGCTCCTCGAGTCGACTGTATACCTCCTGTTCATTAGCGCTGTCCATGGTCCCGAATAGATAGTGCATTGCATTCCCTATTCCGTCGAAGATAGATCTTGTTGATCTTGATTTTGGGACCACTTCTCGAATGACACTTGTTCTTCTCTTGATATTTTCTAAGAGGGAATGAACGTATTTTTGCTGTACCAGGCATAGCTCATCGGTTTGAGAGCGATTTAAACATAGTCGGTGAACTAAGTGTTCTGCCTGTCCTGCCATAAGTGTTTGGTTGTCCAGTTCCATTAGGTTGATCTCTGTTAGTATATTCCATGCGCTGTGGTATACTTGTAATTTTCCTAAGTCCTCATACTGTATTCGTGTATTGTTCAGGGGACTTATTGTGTATGAATTCGTTTGAATTTGCCCCATTGCCAGATGGAAACAGCATATTAACACTAACATGTGCTTCATGTCCTGTAGAAAATGAGGGATAGGCTTCATTAGTCAATTGGTCATACTCTATAGCATATAATATTTAAATATAGTATTGCTTAATTGAATTGTTGATAGTTTGTATAATGGGGGCACAGTTGCTAAAAGAAAGACGAGGTAGAACACGATAGGAGGACTTGTAAGTCGGTTCCTGCTAAATCTCGTCACCGTATGAGCATTGTACTCATTCAAAAATTGAATTGGGAAGTTGTTTAATTTACTACAATGAGTAAAAAGTAAATCATGAAGAGGAATACAAAACTCTCAAGGCAAGGTATGAGGGATGCAAGTCACAGCATTCCAAACTCCATCATCTTCTCTATGAGCTTTTAAGACATTGAGTATTGTACCTTTTCAAAAATTTCCAGTAAAAAGTGAGGATTTATTTGTTATTATAGGTATTTTTTTTTTTATTATTTTCTTGTAATTGAGGTCTTTTCAGTAATAACGCACATTGCGTATTTAGCTAATTTTTATAGATTTAAAAAAGGTTTAGGTAAGGATAGACTTCATGAGTCATAGCAAGTAATTCCGAGTGCGGAACTTTTAAGTAGATAGTTGTTAGTTTAACTGGCGAACTTTTGTTTGAAGGGGACTTGATTTCTGACGGTGAATGTACCAGTACACTACTCATAATAGGGCTTCAAACGGTTGTTGTGTACAACAACCTGCCGCTTGCCTATTTTTATGGTAGTGTTTGTGGGACTCGGTACGTTGATTACCAGATATGGGCCAACCCAGATTTGAGACAATTTGTGTTTGCGGCTTTAACTTTTGAGGAGGACTTTGTCTCCTAGGTGAAAAGTGAGAGGCCTGACTGTTTTGTCGTAATATACCTTTGAGCGTTGTTTGTTGGCTAAGGGTTTTCTACGAGCTGTGGCATATGATTTTTGGAGTCTGTATTTCAGCATGTGGTAATAACTTTCGTGGTTATAAACGGGTTCAGGATCCCGTTTTAAATTAGATGGTACTCCAACGGGGTTAATTTAGTACCCTCGTGTATACTGTTATTGTATACGAATGCAGCGGTTCGCAGGAATTGATCCCATGTTTTGGGATTTTCGTCTACGATTGTACGCAGATATTCGAGTAATGGTCTATGGGCCCGCTCTAGTGCTCCATTAGACTGTGGATGGTATGCGGTAGTTTGTAACTTCTTTACCTTTAGCAGTTTGCAGACCTTCTTGAATAGCTTACTCAGGAAATTAGTTCCCTGATGGGTGACATTAAAAAAGATTTGCGCCACCGTTACTGCTTCTCCATTGGGTATGGCATACCAATCGACAAACTTGGTGAGATTATCTTGAAAAGTTAAGATATATTTATTACCTGATATGGTCTCTTCTAGTGGACCTACTATATTGAGGTAAACCTTGTCGAAAGGTTGTTCTGCGATGTCCGTTATTACCATTGGCATCTTGGATTGTGGAGATGCTTCCATTGTTTGGCACTTAGGGCATTTTTTGTATGTACTTTTTTATATCGCTAAGCATGTGTCTCCACCAATACTTGCGTCTAATTCTTTTATTAGTCTTAATGACACCCTGATGGCCGCCGAAAGGAGAGTCGTGATAATCCTTTAGGATTGTTTGAACTTCCTTGAGGCTAGTGATTATCTCAGGTGGCTTGACTGGACTTATATTCTGTTCAAGCGTAGCAGGGGGTTGTATTTTCGCCGCTGGGAGAATAATTTCTTGATTTTCCGCTGCCGTGGGCTATGTTTCAGCGCTGGAGCGAGTTTTGGCCTCTTGGGCTTTCTGCTTTTGAGCTCTGGTCACGGCGAAGTGTTGTATGCAACATCCAATTTTGTTATATATTAAAGGGGTTTGTCCTTAGAGGTACTCCTACCTGTCTGGTCACCCGTTGATATCCGTGTTCGCCAGGAGCACATCCAAATTAAAAAAAAACACCTTCAACAGATTGCAGTCACTTTTTCTTTTATTTACTTTTGCTCGTATATTTTTACACTTATTTATTATTTTACTACAATCACTTTTTGTTTTCGCCAAAAATAGACCAACTAGTCAACCAATCCGACCGACCGCAGTTATGTTTTCTTTTATTTTCTGTAACTTTGTTCGAATCTAATTTCTCGCTTTCAAAATTCAACTCCTTTTCATGTTTTTAACTCGACTCTAGAAAACCGACTGTGCTTGACTTCGATCTTTTTAATCGCAAGTCTAGTTGTTCAGGATAGGAAAGTGCTTAATTAGCATTCCTATCCTGAGAAAATTATTTACCGCTGGACATGTTTTTACATGCCCAGAATTATCGCGACGGACGATGGTTGAAAATGAAATTTGATATTTTCATAAATATCAAACCATCGTCGTGCTATCGTGCATACATTGTTGCGATCACAATGTATGCAGCTCGCGACAATTTGCTAATAAGAGATTTTTTCGGTGAAGACTTGATCATTTCGAAGGAATTGAAGGACTTCGCCTTCTTAGGAGAAAAGCTAACCATGTTTAAAGCATGATTAGCTTTATTTCTATTTATGAAAACTAAATATTTTTTAATGATTTTTCCAATGATAATTATTTCTTATAATTATCATTGTTGACTATTTTTAGGTATACAACAATCCTTCCCCCTGCGAAAAAGAGAATTATTTTTTGAAGACGAATAATTCTAAGGGGGAAGTGAGGCACTTATTTAATCATGCATGTTAGGGTTATTGTTTTGTTTAGGTTTTATGGCAAGACGATTCTGGTCCTTGAATCTTATCTCGAGTGGATAAGGCCAGATACATGGTAAGGTATTTTGGGTTAATCAGGGGTCTATGGTTTTTCGTTTATCATTCACCATGGCGTTTGGAATCGCGTTAGGTCGCAGACCCTGGTTTTGTCCAACGTATTTAGCTTTTCGGGCAACGATGATTTGTGTGGTACGCGTAGTTTCTGATTGGCAGGGCCCGATCCGTCTACTGTTGTATCAACGCAACGCGCCATCCGAGGTCATTTGGATGGAGGATGCTGTAGCCGGTCATTCCTACAAGGTGGACTAGTGTCCTAATTCCGCATGGGGATATGGGCTGGTCTGCTTCAGGTAAACAAAATTTTCTTTACGCTCTCTTTTCTTGTTGTATTATTGGTTATTGATATTTTACAGGGAGCACCCTGGTGGTCAGCGGGGAGCACGGGATTTGTTCCTGCTGTGTGTATTCTGAATCGGTCCCCATCACGGTGTTGTACAGGGCACTGTTTGCCACTCCCCCCGGATCTCCATCTGAGCCAGCCGAAGACCCCGAAGATTGGGATGTTGCCGTCTATGCAAACCCTGAAAATTGGTATGCCGAAGGATCGCCATCTGAACCAGCCGATGTTTACGAAGACCCCGAAGATTGGGATGCCGTCGATTATGCAAACCCTGACGATTGGGATGCCGACGGGCCAGCTGTGTAGAGTCTCTATTGAGCGAAAAAAAAATTTTTTCTACTAATGTTTTGTATCTGTCCTATTTTCCTTCTTCTTCCTATAAAATTTTAATTAAACTTTCAGTATAAAAGAAAAAAGGTTGTTCTTCGTTTTCTTCCGGTTCCTTTTTCAGGATTTTTGTTCTTGCTTTTGGGCGGCGCGGTCGTTCGGTTCTTGATTGGTTTGACATTGGCTTTTTCCTTATATTTTAAGTACCCTTATTTATTTTATTTTATTAGGGGTTGTCTACATTTATTTGCTTTACATTTATTTTCTTTGGAGGATTTCTACTGCCTCCCCCCTTTGCTGTTTTTTTGTGTTTTACTTACTTTAGCTTATTATTTGTATGTTCATTTCTAAGCGGGTGTTAGTGGTTATTTAATGGTTATACTAGGTTAGACAATGTTTATTTAATTATATTATTTATTACTTCTACTTATCTTTCTTTGTCTTTCCTAGTTTTAGTATTACTATGATTTCATACTTTTTATAACGATATATGTTCTATTCTAATATTAGTGGTTATTTAATTTTTATGCTAGATTAGTTTTGTTATATTTTGTTATATTTATTTCATTACTTATACATTTTTATTTATATTGTTTATTATTATTATTTGACACTAGCGGGGGAGGATATCTTTTACTTTGATTTTGGGTTTCTATATCTGCACTATTTTATTTTAGTTCTAAAGCTAAATAATTATTTATTTATTTCTTCTCCCCTTTTGTTAATATTATTGTCTCTTATTACTAACTTATTTATTTGGGGTTAATAAAAACCACTTAAATTAATTTTTTGTGTATTCTACTACCAGTGATAGTGCTTCGTTATTGTGACCATGTGAGGTGGTTGCACTATATCACTTGCACTGACCTAGTAGGTGGCAGGGTGAGAGTCCTTTTGAGAGGGGTAGGTTCGATTGGATTGATTTGTTTCACTTGTTCGATTTGTTCGATTTGTTCGATTTGTTCCTCCGCCTCTAGAGTTTTTTCAGATTTACGTGGATGATAATTTTTAATATATGGGACTAGACATTTGGCGATAAGGTACAGTACCATACATGTGATGACAACACCAGTTAAGGATACTGATGTTGCAGCTAGGACATGTGTAGGGTGGTGACTGATATTAGGAACCATTTTTTCTAATTTTTCGTCCAGTTCTTTTAATGACTGGGTACCTTCCAGGATGATGCTATTAGTGCCATCTCCTGAGTATAGTTCTGTCTGTATTTTTTCAGACTGTATCTTTTCTTTGGTTTCAGTGAGGTATTTTTCTACCACTTGCTGTAATGGAGCGATATTTGGGAAGTGGTTGGGTTGTTTGAGACTCAAAGATTGAATATTTTCTGCCTCATAGTGTAGAATTTGGGATCCTATTTGTAATTGACAGGGATCGTTGATAGTGATTATTCCTTGGCCTTCTAATTTTGAAGTTAGGAATTGTTGGGTAAACTGAAGATGTACAATTGTTGGTTCTATCAACGAGAATATCCAAGAATTTGGTTTAGTTAGTTTAATAAGTAGGTCTCTGGGAGGTATTTGTGCTCTGAATTGGCACTGTGGCCCTTCCTTTAGTGGATTAAAGAGCAGCTTTACAATGCATTCTTTAGACATTGTTGCCTTTGTTACAGGAATGCTTAGCTTGGTGACGTAAGTGTCCTCTTTGGAATATTGCGTGATTTTTTTTGAAGATTTTAAGATCTTGGGTTTTTAATAATAGGATATCCTGTGTCTGTACCTGGTGCGCTACGTGGTGCGAGTACTGTATATCGGGTACCAAAGATTGTTTTTTGTTAATGTGTATAGGAAAACTATGCACTCTATACAACTTCATTTGTGGTAGATTAAAAATCGGAAGTTGTATTCTAATGACTAATTTGTCTTGGACTAGACGAGCCTTTGTTTCCGCTGTCTGATATAGCAGAGAGAGACAATTTTGTGCAGAAGAACTTAATTTAATTGTAGAATCTTGTATGATGGGAACTTATTTGCTAAAGATATATGTACCAGTATACTACTCATAACAGGGCTTTAAACGGTTGTTTTGTACGACAACCTGCCGCTTGTCTATTTTTATGGTAGTGTTTGTTGGACTGGGTACATTTATTACAAGATATGGGCCAACCCAGATTTGAGACAATTTGTGTTTGCGGCTTTCACTTTTGAGGAGGACTTTGTCTCCTAGGTGGAAAGTGAGAGGCCTGACAATTTTGTCGTAATATGCTTTTGAGCGTTGTTTGCTGGCTAAGAGATTATTACGAGCCGTGGCATATGATTTTTATAATCTGTATTTGAGCATATGGTAATAACTTTCGTGGTTAACGGCTTCAGGATCCCGTTTTAAATTAGATGGGACATCCGCTGTGAAGCAGTAAAGGCAATCCGTCGGGGTTAGTTTAGTACCCTCGTGTACACTGTTATTGTACACGAATGCAGCGGTTCGTAGGAATTGATCCCATGTTTTGGGATTTTCGTCTACGACTGTACGCAGATATTCGATTAATGGTCTATGGGCACGTTCTAGTGCCCCATTATACTGAAGATGGTATGCTGAAGTCTGTAACTTCTTTACCTTTAGCAGTTTGCAGACTTTCTTGGATAGCTCACTCAGGAAATTAGTTCCCTGTTCGGTGACTATTCTCTTTGTAGTGCGATAACGCGTGACAATCTCATCGAAGAAGATTTGCTCCACCGTTACTGCTTCTCGATTTGGTATGGCATACCAATCGACAAACTTGGTGAGATTATCTTGAAAAGTTAAGATATATTTATTACCTGATATGGTCTCTTCTAGTGGACCTACTATATCGAGGTAAACCTTGTCGAAGGGTTGTTCTGCGATGTCCGTTATTACCATGAGCATCTTAAATTGGGGAGATGCTTTCATTGTTTGGAACTTAAGGCATTTTTTTACGTATTTCTTTATATCGCTGAACTTGTGTCTCCACCAATACATGCGTCTAATTCTTTTATAAGTCTTAATGACACCCTGATGGCCACCGAAAGGAGAGTAGTGATAACCCTTTAGGATTTTTTGAACTTCCTTGGGGCTCGTAATTATATCAGGTGCCTTGACTGGACTTATTTCTTCTTCAAGCGTAGCAGGGGTTGTATTTCCGCCTCTGCGGGTTCAATTTCTTTATTTGGAAAATTATTTTCTTCCACTTCAGAGCCTGTAGTGTGGTGGACTTGGGCTTGTACCGTTAAAGTGTTGCCCGTATAGTTTTCGTTTAATACTTGTGGAATGCGGCTTAATGCATCCGCATTGGAATTATACCTCCCAGGTTGATATTCGATGGTATAATCGAATTCTGATAATTTGTGGTGAAATCTAACCAAACGGGAAGTCGGGTCTTTAACATTAAAGACACCTTTGAGAGGCTTGTGGTCAGTATAGACCGTAAATTTTCGGCCTTGGAGGTAGCATAGGAAATTTCTAGTGTCCCAGACTATAGCCAATAACTTCTTTTCAATAGTAGATTAATTCTTCTCGGCTTTGTTCAGTGTTCGGCTTGCATAGGCGATTGGCTGGTCTTTTCCCTCTTCTCCTTGGGGAAGCACAGCGCCTAATGCTTCGTTGCTGGCGGATGTTGTAAGATTGAAAGGTTTTGAAAAATCTGGATAGATTAAAAGAGGTGGTGAAATTAGAGCATTTTTAATGCTTTGAAATGCTTCTTGGCATTTCTCGGTCCAAGTGAATTTTACGTCCTTGCGGAGTAAATTCGTAATTGGACGAACGATTTTTGAGAAGTCCGGAATGAACTTCCTGTAGTAATTGGCAATTCCTAAAAATGACTGAACTTGCCTAACTGTTCTATTAATAGGGAATGTTCGGACGCAGGCCGTTTTGCTGGGGTCTGGTAATGCACCTTCGCTAGAGAATTTGTGCCCTAGATAAGCAACTTCTCGTCTCAAGAACTGGCACTTCTCTGGCTGCAGTTTGAGGTTGTTTTCTCTCAATTTGTTGAAGACTTTGCGAAGTTTATCATTGTGGTCATTTACGTTTTTACCGTAAATGACGATGTCGTCAAGATAAACGAAACATTCGAGGCTTTGTAGGCCTGTCAGAACGAAGATCATGAGGCGTTTTAATGTAGCGGGATCTCCTTTGAGTCCGAATGGCATACGCTTAAATTCGTAGTATCCGTAAGTAGTGCTAATAGCGGTCTTATGTTGATCTTTTTTATCGACTAAGACTTGGTGATAGCCGTTGGCCAAATCGAGAGTGGTAAAGCACCTGGCATGACCTAGTTGTTCAAGAATATCCCCGATTCGGGGTAGCGGAAATGCGTCGCCAATTGTCTTTTCGTTCAATTTTCGAAAAACGAGAACGACGCGCCACCTTTTTTCACCATCGGGTCCCGCCTTTTTGGGGACTACTAATAAGGGTGAATTCCAAGGGCTTTTGCTAGTTTGGACTATCCCGTTGTCTAGCATTTCTCTTAACTGTTCGTTGATTACATGTCTCTGGGTCTCTGGTAATCTGTAGGCCTTTTGGTTTATGGGCGCTTTATCTTGTATATTGTGAGTGATAGCATTTGTATATGTGAGCTTATCACCTTTGAGAAAGAAGATATCATTGTACTCGTAGCAGAGTTCGGATATCGAAGCTTTTTCTTCCGCATTTAGATTTGGGTCTAGGCTGAGCTCTTGTTCTAGCCTGTTGACTCGCGGAGTATGTGTGGGATCTTCATGATCCGGAAATAAGTATCTTACGTGCTGTAAGATAGCTGTGATTTCCGATAAGCTTGCGTTTCTTTCCTCATTTTGTGTAGTTGTGTACTTACTATCTGTTTTACCTACATTACTAGATGGCAGGGAGTGTGCTTCCTGCTCTTTATTGGTACTCTATATTGGTTCAAGTACTCACACGCATTGAGATTATGGCTTATGGGCCGTGAAAAATTGGTTCTCTTAATACTATTTGACGGTGGAGCCAACTTTGCCTTCAATGAGGTCTTACGAATCTCGCACGCGTATTTTATAGGGCTCATGGGCCACTTTTTATTCTTAATACTAATTTTATTAAGTGGTGGAGTCGACTTTGCCTTTAAATAGGTCTTACTGAGCTCGCACGCACTGGTAATGGGGCTTTTAGGCCAAGGTTGTTCCTTAGCACTAACTTTGTTGGGTGGTAGAGCCGTCTTTGCTTGAGAATAGGTCTTAGTGAGCTCACACGCACCTATTGTTGGGCTCCTTATCTTTGTGGTTATCTTACATCTAGGTATATTGGATGGAGGAGTCAGCTGCGTTGTGTATAGGGCTATTGGGCCGTGAGAGTAACTTATATCTAGGTATTCTTGAGAAAAAGTCTTGTTGCTTGTCTTCTGTTCCGCCTTGGGAAACTCACTGATGTTTGTGTTACTCGCTTGCGATTTATTCGGCTTGAGAACGTGTTGTGTATCAGTGGCTTCTCCTATTGGGATGACGGCGTAATCATGTATAGGGAGCAGTTGTAATAATAAACTGTTGATGACTACTTGGAAATTCTTAAAGTTGAGTATGGCAACTAGCACTGTTTCTTTCCCAGTAGGGAGTAAACTATGGGCCAGGAAGACTCCATCGCCTATCTCTTTTGATAGACAGAGCATTTCTTCCTTCACTCGCAATGGGATTGTGGTGATAATGTGCGACCTAGCAGGTATGTATATTGGTTCCTCTAAAGAAACCAGATGCTGCCTCATTTCGCTGGTTTCTTGATCACCCAGACAGCTATTTTCGCATTCCGTCGGCTCTTGTTGAATGTGGCATCCAGCATTACTCTTTTGAGATGCCTTGGAGACACCGCATGTAGATAGTTTAACCTGTTTAGGTTCCATCTTTTCTGCAAGTGACCTCGCTTCGACTGCTTTCTGGAATACAGCTTGTCCGTTCTGCATGACAAGGGCACAAAAAATCTTCGGGGTTTGTTTCCGTACAAGGAAACTTGAGTGCTTTATTTGGGCCTTCAACATTACAATTGTTTGATAGGAAATCGTTCCCTAATAGGCCGTCATCGGAAAGACCTGGCAGGTTTTGTATCACCTGAAATTTGCAGGGAATTTTATTTTTAAAATTGAAGTTGCCCTTGCAATTTCCCAATGTCTTTCCGGTTCCAAAAGGGGTCTGTAAAGTGCATGCCTCATTGGAATTAATTATTTTGAGGTCTTTAATTGCTCTTTTCTTAATAATACTAATCTCAGAGCCAGTGTCTACTACTAGTTTTGTATGTCCATTAAGGCTTATGTCCAGTGGAAGTTTCATTGTAGGGACACCGGATTCGGGCGGTTGAGGTGACCGTTTTGATTTGATTTGTGGGTTTATAGTCGAGCCGGGGAGTTTTGGGTCGACTGCATGTCGTTTCCCTGACTCCGGGCTTCCCATTTTTTCTTCTGGCGGCAATCTTCATCTGCATGTCCTCGGCGACCACAAAAGGTGCATTTAAGTCTTATGTTGAAGACTTGAGGACTTTTTGTGTTGTGTTGATCCTGTGTAGATCTATTGGAAAGGCGGGGAGGAACAATCTGTTGTGTTTGTTCTGTTTTTCTGCAATCACGGACGTCATGTCCATAGATTTTGCAGTTTGAGCAGAAAGGGCTGTTTTTGCGCTTTAGGCAATCTGAATACGTATGACCCTTCCGCTGGCAGAAGTTACACGTGATGTTATGGACCAGTGCATCTGTGTCCGCATTTATGGCATCACTGTTTGTAAATGGTCGTTGTCGTGACTGTGATGAACCTGGGCTATGCACGTTGTGTGAAAACTGATTTGGGTTTGGAGCTCGAGGTGATGCGAGCATAGCTGTGGAAGGCATTTGATAGTCGGGAGCTCTATAGTAAGCTCTCACTCGTAAATCTTGGTCTACTGGAGCCATTGGAGGGGCTTGTGTCAGAGGACTCTGGACGAATGTAGCACCTTGCTGTAGTTTTTCCATGTCAAGGGCTTTTTGTATGAGAGCTTTTATATCGCGGTCTCCCTGTGTGAGTAAATATTGACACAAATGTGGATTAGTTACTCCACTTTTAAGAGCATTATTGGCGAAGTCCATTAGCTGTGTCTTCACAGCCGAGACTGCCTCAGATCCATACTTCTGTGTCGCTGCCTCGTTGATAATCGTCAAAAACTGTTTCAATCTTGTAATGAAAACAGTGAGAGATTCTAACGGGTTTTGTCTGGTGGTAATTAATTTGTTCGCCAGCTCCTGATATGTATCACGGGGAAGATATGTTCTGTTTAAACGTTCCTCTACTTCAGTAAATGAAGCAGGGATGTCTGAAGCGAATAATTGGTTTGCGTCACCTCTGAGTCTTGTGGGAAGGACCTGAATGAAAGCCACTTTTTCTTCATTATTTTGGCACTGCATAGTTTGTTTGCAGTAGCCAATGAAGGTTTGTAGCTCTCGTCCCAATTGTGGGATACTTTCACCCGAAAATAAGGGAACGAGTTGAGCTGTTAGCTTCGCTACTTTAGCGTAGTCCACCATTGTGTATAATCTATTGACTGGAAATTTAAATTTGGGTGGCCTAGTTGGGCTTGTTTCTGGGCTGATTTCCGTTAAGGATTCTTCGAGCCAATCTATCAGCAGGTCTTCGTTAGTTGGTTCAGTCACTTCACCGTCACTATCACCGTCGGTACTTTCACTATTACTTAAATTAACACTCTTATTCTTTTCTAAATCTAATTTTGGAGTTTCAGTACTCTCCTTATCTACAGGAAGGGAGCACGTGGATTCAGCAAGCCTACTTAGTTCCTTACGGAACCGAACTGTGTTTTCTTTCAGTTTTTGTATTTGTGCGAGTCTATTTTCGCGGGTTTGACTCAGTTTTTTGCTGAGTGAATCTCACTGCCTAATGGCTAGCGTACCTGAATCTCGCGCTCTCTCGTACAATTTATTTAAAAATTTATGAAGAATTACTTGTCTATTAAGACCTAGCAGAACGGTCCCGCTTCTGAATCGAGGTCCTGTTGGCGATGATGGTGGAGATTTTTCTCCTGCAGCAGATGATGTACCTTCACCGGGGTGCTGTGTATTGGCACCTGGGGTTGATCCCGCGTCGGCTAAAGATGGCGAGTTTTCCTTCGCTGCTGCGTCTGTTTCCTGCTGAGGTAGAGCAGGATTGTCGGCTGGCATATGATGCGCTGTTTGGTGAAAAATGGGGGATCCTTGCCTGCTTAGGTTCCTTTGCTGTAATTGAGAGGGGGTTTCTTTAACTGCCTTCGAGTTCTCTCGGAATCCTTTGTCGGTTGTTTTCGGCTTACGTTTGCAGCTGGGGGGGCCTTGGGCCGTCTTAACTTCCCCTGGATCTAGTTGAAAAGGGGACTTATGAGCCGTCTTCGATTTTCTCTTCAACTCCGGATCGTTGACTGCTAGCGTTCGGTCGTCTGCTTGGCTGAAACTTCAGGCTACTTATCGAGCTGTGTCCTGGCTGACCTGTACTCGTCCTTCTGGGGGAGTTTGGAACGGTTCTCCTCTTCCTTCTGTAGACTGTTCACTTGTATCCCTCGGTGGTGCTTTTGCACTAAGTTGGGTGAACGCTTGCCCGCCTGGAGCAGTGGCGCCTAAAGATGGTATCTACCCGAGTGTTGGGGGTGACTTGGCCTGAGTGGCTTCGTCAAGGGAACCCTTTAGGTTCGCAGGATAGCGGATTTTAAAGCTCTTATGCCTTTCTATTTTGACTTTTAGAAAGCAGGGTTTCGCTATCCTACCGGCTGCGCCAATTTTGTTATATATTTATCGGGGTTGTTACAACGACTTACCACTGTCGTGTCTTACTTTCAATATGCAAACACTTTCGGGCGTACTTATTGTTTTCCCTACCTCTTATTCGCACCGTTGGTTCTCGGTGAGAGTTAACTACTCACACGAGAGGGATTTCCTTTCACTGACCCAGGGAGGGAATACAAACAAATTAACAGGCGATGCTCTCCGTTACTCGTATTTTATTTTACAGCACTTTTTACAAAAACCTTTCTCTGTGTAATTCTATTATTTTAATACTACTGTACACGGAACTAAGTTTTCCAATCAAACCGCCAACCGAAACAACACCTTGCCGTAATTAACCGAGACTCAAACTTTTGTCGTTTAACAAGCTTATCTGGGATCGCACTTTATCCAAATTATTTTTAACCAATCACCTGGGATCAAGAAATTTCCTTTTTTTTTAAATCAATTCCAGAAATCCGACTGTTGCAACTGGTTACTTTTAGTTTTAAAACTCGACTGCACTTGACTTCGATTTTTGTAATCGCAAGTCTAGTTGTTCAGGATAGGAAAGTGCTTAATTAGCATTCCTATCCTGAGAAAATTATTTACCGCTGGGCATGTTTAAACATGGCCAGAACTATCGCGATGGACGATAGTTGAAAATGAAATTTGATATTTTCATAAATATCAAACCATCGTCTTGCTATCGTGCATACATTGTTGCGATAACAACATATGCAGCTCGCGACAATTTGCTGATAAGGGCTTTTCTCGGTGAAGACTTGATCTTTTCAGTCTTCACTGAAGTAAAATTTCATGTGCCCGATATGTATGTGGGTATATATGTACATACATATCGTATTTATGACAAATCTTACTGAAGGTAAGATTTGTCGTGGGGCTTGCTATGGTCGTTTTTTTTCTTTGGCTTTTGAAATGATATTTGTCCCTTCAGAATGTTGCGCGTAGTTGAAGAAATTGCTGATGTAACTTTCTTCATATGCGCAAGAGATAAGCCAACCGTGCTTTTAGGAATGATTGGCTTATAGAAATTGTAATTTTATTTCTCGATGCATTGTGTATACATTTTGTATATGTAACAAAAGGTTAAAGTGGCTGGCGCAGTACAGGATTATATTAAGGCTATGTCAAATAGATTTGACAGGAGACCTGTTGCTTTGAGAACAGACAACGGGAAGAAATATACTTCTCGTGAACAGGAGGACTTCTTACGAAGAGAAGGGATACAACATCAGCTTACAGTCACCTATACTCCACAACAAAATGGTGTAGCAGAACGTAAAAATAGATCATTAACTGAAATGGATAAGTACATGCTGCTGGACAGTGGTTTGGATAATAAATTTTGGGGAGAGGCAGCTTTAATGGCGGCATATATACAGAATAGGCTAACGAGTCGCAGTACTCCAAAAAATCCTTTTGAGCTATTCATAGGCGAGAAGCCACATATAAGTCATCTTCGAATTTTTGGTTCAAAGGTACATATATTCTCTGATATCCAAACAAAAGAGAAGGAAATGGGACGACAAGGCTGAGAAAGGTGTACTTGTGGGTTCTGATGATTGCACGAAAGGCTACAGGATATTAGATTCAAAGAGTGATCGAGTTTGGATAAGCCGTTCGGTTACAATAATAGAGGAGAATATACAGCAATAGAATCAGCATAATGGTACGGAGCAAGAAGGGGCTATAACGATTCAAGGATATATGCCGGTAGAAAGGATAATTTTAGATCAGGAGGAGTCCGAAAATAACACCAGTTGCGAGTCAACAAGAGCAGAATTGGAAAGTAGTTTTGATGACAGCGATTATGAAGATGCATCTCCTAACCAGCATGCTTTTCAGGAAAGACGAATATCTTAGCGTCCAAATAAGGGTATTCCTGCACGGAAATTAACTTTAAAAGTGCAAGCCGAATCAATACAGGAGCCGGAGTCTTGGGATGAAATGGAAAGATTGCCAAATCGTGAGAGAAAGCGATGGATAGAAGCAGCGGAAGAGGAGATGCGATGCCTCAACGAACATAAAGTCTGGAAACTAGTTGAACTTCCGCATGGAAAGAAAGTCATTTCATGTAAGTGGGTATTCAAAGCAAAGTTGGATGGAGATGGTAAAATATGCGGATATGAAGCCCGTTTGGTAGCAACAGGTTTCTCTCAACGCTATGGTGAGAACTATGATGATATGTTTACTCCTGTGGTGAGGTACGAAACTATTCATGTTTTGCTTGCAGTAGCAGCACAGAAGAAATTGCATGTAAGGCACCTATATGTACGAAGTGCATATTTGAATGGTGAGCTTCAAGAAGAGATTTTTATTGAACAGCCACCAGGATTGATTTCAAGTAAGTGATGATAAAAATAAATTACTAAAACTGCGGAAATGTCTTTATGGCTTGAAACAGTCTGCACGGGCATGGAACAAAAGGGCTACTGAAGTACTGGCAAAGTTGAGATTTCGACAGGGAAATGCTGACAGATGTCTATATTCAAGGAATGATGGAACTTCAAGTGTCACATATATACTGCTTTATGTGGATGATTTATTGCTGATCGGTGAATCTTCTGAAATAACGGACGCAGTTAAGGAGCAAATACAGAAGTTTTTTGATATTAAGGACCTGGGTACTGCGAGTCATTACGTCGGAATACAACTGGAGCGTGAGGAAGATGGTTTGTTTTTGCTTAACCAAAGCAGCAAAATTCTGAGAATGGAGGTTGAATATGGTTTAACGGATGCCAAGCCTGTAGGCACACCTATTGAGACAAGTTTTTTGTTATCATTAGCGGAGAATAGTTCCAGCTTACCAAATAATATGTTATATAGGAAAGCTATCGGCTCACTATTATACATCGCAACAGTGAGCAGACCAGATATTGCTGTGGCGGTTGGAATTTTATGTAGATACGTGGAGAAACCGACAGAGAGGGACTGGAAGGCTGTCAAGCGCGTAATGAGATATCTTGTGTACGGTTAATTTAAAGTTACGTCTGTCATCAAATGGGTGTTCGGAAAAAGAATGTTTTGTGGATTCAGGGTGGGTCGGAGACAAAATCGATAGAAAATCTACGAGCGGATACTTTTTCTTCTTCGGATTGTCGGCGGTATCATGGTCGAGTCGTAAGCAAACATCTGTAACTACTTCGTCCACTGAAGCAGAGTACGTGGCAGCGTCTCAAGCTGCAAAAGAATTGTTATGGTTGCGACAGTTATTAACTGATATTGGAATACAGGTAATCAAGCCGACAGTTATCTATGAAGACAATCAAGGGTGCATCATGCTAATTGAATCGGAGCGATTCAATGCTCGAACTAAGCACATTGATATCTGTCATCATCAAATTCGAGACTTACGAGAAAAACAAATCGTGGATGTGTGGTATTGTCCATCAGAAAGGATGTTCGCGAACATGTTTACGAAACCATTGGCTGGGGATCGTTTTGTGGAACTGGCTGGTCTTTTGGGACTTGCTGCAGCGAAAAGGGGTGTAAGAAATGTACGCTCTAATCAAGTCACGCCTGTGAGAACCGACCATTAGGATGGAGCTGTCAAATGTTTTAATTTGGAACAACTACTACTGTCAAGTTGGCACTACTTTTTCTCGCCTCTATCTGACATGGTGTTGTTTAGGCGCTAAGCTTGTTTAGTTTTGTTTTCAGTATTTAATCCATAAAGTTCTTGTAGTAATACTTACCATCGTTTCACTCTGTATATTCCTACAAATATATATATATATTGCGTAATCCCAATAGCATCTTTAGATAATACTCTACTTCCTTCACAGGAAAAACAATTTCCATCAACTTATCACCTCAGCGTGGAACCAATTCACTCCCCTCGCCGGTATATAAACTTTTCGTCTTGACAGGCCCTATGCCTAGATATGTATGGGAGACAGGATCTCCGGTAGCAAAATTTCAAATCGTTGAGCGGAGTATATTGGTCCTTTGGATCGATATTCCTATCTATGCGTAAAATATATACTTAAATTTACTTTTTTTTCTCTTTAAAAATAAGGGTCTGGGCCCGCACGATAGAACGTGTGTATTTAATTTGTTTTCCTCAGTACAACGTTCTATTAGTGCTTTTGAAACCGAAACTCATTGGGCTTCTCTTCATTTGTTAACTTGGTTTGTTTCTTTTTCTTTTTTGTGTGCTTTATCTCTAACTGTATGCTATTACTGTTTGTTTCTACACTACTAATTATGTCTAATATAAGTCTCTGGAATTATAATTAATATGAATCTCAGTTACTAGAGGACTAGGGCCAGAGTCGGTACCTGTGTATCCTTCATATGGTTGCCCATTATGGCAATGCTCATCTGTTTTTTCCATTTTATTAATTGGCGGCGCTGCACCGCTTTGAGTGCTGTTTGCCTTTTAAGTCTTCATTCCGTTGTGAAGTTGATTCTGGTATACTTGAATGTGGGTGCCTACTGTATTTCACGTCTCATGAGGTGCCGTCAATTTCCCCGAATATTTATTTTGGGGTTTCAGCGAGATAAGCTGCTTATTTAATTAAATGGGCTCCGTTTATTGGGCGCGTGGATGGTGAAGATGCTTTCGGGATTGCCAGTGGTCATTGAGAAAACATTTTTTCAGAAATTAGGGAAACACTACTCTGTAATTAGGATTGCTTGAACTTAGAAAACGCTAAGTCAAGCATGTAAAATAACTCTTGTACTGAAATGAGGTTTCACTGATTCCAGCACTTGGATAGGATTGGATAGAGGATTTGAGCAGAAGACAACTACAGCCTATTAGATTATAATAAAAACTGAAACTTTATTCGTACAAATGTTCCACATATTTATATGTGTGGGTTATACACATTTAATAAGGATTATGCACTGTAAATAGATTATTTAATTCACTTGAGTTTATTCCATATAATATAATAGAGTAATTGTATAAAAATAGTAATTGGTGATCGTCACGATTTCCTGGGATTCCTGTAAGTTCTCTAATCCGTCCGACGTCTTCGGTGGCCAGCTCGGAATAGAGCGAGAAAGAGTGTTTGCCGCGGGCGGTTGACGTAAAACGTAAGTTGGAGTTGCCACATTGATGGCAAGGTGTCTTCTTGTTTTGTAGGAGAGTTAATGCTTAGGTAGTCAGTACTGATTCCCACAACTCGGCCGTCCTGAATTATTCACCAGCCCGGTGAATGTGTCTTGCTGCTATCGCCAATCATCCTAGTAGGTAATTTCTTAGTGAACATCATCGTCTGTGCAGGTTATGTTGTCAACTTGTTAAGTATGGTCTTTCGATAGAATACTCTGAACATCTTTGCGCGTCTAGTCTTCTTTTCATCTTTAACGTCTCGAGGGAAATAGATTACGTCTCTTCATCACATTTGGACCTACGCCTTTCAAGCCATTTTATCAACTTCATGCCTGAAATATAACTTCTAAGTTGTAGGTATCATCTATAAATTCGTCATCGTCTTAAGTAATTGGTCAGGTTTCAACTAAATTCGTCCTGTTAGTACAAAGTTACAGTTTCTGATTTGTTGTGTCTTATTTTAGGGGTTTTGCTAAAGCTAGTTCATTGAGCGTCATCGTCGGATGTAGATATATCGTCATCATTTACAGACCATGGTTTAATATTATCGCAGCTTGCCGTCGTGCACCTAGGCGCTTCATGTTCACCCACCTTCTCCACCTCATAGCGATCGTTTAAACCGACGCTCTTGATCTTGTATGGACCTAAGTACTTAGAGTGTATCTTCAGCGAATTACCGAATTGTGTCCTCTTAATAGCCACTAGATCACCGATGTGATATTCGGGTGGTTTTCGTCTATTCTTGTTGAATTGTCTACGGTTTTTCTCTTGTATTTTCGGTATGTTTCTCTTGGCTTCATCTCGACTTGCACTCCGTCTTGCTTCGAATGTCTCAATTATTCCATCATAAACTGCTTCGGCGAGCCGGAGCTTTTCGCTGTTCCTCATATTGACTCCGAAGAGTAGCTCGAAGGGTGTCTTCTTGATGCTTCGATGCCAATTGGAATTTAAAAATCTCTGCACCTGGTTGGTGAATTTGTACCACATCTCTGGATTATTCAACGTTAACTTCGTCAACGCAGAGATGATTACTTGATGGACTCTTTCTACCTGGCCATTGCCCCTCGGTACACCAGTCGTCACAAGTATATGGTGGATTTCCCTCGTCCTTGCAGTAACTCCGGAACAAGTTGGAAGTAAATGCGCTCCCTCTATCTGACACTATTTGTTTTGGATTGCCGAAAACTGCCTTTTGCATTTCTAATTTCCTCACAGTTTCTTCTGCTGTCAAATTCTTTACTGGGTAGACCCAACCAAATTTCGAGAAACCATCGATTACTGTGAGGATGTATCTGTAACTCTTGGTTGTAGCTGTTAACGGCCTCAGATGGTCGATATGGTAGGTGACGAGAGGAAGGTCGTCTTTCGGGATAGGGTGGAGGATTCCATCCTGTTTGCCATACTTGCGGTCCCCAAGTATGCACGTAATACAATTCTTGAGACAAACATGAATAGCTTCTTTTCATTTGGGTATGGAATATTCTCTACGGAGGACTTCTTCCAATTTCCTCTGCCCAAAGTGTCCTTGCTCGTGTGTCGCCTTGATAAGTTCTGGTTGCATTCCTTTGGGTACGCATAACAACTTATTATTATGGACGTCTATTTGATGTAAGACTCCTTTTTCAGAGATGTAATTCTCGTAAGGTCGTTTTGATAGAAGATCAGCAATGAGCTTTAGTTTGGGGTCTCTTAGTTGAGCTGCTATAATTTTATGAACTATATCCGAGGTTGCTACTAATATTACGGGCTCCGGACTCAATGCATCAACGTGCTTCATTTTCGATCCACTTCTATGTTCTAGTGTGTAGTTAAAATTTTGCAACAATAGTGCGCATCCTGCTATTCGCGAAGTTAGATCCATTTTCTCCATGGTCATCTTGAACGCGGCACAATCAGTGATTATATTGAAGGGAATACCTAACAGGTATACTCGGAGTTTCTTTAATGCATTGACTATTGCAAGGACTTCCTGCTCGTAACTATTATATCTCTCTTGTGCTGAAATCGTCTTGCGACTGTAAAAGTAAACGGGATGCAACTTTCGATCTTCAGCATTTCTTTCTAATAAAATCGCTCCATATCCATATTTGGATGCGTCGGTATGCATTTCCGTCTCAGCATCCGGATTATAAATTGCCAACACTGGTTGTTCTGAGAGGACGGCCTTAATTTTTTCGAATGCGATACGCTCTGTCATTCCGAATTCATAAGTTGAATTTTTCTTTAAGAGCTCAAATAATGGCTTAGCTATCTGTGAGTAATTAGGGACAAACTTCCGAAAATAACCTGAGAGTCCCTGAAAACTTTGTAACTTCTTTACTGTCGTAGGTTCAGTGAATTTGTTTATAGCCGCAGTTGTCTGACGGTCGGACTTCCCAAGACATATCTCGTATCCCAGGTATTCTATTGTAGAGCATAAAATTGACATTTTTTCCATTTTATTTTTAGGCCATATTGTGAGGCTACGATGTCGTGCATATAGATTGGAATAAGCTTCCGTGACACTAATGGCAGGAATATTTTATTTACAAATTTCTGAAAAATTGTGTGGGAGGTACATAGCCCGAAAGGCATTCGTAGAAACTCAAACTGACCACTAGGAGTCACGAAGGAAGTATACCTCCTACTATCTTTGGCGACGGGAACGTGAAAGAAACCGTTTTCTAGGTCGAGAGTTGAAAATATCTTGGCACCTTGTAGTTCGTCTTTATTATCTTCGATAAGTGGTAACGGGTATCTGTCTCGTATCACCTGCCTGTTTAGTCTTCGAAAATCTACGCAAAGACGCTTACTTCCGTCCTTCTTATCCACAAGTATGATTGGACTGGAAAAGTCGGAATTGCTCGGTTGTATTATTCTCTGCTGCAGCCACTCACTTATATGTTCATCGACGATCCTTTTTTCCAGCGGCGAAAGTCGACGGGCCTTCTGTGCAATAGGTGTTTCATCCTTCAAAATTATTCTCATTTCGATGTCGCATTGCCTTGTTTTTTTCGGTATATACCCAGCTATCATTTTCCCAATTTTGTTCCTATACGCCTTGTTACCTACTTTTATATCATCCTCAGGGAATTCTAAAACATCATAACATTCGCTAAACTCGTCGGCCATCTTTTTCACTCTTACCTCACCTGAGTTTAGTGATATCTCGGTCCCATTCAACACATCCTTGCCAATTATTATTTGCATTCGTAAGTACTTCTCAGATAACACATGTACCGAAGTGTGAAAGAGAAAATTATCGAACAGTAGTACACCCTCCTTCGAGTACCGGAGAACCCATCTTTAAATACTCATCTTATCTGATTAAGGTAACGTCACTACCTGTATCAATCAAAGCTTCTAGCTTGTAATTATTTACTTTGACTGCTTTGAGATTACAAGCTTGTACCCTAGCTTTGCTAACCCTTGCGCAATTTGCTGATCGCTTTTGCGGACAGCCCAGTGCCTTATGACCGAATTTTTTACAGGAGAAACATCTAGGACCTCTGTCTGCCTTCCTACATTCCTTGGATTCGTGGCCTCTTATACCACAGTTAAAGCAGATAGATGTCGATTTAGGTCTTTTTGGTCTCTCATCCCGTTTTCTATGGGTCTGAACTCTTTCTGAAAATCTGCCGTATACGTCTAGTTTTAATTTAAAATCTTTAATATTGTTAACCCCATACAACATAGACTTATTTGTAGGAATATCATTAATTCTATCTATAGTGTACTGAATTATTGCTGTGTCGTCTACTTTACCTTTGGCGCCTAACTCCTTCATTTTCAATAAATATTCAAATAGTGTCTCATCTTTTTGGTGCTTCCGAGTGGCTAATTTTCTATGGATCTCACTGCTATTTACATTCTCTTCAAAATTATCTAATAAAAAATCCTTCAATGTGTCCCAACTTGTCAAATCGGTTCTAGCCCTAATGGCCAACCTAGCTGTGCCCGTTAGCAAGCGCCTTGCATAAAGAACCATTTCTAGTGAAGACCAATTCATAATCTTAGCGCTAGTCTCCATCTCAGCGAGCCAAACTCTAATATTATAACAATCATCCCCACTGAATTCATTTAGGGCACCCGTTACGTCTTGGAATGGAGTGGAGTTGTGCTTCGTTTGCTTCAATGATTCATCCTCTGTCCTCAATAGCGATATCTCATTTTCTCTAGCACGGAGTAGCTGTGCTTTTAACTCATCTACCTCTCGTTCTCGTGCCGAAACTAAATTTTCTCTTTGCCGCAAATCAATTTGCATAAGCGTAATATCTTCTTGTATTGGATTCATGACTTCCGAACGCACTTCGTCAGCTAGCTGAGTGCTATGCCTAATGACAGGCCTCCTCTTCTTTCCCATATTTAAAAAAGGTTCAAAGCAAAATAACTTTTCGGTCCTGCCTATGCAATTAGCTAAAATAAAATTCTCACATAGTTTATAAGCGATTTGGAATGTCCCCGAAATTGTATAAAATTCCTTTCGCTACCTGCAGAAGTAATGCTTACAATGTCCGTCTAAAATTGTGTTTTAATGCACTTAGCTCATCACAACGATTTCAACTTATTTAATAAAAGCAAAAAGATGTAAAAATGTTAATACAGTATTATGTCACAACTATGTCAAAAGAAAAATCGAGATTCAAATTCAAGTCATTTCCTAGAAAGTGCAAATAATTATTTGACCAGCTAATCATTATATATTAATTATCACGGTTATGTCTCAATAATATAAGAAGATTATAGGTCTGTTCGCGTACTCAGTTTTGGGACAATGCATTGCAATGAATTTGCACGAACTTACACATTTTCCGTTCGTTTACTTTCTCGTGCACACAAAATTACACGAGTTTTGCATACGTCACAGCTTCCCCTCTCGCATGAATTTACCCGAAGTTTTTAGTTACTGCACAATTCTTGCAAGGAAAATTGACAGCTGTCATAGGAAAGTTCATTTTTAGAATTTTCTGAAGTTTTTAAAGCGCAATCAAAATGTCAAATGAACATAGTTTAAGTATTCAATACTCTCATGGGACTTTTCAAGAGTGCAACAAGTTAAAAAAAAAATAAAACAATACTCATTCGCAAATGTTATTGTACACTTCTTCTTCTTGTTTTTCACGAAGTTGCATGAAAAGCGTTCGTTTACTTTTTCATGCATTTTACATTCTTCCCCCACCTCACGAGTAAGTTTTTACCCAGAATGTTTTTGCACGAGAAGTACGCGAACAAACCTTATTTATCGCTTATTGATTTGTTCCAATGTCAACATGATCTGCATTATCATCACTGTCATTGAATCAGCTGATTTCGTTCCAGTTTAACAAAGTTTCACTTCGCCGCGAATTCGCAATTGGTATGTGTCTTTAATGGCGAATAAATATAGCACTATATGATCACCTTTTTATCGTTTTTGTTTGTGTCAGCGCCTTGTGTGCATGTTCTATTATCTTTACCGTCGGTACTGTACTTATGAAGTTTATTAAATAAAAGTGTTACCTTGATTTTTCCTTAATTGCAGGCATGGGCGGCAAACTTCCAACTACGTGCATATTCCTGCGGATTTTTACCTTTTAAATGTCGCGCAGGTGTTTATTACTTTTCCCTCGGAGTATCAAAGATAATTATTGCTCCCAGTGTTTCGCCAAGTATTGTCTGAATCGATGCAGGTAGGCTGCTGAAGCCACTAGTAGGTAGAATTGGGAAACTGGACAGTTCAAAAATTCCTTCCTTTTTGTCGATAGGCTCCGCGCTTTCCTTCTTTAGGCTGAACCACAATAGAAGTAAATAACTTTACGAAATTAAACGAGACTGAGGTTTACTTACAAAAAATTGATACTTTTAGCCTAAATTTATATCACATTCCGTAAGAGTTATTATCTTGATATTTAATGTTTTCAATTTTGAAAAGTGGTAAAAGTGAAAAAATTAACAAATGGAAGTTGATGTAATTGAAGATTTGTGCTTTCTATTAATTCGCAGTGCCCGAATGACATTTTATGTGTTAAATTTTAAAAAGTGTTAAAAGTGAAAAAATTAACAATTGGAAGTTGATTTAATTGAAGATTTGTGCTTTCTATTAATTCACAGTACCATTTTTATTCCATTTTGAGTTTTACATTGCACTTTTAATCATTTAGTAATAATTTAATTGTTTGACACTTCATTTTCTTACGGAATGAGCGATTCTTACCGCACCTTTACTGACTGCAATTTGACTTTTAAATTTAACGAAAGTTCCCCTCACTCGAGTTAAAGTTAATTTGTGTACGCCTGTTAAATTAAAGAGCGCGTTCGCTTTACGTAAGTAAATGTACTTACGTTTACTTCTATTGTGGTTCAGCCTTTTCTTCTTGGCTTATTGCTTTTGCTTGCGTACCAAGTGATTAACCAACTTTCGTTCTTATTAAATGTGTATCCCGGTTGAGCCCCCAATTTTGTGGGTTATACACATTTAATAAGGATTATGCACTGTAAATAGATTATTTAATTCACTTGATTTTATTCAATATAATATAATAGAGTAATTGTATAACAAGTAAAAAAGCTAGAATTGGTCTAAGACCAATTCTTATGATACCCTAGATGAATGCCCGTATTAAATTTCGTATGGTCACCGATCTATTCAAGTATTGATTTTGAAGTTGTTTTTCGCATATATTTCTAGAACAGTTTGTCGCACAGAAAAAATGGTAATAACCAATTTTATAGGATTTCGTATTCTGCAGAAGTTCTTAGTACAATCAAAATGTCGTGGACTGATCGTTTTCAAAGTATACGTAAAAAACCGAAATTTTTATATGGCAACACCAAGAAGGAGTTGCCCGATTTAGTCCATTTTTGACGTTTTATTTGCTAATGTAGTAAAAACTTCATGTGCGAAATTTCAGCTCTCTACGTCGACGTGTTCTCAGGCAGTGTCCAAATATATAGCGGAAAACGAAATTTTTATATGGCAACCCCACGAAGGAGTTGCCCGATTTGGCTCATTTTCGAACTTAATTTTACTTTTTTTTTTAAAGTTTGTGTACAAAATTTCAGCTCTCTAAGTATACGCGTTCTGGAGTTATCGTGCGCACAGACGGACGGACGGACGGACGGACATGCAAAAATCGAAATAACTTTTAATATTAATATATTATTGAATCCAATCCATTTTGCTCTACCATCATTATTTCGAGGTGTTACAAACGGAATGACAAACTTAGAATACCCCAATGATTTCATCTAGGGTATAAAAATAGTAATTGGTGATCGTCACGATTTCCTGGGATTCCTGTAAGTTCTCTAATCCGTCTGACGTCTTCGGTGGCCAACTTGGAAGAGAGCGAGAAAGAGTGTTCGCTGCGGGCGGTTGACGTAAAGCGTAAGTTGGAGTTGCCACATTGATGGCAAGGTGTCTTCTTGTACGAGAGTTAATGCTTAGGTAGTCAGTACTGATTCCCACATATATATAACAATTATTAAAAGTAAAACGGAAACAAAAAATCAATATTCATTGTCAGCAGTAACTGCTGACTTACACATAATTTTACTTTCATTCAATATTGCAACAACATTCGGGTCACCTTACTACAAAAATATTTATTTGAACAACAAGTGCAATTGTTTAGTAAGCAAAAACACAAAGCTGAATTTACGGTAATTACGTGTAAGGTGACTGACCGACCAACTGCTCGTGAATTATGACGTCTTATATCAAATTATTATTATTTCTTGTTTTTATGCTTGAACATCCTGGGCCCCCTTGAAGTCTCCAACTTCAAAGCTGTAATCATGAGCTTCTGGGTTCCTTCTGGGTAGTGGGATTAGTTTACTCTTAAGCATCATGGTCCGGTTGCTCTTTCAGTGCGTTAGGCTTAGATAGATGATAATAACACTGATGATTCCTACGGTTACGTATCCTATGATAAATTCATGTACATCATGTGGTTGGAGATCTTGTAGTTTAGTTTGATGTGCTTTGATGTTCTTGATTGAGTTATCAAACTCCTCTCCATGTGTTGTTAACCTTGACCGGTAGAATACTGGTGCTGAATCTTCCTCAAATTTGTGAAGATCATCTATAGTATTATTAAAATTCGGTTGAAATGACTTGTTATCTGTCCGAGTTTGGAGATAAAAATGTGTCGTTGTGAACCGCACCAATGGTACAATGAGTTCAAAAATAATATAATCTTGCTGAAGTTGGCATTGAATTTTCATTAGTTTATATACTAGCGACACACTAATTTGCCCATTGAAGGTAGGTAGCTGGATTCCTGATGGCAAATTGTCCTTGATAATTGCATTCGAAGTTGCTCAGGAGATATGACTAAGGGGCTTGATCGTCCATGATGTGTATCTGTAACTACATCAAGAATAGCTTCATGCATTCTTGCATTCGTTAACAAGTGAGGCGACTAAAATTGAAAGAGTGTTGAAGGTCTGGATACTTCTCTGCTGCTTTTGTTCTGAACTCATATTGCGCATTTTCTCATATTCAAGGTCCAATGCTTCTTCTATCCTTTTTGTTTGCTTACATCTGTCTTCTTCAGACTTTTTGATCACATTGATAGTGGTTTCAAGTACTGATGTTTGATTTTTTATGAGTGAGTTCATGCAAGTGGTCTTCATTATTTTTTATTCTATTAATAGTTTCAGTCATTCTCGATGCATATTCATTGTCTAAAACTCCAAATAATTTGTTTGGTTTTGTGCCAACTAGATCCAATGGCCATCTCTTGGCCCTTGGTTTTATTGAATTGTTACTCTGGCCTTTCAGTAATACATTACTATTGTTTAAGTCCTCAAGTTGATGATAATATTGAGATACTATTTCTATGTAGTAATCATTGTGGGTGATGGTACGATAGAGACGCTCTAAATGTTTCAGTGCGTCTTGAATAATGTTAATTGATGCCCAATAGCCCCTCAGATCATAGTATACTAACAGATTCCAGTTGCTAGACGTTAATCTTGAAGCTCCTATATTTTCAAAGTATATACCGGCTTTACCGTCAAACTGCCAAACTGCCTTCGCAGAAAGTGGTAAAAGTAACATTGTTAATAGGATGACTTTTAAAGCATTAATTGGTTTTTGCGATTGCTTTCATTTCCTTGTATTTCTAGACACTTCCTCTCCACCTACCTCCTCTTCATTCGTGTAACTATTTTGTCCTTCATCAACTTCTATCATTTCTAATTGATTTGATATATCTGTGCTATCATTTAACTCAACTGGTAATGGTGCTAGTTGGTGTATTGCTCTTCGAAATATTCCTGTGGCTGTTCTTACGTCAGCTACACGTATCCTTCCATCGGCAGTAATTTTGCCAGTAACATGTTTTCAGAGGTGTGTAAGTTGTTAAAGATAAAGAAAATACAAACTACTCCTTACCATCCACAGAGAATGGTGCTCTGGAGAGAAGTCACCGCACTTTAGCGGAATGCTTACGACACTACATTAATAATGACTCTCAGACCTGGGACGAATGAATACCGTACGCAATGTTCGTGTACAACACCACTCCTCATAGTAGTACTAACTTCTGCCCTTATGAACTTCTTTATGGATATCCACCAAAAGTACCTACTACTCTGAAGCAATCACCTCAAACAACTTAAAACTACGAAAATTACGCGAATGAGCTGAAAGTGCGACTACAGCATGGATATCAATTAGCGAGAGAAACCATCGTAAAACATAAAGAAAAATCCAAAGAATATTACGATGGAAACAAACGAAGAAAATCTTTTAACATAGGACAACAACAAGTATTATTAAAAAAACACGTGCGACAGAATAAGTTTTCAGCCCTATGTGAAGGACCCTATGAGGTTATCAAACTAACTTCCGAGGAAACGACCAAGATAAAGATCGGAAATAAAACGAAAACTGTCCATAATGTTACGTCCCTTTTTTCAGGGGCAAGTAGGGACCGTATCCTAATCCCCCTTTCACCGTTGTATTGGGATGAGATCACCACCTTGCTTTTGTATAAGTTCTAACAAACACGATTTCTTTTTTTGTAAAGCAGGTTTATTCTAATTCAATTACTTTTCTTTCACAATTTTTTCTTTATAATACGCATTACACTCTTTTCTCTTCGTGATAATATTCCTTTTTATTACTTTTTTAAAAAGGTGTATTTTAATTCAATTACTTTTCTTTCACAATTTTTTCTTTCACAATTCTTTCTTTAGAATATGCATTACACTCTTTTGTCTTCGTGATAATATACCTTTTTATTACTTTTTTAAAAAGGTGTATTTTAATTCAATTACTTTTCTTTCACAATTTTTTCTTTCACAATTCTTTCTTTAGAATATGCATTACACTCTTTTCTCTTCGTGAAAATATTTCTTTTTATTACTTTTTATTTACCGCACCATAACCGAGAACGCCGGACCTAGCTTTCCTTAAAACCAAAAAACTCTCTCACCCAAAAAATCAGCTTACTTTCGTTTTAAAAACTTGACTGTCGTTTTCCAAATTCAAAATTCAACTCTCTTTTCTTAAGGGTTAAATGATCGGATTTTTATTTCATTATAAAGAGGAAGGTATGCCGTTAATAATGGAATATAACATCAGCCAAATGAGCACCACGACCACGCCTACAGGACCATATCCTTTTCATGAAATTTTCCATAACCAAATCGCAAAGTGGCTGCCCTATGTCCTCGATAGCCTCACGGATTCCATATTTGAGGTCTGGAATCGACGCTGGGCTGTTGGCGTAGACCTTCTCTTTCACGTGGCCCCAAAGAAAGAAGTCGCAAGGTGTTAAGTCTCAAGATCTCGGTGGCCAATTGTGATCACCTCTTCGAGAGATAACACGGTCCGGAAACTTTTCCCCGTAAAAGATCAATGGTTTCGTTGCTTGTATGTCACGTAACGCCACCTTGTTGAAAGTAAACGTTGTCCAGATCAATACCATCCAATTCCGGCCATAAAAAATCATTAATCATCTGTCGATAGCGCAATCCATTCACCGTAACTGTTGCTCCAGCCTCATTTTCGAAAAAGTAAGGTCCAATGACCCCGCGGGATCATAAACCGCACCAAACAGTCACACGTTGAGGATAGAGAGGCTTTTCAATAATAACTCTTGGGTTTTTCGAGCCCCAGATGTGACAATTTGGAAATGTGGAAATGGGCCTCATCACTCAAGATGAGTTTTCGATGGAGTTCCGGATCATTTTCATGCATTTCAAGGACCCAATCAGCAATGACTCGACGTTGTTGATGATCGGCCGGCTTGAGTTCTTGTGTTAACTGAACTTTATAAGCCTTAAGACCCAAATCTTTATGCAAAATACGGTGTATGACGTTTGTGGAATGCCTAACTCCAAAGAACGACGAGGAATGGACAAACCTGGCTTTTCTTCAACACTTTCGGCTACAGCAGCAATATTCTCGGCTGTTCTTGAGCGACGTGCACGGGTTTTATTCTTCACATCACTAACTTGTCCCGACAGCTCGAATTTTTCTACCAATTTCTGTATTGCAGTCCGACAAGGTGCTTCACGACGACCCAAAAATGTTCGAGTTTTACGAACCGTCTTTGCCACATTTTTACCATTTTTATAGTGAATTTTAATAATTTCAATGCGTTGTTGAATCGTGTATCGTTTTATTAATGGCGTAGTTTCTACTTGTCAAATGTCAAAAAATGACAGCTCCAAAAGTGACATCTACCGAAATAGCGGGCTAATTAAAATAACACCTCTTATTGGAAAACCCTTTACCTCTACGAACCGCCGTTTTACTTTTCAAATTCAACTCGGCTCTTGATCACTTTCGTCGCGATCAAGAACCCTCGTTCAGGGTAGAAAATGCATAGTTGCATTTTTACCCTGAGAAAATTTTCATTTATTCTGGACTTGATTTAACAAGTCCAGGATATTTTTCGTTGGACGGAGGCTTGAAATTTGATGCTTTTATAAACATCAGCCACCGTCACGACACGATTGAAATTGCGGCGCGCGTATACGTATTGTTACCTTTTTCTACTACTGGCCGAGCGTGTACCAGATATGCGAAACAAGTTAGGTAACCCAGCTTAAGGTTCGCAGGAAGTTTGGCTGCCGACGCTGCAAATACGACCGCTGTAATTGTAGCGTACGAATGTCTACTTGACAGTGCCCTTATTTATTTTCTTTTCGTAAATTTAATACGAGCTCGCGTATTAAATTCGATTATTTAATTCACCTAGTGCAAAAGTGGAGAATGGGCGATTATGTCGCGCTTTGGATATACTCAGTGCAGTGTATCCAATTTCGTTATCATGTTGTGTGGTTGTGCCTGTTTTCCTTTGCGGCTCAATGGGCAGAAATTTGTGTGGTCTTGTTTATGTTTATGCGGTTTTTATGTTAAGTGTAACGTTGCGGAAGGACGACAACGTTGATTATTTACTTACTGTAATATAAAATTGTTCCTGTTATTGTATGTGCTTAGTTTGTGTGGTTCTATTTGACTAGTATTGTAGGCGCAGTAAACTTTCCCCAGGAATGGGTCTTTGAAACAGGTGAAGTAGCTCCTCTGGTCAGGGCTTCTCCGTGGGCTGGAATTATGTTCAGTTCTGGAGAATTTCTTCTCAGCGGTGTCGAAATCAACAAAGCTGCAATTGTGGTGAGGTTGAAGCAAAATTACACTAACTTTGTGATGTTTTCTTAGATTTTTTTATTTGCGTTTTATCTTTGACAAAATTTCTGATATCCGTAGTTCTTTTTCTAACAGCGCGTGCCTAGTTCTCATTGACTTTTTTCGAAACGAAAAAAACTAGTTCTAGAAGATTCCTTTCCAATATTCCAAGTTTTTGGCATTTTCCTTTTTTGATTCTTCCTCCTAATCTAACGAAACGACATCTAGTATAATAATTTAACTATTTATCTTTCTTAGCAATAATTACTAATTCTTTTTAAATTTGGAAGTTCATGCTTAAGTATAACTACAAAAATTTCGCTGACTAGTGCTGGATGTTGCTATCTATTAAAAATCTTACAAATTATATTTCTAGGTTATGTACAAGATTGTTTACAATTTTTATCTATAATTTCATGTTTTCTTAATTATTACTTTCTTTTCAGGACCAAGAAAGCCAGTGGAGGTATTGTGATACAGCAGCGTCACGGGAATATGGATTCTTAGTTTACCTATATCGGCTTCTTCAAGTGATGGTTAGCCTATCTACGGGCCCGGCGTTGAGCCTTCATCTCCAGGAGCAGGTAGGACCGAGGGTGGTGGTGGAAGGGGTGTTTGTAGAGTAATGTCGTGTGTTGTGATGCTTTTTGAATTGTTTTCATTCAAAGTTCTAAGGCTTCTTTCCGATTTTAGCGGATGAAATGGGAAAAGCCTCCCATGCATTGATATTCTATTCCGGTTTGTGGACTGGGATACGCATGAAGCCGGCACCGTGGGAGTGTGTGCTGGTGTTGATGGAACGACGGAGGATTTCCAAATGCCTTGCAGGTATGTTAATTTGTTGTTATTTTTACGTTCGTACATACATATTGTAATTTTTACGACAATTGTACTGAAGGTTCGGTTTGCCTTTGGTTTTATTCTTTTTTAATTAAATATTTCTACTGACAAATTTTGCTGAAGGCAAAATATGTCATGGCAACTTTTTTGAAAAACGAAATGGTATGTGAAGAAAATTGCTGATGCAATTTTCTTGACTGATTAAACTGATAATTTTTATTTATTCCGGACTGGAATCGAACCTACACTTTTAGAATCGGTCAATGATGGAGAATTGAAGAATTTTTAAGAATTTTTATTTTTAACGATTCCAAATCAAATTATAAATACAAGAAGAAAAAACAACCGTCTCATCCGGGGTTTGAAACCGGGACCTTCCGCTTGCCGGGCGACTGCTCTTACCACTGAGCTAACGAGACAGATGATTTTCCCTCTTGCATTTATCAATTTGTAATTAGCCTACTAAGCCACGTTGCTTTCAGCTGGCATTAACCAGTAACGATGAAAGCGCACAAATAAATTGTAAATTCAATTTTTATTTATTCCGGACTGGAATCGAACCTACACTTTTAGAATCGGTCAATGATGGAGAATTGAAGAATTTTTAAGAATTTTTATTTTTAACGATTCCAAATCAAATTATAAATACAAGAAGAAAAAAGGAAGGTCCCGGTTTCAAACCCCGGATGAGACGGTTGTTTTTTCTTCTTGTATTTATAATTTGATTTGGAATCGTTAAAAATAAAAATTCTTAAAAATTCTTCAATTCTCCATCATTGACCGATTCTAAAAGTGTAGGTTCGATTCCAGTCCGGAATAAATAAAAATTGAATTTACAATTTATTTGTGCGCTTTCATCGTTACTGGTTAATGCCAGCTGAAAGCAACGTGGCTTAGTAGGCTAATTACAAATTGATAAATGCAAGAGGGAAAATCATCTGTCTCGTTAGCTCAGTGGTAAGAGCAGTCGCCCGGCAAGCGGAAGGTCCCGGTTTCAAACCCCGGATGAGACGGTTGTTTTTTCTTCTTGTATTTATAATTTGATTTGGAATCGTTAAAAATAAAAATTCTTAAAAATTCTTCAATTCTCCATAAACTGATAAGCTATTCACGTTTTTAAGCTTGATTAGGTTATATGAAAATTTATGATTTTACAGAATTATTTTATTACCCTTTTTTTCTTCAGGTATGTTTTTAGGCATGTAACATTCCTTGCCCCCGCAAATACGAGAGTTATTCTTTGGAGAGGGATAACTCTCGGGGAAGGGAGGATGGTCTTGACCAGAATCAGATGTTATTATTGTTGTGTACCAAATAAGAATTCTTATCTGCTGGTGTCCGATTTCCATTCTGCTTACCGTGCATCGAATACTTTGTTGCAGGAAAGTGTTATGGGGGACTACTCATGAATTGTTGGGCTATTGATTATTTGTGAATTAGTCTTCATCGAGCTCAATTCGTGTATTTTTTTTCTTGGTTAACCCGATTTTAAGTAACTGACCTGATGTTATGTACCAAGAAATTGTCTAACGTGCCTATGCACAGCCCGCCTGGCCTTACCTTCGTGGCCTGCTTGATCTTTGTGCTGCACGTGATTCGCGGGTGGCGTGGTGCGATCCGGCAAGTATTGGTACGACGAGGTGAGCGTTAGAGGTGAGCTTGAAGATTTATATTGTGCTACGAAATCCAAGTTGTTATCCCTGATGGCTGGTAGTAAAACGGCTAGTGATGTCAATGCTTCGATTCTCATTCCACAAACCAGTATAAATCATTTACCTAAACTTAAATTTCCACAATTTTCGGGAAAATATGCTAAATATCCGAGTTTCATTGGAAGTTTCTCGAAGTTAGTGTGTAAAGATGATAGCCTGTCGCCAATAGAAAAATTTAATCATTTCATCTGTTGTTTAAGTGACCCCGCGTTGCGAACAATCAAAGTATTCGAAGTTACTGAAGAATATTATACAAAAGCTTGGGAACACTTGAAAACCAGGTACGACAATAAATACCTAATCTTTCAGGAGCATATTATCGATTTGTTCAATTTGTCAAAGATTTCGAAAAATTCTCCATCCCAACTTAGAAATTTAGTGGATAGCACAACTGCTCATCTCAGTGCCCTGCAGTCACTAGGTACATTTGAGGATATAGATAATGCTTTAATAATTTATTTGGTTAGTTCAAAATTGGATCCAGAATCTCAATCTAAATGGGAAGAGTCAATGGATATCTCAAAATTACCAACCTGGAATGATTGTGCTCAAATTTTAAACCGACGTTGTCAATATTTGGAATCTAGAGACGTGAAGCTTCAATGCCACGAATCAACAGATTACGTTTGGACTTTTTACCGAATCAAATGCGTCAGTGCGGCCTGTCTATAAATCGAAACCCGGTAGGACATTAAATTCGAATCTTACTTCGATGGCAGCTAATCAGTCTTCTTGTTTGTTTTGTAATGAAATCGATCATGCGATCTATAAATGTCGGAAATTTTTTGAATTGCCAATTTTAGACAGATTTAATGAAATTAAAAGGCGAGCTCTGTGCCTAAATTGTTTAAATAAAGGACATAGCGTCAAAAAATGTGTTTCAAAGAAATGTCGAGTGTGTGGTATGCCGCACCATGCACTTCTGCATAGATATTCTTCACAAAATTCAACATCGTTAGCGGAAAGGGCTTTGGCTACTCCACCTGTCGTTGAAAATGCAGGAGGTCAGGTCGTCGGTAGTACGTCATTAGTGTCCAGTGAAGAAGCTACAAGTCATGTTTTTCTCGCGACAGCGATCGTGAAGATTAAAGACAGGTTTGGTTGCTATGATTTCGCCAGAGCGCTCTTAGGCTCAACTTCACAGCTCAATTTTATGTCCGAGAATTTATCCCAAATTCTCATGTTGAAAACAAACAAGATTGAAATAAACATTAGTGAAATTGGCAATGTTTCGGCCAAAGTACGTTACTCCACTCAAGCTAATTTCAAGTCTAGGATGAACGATTATGAAACCAACTTCACGATGTATATTCTACCAAATATAACCGGAGTCCAACCTGAGAGGAAAGTTTCTATTGATAATTGGGACACTCCAGGAAATATTCCGCTCGCAGATCCAGAATTCTATAAACCACAAAAGGTTGATCCATTAATTGGTGCAGATACATTCTTCAATTTGCTATGCGTAGGTCAAATCAAGTTAGGCCCAAAGTTGCCAACCTTGCAGAAAACCTTGCTCGGTTGGATTGTGTCGGGAGGATATTCCAATTTGCATAATAGATATAAAGATATTACTTGTATAGTGGCATGCGACTTATATAATGACGAAGGTAATTGCCAAAACCAAGAGGAATCGTTGAGTGAGATCGTCGAACAATTCTGGAAAGATGAAGAAGTTGGAACTGATGCTGTGAAATGGACTCATGAGCAGTCTCAATGTGAATCTATTTTTAAAAATAAATTTCGTCGTTCGCAGGATGGACGGCTTATGGTTAAGTTACCATTCAAATCTGATCCTCAACAGTCATTACGTAACTCGTTGGAAATTGCTCGCAAGCGTTTTTATTATTTAGAAAGATGGCTTTGTAAGGATAATGACTTGAGGAGCCAATACTCCGAATTTATTAAGGAATATCTCGTAGCCGGCCATATGGAATTAATATCGATCAATGATGTTCCCAAAGTTCATTTCTTCATACCCCATCAGTGCGTCTTACGCCCGGATAGTTCTACGACTAAGTTGCCCGTAGTTTTTGACGCTTCCTCGTGCAGTTCATCGAATAATTCACTCAATTCATTATTAATGGTGCGCCCGACACTACAAGATGATCTCTTTTCGATTGTTCTACGATTCCGATGCTACAAATATGCATTAACTGCAGATATAGCAGCAATGTACTGACAAATATTAGTATATCCTGAGGATAGGAACTTTCAACTTATCTTGTGGAGGGGGAATCCTATCCAAGAACTCCAGATATTCAGGCTAAAAACAGTAACCTATGGCACAGCCTACGCTCCATTTTTGGCAACGAGATGTCTCCTTCAGCTCGCTCAAGAGAATGCGGAATCGAAGCCGGAAGCTTCTAAGATCATCAGCCAAGATTTTTATATGGATATTTATATGGATATTTATATATCACAGGAGCAGATAGTCAAGAGAACCTTTTCAGGATCAAAGAAGAAGTTGAAGGTATATTAGCATCTGCGCACTTTCAATTGCGAAAGTGGTATTCCAATAATCCACAGTTCTTAAGAGGTTTCCTGAATCGGAGCGTGAAAAGCCTTTAAGCATAAATGATTCTGATATTGTAAAAACTCTAGGAGTGGTTTGGGAACCTATAAAGGATGAGTTTCACTTTCATTACAACTTTGGCACTTCATCGAAAGTTACAAAAAGGAGGGTTCTTTCGGACATCTCTCGGCTTTCGATCCTCTGGATCTTATTAATCCGATCGTCGTAAAGGCAAAGGTCTTTTCCAAGAACTATGGATCTTAAAATTAAGTTGGGATGAGTCCATTCCCTTAGACCTCGAATATCGTTGGCGGGAATTCAAGGAAAAGCTTAAATGCTTACGCGACATTCAGATTCCTCGGCTGGTCCTTTTAGCGGGATGCTTAAGTGGAATTGAGATTTACGGATTTGCGGACGCCTCGGTTAGAGCATATGGTTGTTGTGTTTATATTCGAGCTATCGATACTGAGGAAAATATTACTGTCCGACTTTTATCTGCAAAGTCAAAGGTTGCACCTTTAAAAACATCGAGATCATTACCCTGCTTGGAACTTTGTGCAGCGGTACTTCTATCTAGACTTGTAGACAGAATTAGTCGTAACTTTCACAATCGTTGGGATAAAATATATCTAAGGACAGACTCAGAAATTGTGCTGGACTGGATAGGATGTTATCCTACGAATTGGAAAACTTATGTTGCCAATCGGGTATCGGAGATTCAGGAACGAACAAAAGACGCAATCTGGAGACATGTGACCTCGAAATCCAATCCAGCGGATATTATTTCAAGGGGTATGTGTGCTGCAGAAATTTCAAACTCCATTTTGGGTTTTCTGGTCCTCCTTTTTTACTACAGGAAATTCAAAGATGGCCCAATGTAAAGGACCGACACAAGGACAACGCTAATTTACCTGAAAGGAGAAAAGTAACTTCCATTTTAATATGTTCAGTCTCCGAAACATTCCTGAAGACTATTTACAAAGTTAGTAATTTCATAAATAATTGTCGTCGTTTTGCGTTAGTTCTTCGATTTATAAACAACTTTAAGCTTAAACGAGATCGCAAGCCCATAATAACAGGACAGCTCTCGGCAGCAGAAATAGAGGAGACCTTCATTCGTATTATCTGGGCTATTCAACAGAGAGACTTTGCTGACGATATCCGTGCCTTAGAATGTAAGGATAAAGTTATGGATAAAAGTGGAATTAAAAAGCTCTCACCGTTTCTGGATGATCATCATGGATGTAAAATTTTAAGAGTGGGAGGCCATTTAAGAAATTCAGACTTGCCATATCACATCAGATGCCCTATTCTCAAGCCTCGGAAAAATGCTTTCGTCACATCTTACATTAGATTTTTACATCACAATCATTTTCATGCGGGTCCGCTTGCTTTAGTGGCAATTATAAGGCAACGATTTTAGATTGTAAACGCTAGGGAGCAAGCTAGAAAGGTTGTTCGAGCGTGCATTCATTGCTTTCGATATCGTTCGCGACTTACACAGCAAATCATGGGAAATTTGCCTAGTGGCAGGGTCCAAGTTTCATTGCCATTTACACACAGTGGCGTAGATTTTGGGGGCCCAATACAAACTACTTACAGAATTCGTGGAAAAACTCCCTACAAGTCGTACATTGCCATCATTGTGTTTTTCTACAAGAGCAGTGCATATAGAAGTGGTGTCCGATTTGACGGCTGAGGCATTTATAGCAGCGTTAAAGAGTCGTCGAAATTTATGCAAACATTTATACTGCGATAACGCAACGAATTTCGTTGGAGCTCGAAAACAGTTGGATGAATTTCGTGCCGCAATTTTTCAACAACAATCGCAAAAAGATATTAGGAACTGGTGTTCCATTACCGGCGTGGAATTTCATCATATTCCTCCCCGATCACCTCATTTTGGAGATATTTGGGAGGCCGCGATAAAATCAGCCAAGACTCATCTGTATCGAACATTGAGGGACTCGCTACTGACTTTCGAAGAACTTACCACGGTTATGGCGCAAATTGAAGCAGTACTCAACTCCAGGCCAATTACTCCGTTATCAACCGACCCAAATGATGAACAGGCGTTAACTCCAGCCCATTTTCTAAATCGAGCACCTTTAGAATTTTTTGTCGAACCTGATCTTTAAAATCAAAAATTATCTTATCTTCGCAGGTGGCAGCGAGTTTCTGCCTTACAGCAGCATTTTTGGCGGCGCTGGTCGAAGGAATATGTGGTTCAACTCCAGGAGAAAGCTAAATGGAAATCTGCATATCCGGATATAACAATAGGCACCTTGGTCCTTGTCCATCAGGACGACAGCCCCCCTTATAGATGGAAGCTGGGTCGAGTTATCAGTTGTACACAAGGCTCGGATGGTCATATCCGAGTCGTAAGTGTGAAGACCGCAAATGGCATCATTCAACGTTCAATTCAAGAGGTCGCCCCTCTGCCGATAGCAGACGATGGTTAAAAGTATCCTCAGATCCTTTCAAGGGTGGCGGCATGTTCGGTCTTATTTCGACAAATAGAACAAAATTTTTTATACATACATATGTATGCGTACATCTCTTATCATTATTATTATCGCTAGTACTGTTATCCAGAATTAAATCTTGCTATCATATGTACATCAAAAAATTCTTGTGTTACTTCGTCGTTGGACTTCACAGAGAATAAAATCATTCGATGTTAAACCCAAACGAGTTTTAATTAATACCCAGCTGCCACTCACAAAATCTTCAGTAAACAATTACTCCAATAAACAATGCAGGAATATATTCTGAAAATTTAGGAAACATGGAATTCTATTCTAATGAATGGAAAATTGTAATATATTATGATTTAATAGGAATTAACTTGTTTGTAACCTATTTAAAGAAACACGCAATGGAAATTAATGACCTGCGCGGTGTGTTAAGGAACGAACCAGCATTTTCACAAGTATGTAATCATACGGTGCTAGAAATGAACCACCTGAGACATGACATTGACCAGAACATTATCCTATTATATTAGATCCAAAACTAAGGAAAAGACGATTGTTGTTCGGTATTGTAGGAACAATAGGCAAACCTCTTTTTGCCATCCTAAATGAGGATGATGCTAACCATTATGATGACGAAATCGAAAAACTAAAAATGAACGAAGAATATTTGAAGTATTTGATAAAAAACCAAACCTTGATACTGGAAATTACAGCGAATATTTTTAATAAATCAATAAATGATATTCAAATGCAATTTGTAACGCTTCGAGGTTTTATGGATGAACTTCACAACGTAACGTATGCTGAATTTGAATCGCTTACTTCCCTAAACACTCTTTTGATATTAAGGTACCAAGGAGTAGTTAGGGCAATTATCAATCTCGTAACAGATGTCAGACACGGGAAACCACACCCTTCTATTATTTCTGCCAGTTAATTAGAGACCCTCCTCGTCACAATACGGAGAGAAATCTCTAGTGAGCTTACCAAGTTCATTAAAAGAAACGAATCTGTTATCCATATATCATTTGGGAAAATTGTGTACCATTGCTTACAACGGCAAAATTATATACGAGTTTAGAATTTCACTTCCTTACAAGGAAGACTACCAATTATTCAAAACCCATTCCTTACCTACAATTTATAAAGAAAATTTCACTTTCATCCAACCTAGTACTGAATTCCTAGTAGTTGATTTTAATCGTGAACATTATTATAATATGGGTGCACACGAACTAGGAAGTTGTGCCACTGACAGTGAAGCACAGTTCCTTTGTCAATTAAATCACCCCATTTTTAATGGAAATAAATACAATTCAATATGTGAAGTTAATTTACTCAAACGAGAATATTCTAAGTTACAATCATGCGATTTTCGAACCTCGAATCAAACAATCTTCTGGGTACAGCTTTCTCAAGCAAATAAATGGTTATTCTCAACTAGGATAAATACTTCAGTAGACGTGATATGTAAACAAGATATTACTCCTTACACTTTGAACTGGAATTATCGAAATCAGTAATAATTGTTACCTGAGAACAGAATTTCTGACCATTAGAGCATACAATATGAATGTAACCGAGCTAAAAAAATATTTTGTACCTTCATTAAACATAACCCAAATTTTTAACCAAACTATTAAGTTTAAACCAAGATCTGATAATGTTGGCTTAATCAAATATTCTATGCCAAACGAGCTCAAAGAATTATCCGATCAAATAAAGACCCAAAAGGAACAAGAAGAAATAAGCCTAGAATCAGTAAACCCACACACAATACATCATTACACACTTGGTTACCTATCATTTCTGATAATATGAATAATAATCTCATACATTATTTACCCAAAATGTAACGTTTGTAAAAGAAAAAACAGGTCAGAACCGAAAAATGAGAGTAGTAACTTAGAAAGTCCAGATCGAGAAACACACATTCAGTTAACTCCAGCATAATAATAAAAAAAAAAACCGAACCAAAAAACAAATTACGATTGTTACTTTTAATAATTAAGCGACTTTTCATTGGTAGATCAATCGGAAACGAGCCAATCCAAACGACAGACATTAATGAATATGAATGTAATTTGCTTTTATTTAGGCATTTCTTTCATAGAACTAGTACCATTATATGTGTAAAATTATCAATAATTATATATCTTTATTAATTTTAGTTCGCAAGGTTACAAAACCTAAATGCCTTAAATAATTTTAGTACATAAAGTTATCAAAAATAGATATCCTCAATAAAAAAAAGGGAAACTTTGTAAAATAACAAAATAAACAATATTTTAGAAATAGTGAATATAATTATATAAACAGTCAACAATTAAATATATACAACAGAATAAATAAATCTGAAAAAAAATATATAAATATATAAGTTTCTTAGATAATTTTATTCAAAATAGAGTAACAATACAAGAATTTTTATAAGTAAATATGTAGGTAATCATTTATACATACTTATCATAATTGTAAAAGATATGTACCTTCAAATTGCTTCTAAATAAGAGTATCCCGACGCAATTGCCATAAGAACTCTCTTTCCAGAGAATCTAATAAAGTTTATTCATTTTACGTATCGAAAATACTTGACAACATTTTTGGTTTGGAACAAGTTTCGAAGTTTTAATTCATAAGAAAATTCTTCACCATTTCAAGGCTATGCATTTTCTTTTATTAGGGGGAAGGGATGTTGTGATCCCAAAATCACAGCCACATGTACAATTACTTACCCCCTATGGACATTCCAAAAGAACATAAGCATAGATTGCTTAAGCATTCATATTGTGGTCTCAAAATACCACACCATGCATATACAAATATCCATATCCAAAATGTACAAATATCTATAATTACTTACCCTCATAAATTTCTTCATATGACCAAATATGCACAAAATGCACAAATATTCTTATTACTTACCTCCATAAATTTCTTCTCGCATAAATAGCCACTTATGAAAAGTAAACAGAATGTTTGCTCAACATTTTTGTTCAAACATAAATCACGGAGTTAATGTACTCCACATCGCATATCACTCGCAATTTCAAGAGCGGGATCAAATTACAAAACCCAAGCCAAGAAATTGACGAAGTCACATGCTTTAAAATCGTCTTATCTTTCCTTTTTTTATGCTTATTGTCCGATTGGCCAGTTGAATGCACCAATCAGAAAAACTTTTTGATACTTTTGCTGACGCAGGGGCGTCAGATATTTTCGATGATAAAAATATGTTGCAAGACTAGAGAAGTCGAAGTTCAGGAGATGCACTATTCAAGTGAATACGAGATTCGGGAAGTCTTTTTTTTAGCAAATTTAAAAGTCTTAATTCGAAGTTCTATTTGATCACTTAAAAATATTTTATCTAATATAAAATTGAAATTGAATTCGTTTTTTTTTAAAGAGAGTTTGTTTTTTTTTAAAAGAAAACCCTACCTGAGCTTCCCCTTAAGTCGCTCTTCTCCCTAGGGAAAGCACAGCGACAAATGGGGTTGCAACAACATATTAAAAAGTGCATTAAGTGTCAGCAGAATAAAACGGGCAAGTCCACCAGGGTGCCGATGGTGATCAGTGACTCGGCCGAAAAACCCTTTGATAAGGTGTATCTTGATACTGTTGGACCGCTTCACACCACTCACCAAGGGAATAAGTATATTTCAACTTTTCGCGATGATTTAACAAAAATACTAGATTGTTTCTCTCTGGCTGACAGCGAAGCCACAACGGGTGCTAACTGCTTTTATAAAAACATTATACTCAAATATTGTATAATTCCCAAAAAGCTGATTACTGACCAGGGGACGAACTTCACAAGTAATCTTTTTAGACGAGTGTGCAAAATACTGAGAATAAAAACTACAAACGACGGCTTACCATCCTCAGTCCAATGATTCTCTAGAGAGGGCTCATAGGCCTCTAGTGGAATATTTACGAAGCGTAGTAGATGACAACCCATCTAGTTGGGATGATTGGCTACCTATCTATGCTCTATACGGATTTCAAAATCCTTTGCCAACCAATTTAAATAAAGATCCAGAGCCTGTTTATAATTTCGATGACTATTGCGAATACATTAAATGTAAAATGCAAAGAATCCATCGAAAAGCAAATGAAAATCTAATTTCCAGTAAAAAGGCAGCGAAGAAATATTACGATCAGAGCTTAAGGGTAGAAAGATTTCACATAGGAGATAAAGTGTTATTGCAGAATGCCGCGAAGAAGCACTTTCCCCAATATGGACAGGACCATTTGACGTGAAACGAGTAGACAGCGATGTAAACTGCACTATTCACATAGGTAGAACACTTAAAAGAGTACACAACAACAGACTTAAAAAGTTTTAACTATCCCTTTTTCTTATTAATTCTTTTTTTATAACTTATTCTATATATATAATAATTTAAAAGTCTTCGTATTTTGAATAAATTCTCCCCCATATAGGAATTATGTTTGCGTTAGTGGTGCTCATTATAGCCATGAAAGCATTGACAACTGGTGGCCAGGTCACAAGCAATCCATCTGAGATCCTCTTTGAGCCAATAAGTCTCAGTTTCGTTTACCAGTCCAATTGGAATATGTTTACAAAAATACCATTCGTGAACGAAGACGATGCACTCGCGTTCGTAATAAATTGCGAGGAAGCCGTGGAGAAATTGTGTAAAATTCAAGAAAAGGACACCAAATATTGCCTTCATTGGTACGACGAAATAAAACATATTACATCCAAAATAAGAACCCAACTAGAAAGCATAGGTTTTTATCTCCAAAGCGTGCGTGAAAAGAGGGAACTATTTGATGCAGTTGGAAAGTTTCAAAATACTTATTTGGGACCATGGATAGTGAAGACGCAAAAGACGTATACTCAAGGTTGCAGAGATTGGAGGACCACGATAAAGATTCACTTCATTTAATGCAGAAACAGGTAACAATAATGAAAACTAGTTTCGACACCAATAGTAAGCAGATACACAATTTGTCTAATTACCAAGAACAAATAGAAATAAAGATGAGTGACTTTTCAGAGAAACTTATTCATATATATTTTAACTGCTCTACAATATGTCAATAACCATATTACGGAATACTTTACCATCATTAACTCATTACAGCAACATCGCCTGCACCCTCTAATTATTTCTCCTAGGAAATTACTTGAGGCGTATGCAGAAATTACTAAGGGTTCCCATCTGAGCGTCATTGATTTTCAATTGATGAACCAAATCATTAAAGTATATTTCGTTCAGCATAATAGAGACATGCTCATACGGTTTAACCCCTTTTAGAAGAAGAAGAATATATTCTAAATAAACTGCATATACTACCAACACGCATCCTGGAACATAACGCAATTATAGATTTAGAAGCGAGTTTTCTTTTAAATGGAACACAGGAAACACATCTCATCGCACTAACTAATGAGGAGTTTCGTGAAGGCTGTATTAAATGCAATTCTAAACTATACCCCACCATACACATATGCGCCCAAAGGCAAGTTAAGTCTATTGGTGTCGAACGCGAAAATTGCCTTTTCAATTTGTTACATAACGCTCCACAAGTACCCAAATCATGCGGTTACAGAATCATAGAAAGATCCCTGGAATTTCTGGTAAAGCTAGTGCGCGGGAATGCTTGGTTGTTCAGTTTTCAAAGTCCGCACTCTCACATAAGGAAATTAATGGCACCGGAATATTACTATTAAATCAAAATTGCAAATATACCCTAGGAACTGTTGAAATCCCTTATGAAGGTAATGAGGAAATTACTTTACCCTTTCATCAGCCGGAACCAATACCTATTGGGAATTCAAAACTTCTTCAAAAAATTCTCAACAACAAGCTGTTCTCTAACAAGCTTATAACCAAACAAAATATGACCGCACCATTGCTTAAGACGCACCACAGTTATGACAACGTCTTAAGAGCGAACAGCAAGACTTTAAAAGATTTCGAAGCAGAACTGTCTCAAATAGAAAGACGTAAACAGTGGTGTCCTAGTATTATTAGATGTAATAGTAATAATTGTTTTTATGTTTCTTTCGAAGACAGTTATGTTTTCAAACTAGCCCACCTAGTACAAATAAGGATTCCAAACACGCAAATACCAACCCAGTACCCTTAGAAACCCCGAAAAATTCTGCATCAAGTTCGAAATTAAAAGTGGACACTCCTACACTTAATCCAATCACTCCAATTCCGCCACCTTTACCACAAAACCTTATTAAAACCCAAAAGGTTCTCAAAGAAGATACCGGAAAGAAAACTAGAGATATCACGCCATTAGAACGCAGATTTAATAAATCATTCAACATTAAAATTAAAAAAAAAAAAAAAAAAAATAGTAGAGCAGATTCAATAACTGCACGCTGCTGATTAGAACTAACTATATTTGCTTTTAAAGCTTTTTATATTTTAAAATCGCTGATATTGTAGAATTTGACACCGAAAATTTATTTATCTTTTTCACAGATAGCTTGAAAATTATCTAAACTATTTATTTTTACTTTTGTGAACTGTGATGTACGGCAGTATAATTGCGCGTTGATGGCACGTTAAAATCGATGATCTACTACTGCATCATTATGTACTTATCCATGCAGTTTTAAATTATGTATTAAGTAGCTGTGCTTTTCTCTGATATATATATATATATATACATATATATATATATAGATTTATAACGTACTTTTTAAAATTCGAATCTATCATATAGATATATAATATCTTGAATTGGCGAAATGTAATTAGTATATGTTGAACACAGCTGAAAATAAATAAAAATACATATATTAAAATACAATATATACAATAATTGATACTTCCCTATTTCCGGAGTTCCTCTTCCAGTCAGCAAATGCCTCCTATACGTCTATGCAGCATCTGAAATAAGAAAAAAAAAACATATAATTTAGTTCAATATAATTAACGCCAGCAAAGATATCACAAAAAATTACAAACAAAAATATATAGTTACATGCAAACTGCCAAGAAACAAATTTCCTGGCAGTACAACAACAACACTACATGCAAACATAAACATTGGGATTTCTTAGCGAAGTTCATGTTTTCTGCACAATAAACATTTGCAAAACATGCATTTATGCTTAAATGTGCAAAATACATAAATTTGCAGAATCCATACACACTATTATTAGTGAAATTCAACAATTGTTGCCATTGTTGACATTTCACTAACAATTTTTCAACATAAAATTTTCGCATAATTTGCATGATTCTTGCAAATTATGCACAGGCAAATCACTAATTAACACTTATAGAATATATAAATCAACTCACCTTAACAATTAATCCATTTGTTGATGAGAAATCCATCCAAATAACACGGCACTTTACTATTTAAAAACCGCGAACCGAACTGTCACTGCGACAACGTAAATAATCAATTTTACGAAGTTGGCCGCGCTCTACCTGTTGGCAATAGTTAGAAAACGCGAAATTGCTCAGGTAAGAAAATATTTATAAAAAAAGGTAATTTTAATTCCCATAATGAGGGGGAAAGAGAACGATGTGGAAACGAGACAGAAGAAAATTCGTGAGAGAATTTATGTTCCACACCGGAAATCAACATAGTATGATAGGGAGCGGCCATATTGATAAATTTTAGAAAAATGGAAATATTTCAATAAATTAATTAGGAAAAATTATGGATAATTAAAAATAAATTAATTCACATAATTTGGAAAATTTTGACATTACAGCATGGACTTATAATGTGCAAAAAATATATGAAAATTGCATTTTTTCATGTGGAACTTGTCCGAAAATGGCGGCTCGGACATTATAAAAAGGAGGTGCTCCCTAACTAAACTCGCATTAGTTTGACAGCGATCGCAAATGCAACTTCGCATAGATCCAGTGTTCTCCAGAAAATCTAAAAGTGGAAAATTATTAATTAGTGCAAATTACTTCGAATCTTTCTAGCATAAATCAACGTGCCAAGCAAGGTACAGTATTTACATGCTAAGTAAAGATTGCAGCAGCAATTTTAACTTCTGTGGTGTTACAGGTTTTTGGTGGAATTATAGGCTAAGTATTTTTATACATTTTTAAAATATATTTGGTGGCAGACATTTTAGTTTTAGGTTTTTTCACATAGCGTTTCACTCATGCAAGCTAAGAATATTAGACGTTTCATGTGAAAAAACAAAGTAGAATTAATTAATATTAAGAGTGATGTGAATTATATTAATGAAGAACTAATAATAATATACAGTGAATTTTCGAATATAAGTGAAATTGGTGAAAATCTGAGGTATAAAATTGAGCACGTGTCACGTTCCGACACCTCAAGAATACATGCCTACAGATAATTAATTAAATTAATTAAGTACAATTGAAGTGAAAAAATAAAATAGAATTCAGACTAACGTAAAATAAGGAATTTTTGCTCAATAAAGTAACAGTAAACACAAGCTCACATATCTTGTCATTTTAACATACCGCTACACTAACCTACCCAAAATGCAGTAATATAGCTGTAGTGTTCAATTACCGCTACATTACAAAACAGTATAAATGTCATGACTAAATATTTTAATGCAACCTTGAAATGTAGCTTAAACGGAGGTCATTAATAAATGTATTGCGGGAGTATAATGTAGAGTTTTATATAAACAAAAAAAAATAAAAAATTAATTGTCAATTAAAAAACTTGATATATAAGGGAATAAAACTCGATAAGAAAATATCATTATTAGAAAACTACAAATATGTAAAATTATGTATTGTATGAAAGTAAGTCTTTAATCTTAATTTTTGTGCCTTTCTTAAATTTTTGAATTTTTTTTCCTATCCGCATTTTTGTCGATGATAGCAAAACCTTTATTGTATCGTTTCCATATAATTAATTTTATTATACTTAGCAATCTATATTTTAGTCATAAGACATTATTAAGATAAAATGGATAAACCTTTTTATATTTTGATAAAATTCTTTAATAAAAAAAAAGAATAATATAATCAATCTTGCGAAGGGGGAAGAAATGTTGTGAAGCTCAATATGAGATCAATGTAGGTTTCAGACTTCACAACAACCCAACAACCCAAGCAAGCCCCATAAATTATCGTCATTGTTTTGCTTACTCAATAACTTTTACACATTTCCGTACTACAGTAAATTGAGTTTAGGCGATTTAATTAAGGGGGTCAGTTAATTTGCTAATCGGAAGTGTTTGAAAGTTGTTGAAATGACAAAACATATAATTTTTTGAGGTCGATTTGACGATTGAGGAAGGTAAAATATAAAAATTAAGTAGTTGAGTTCTGGACGTAGAATAAAAAAAGCCTAATAGAAATTAAAACCGTTTTTCTTTTAGAACCTATTTCAGAGTTCTTAACAACTCGAACTCCATAAAAAAAATGAAAAAAATTCAGAAAAGTAGAAACGACTAACCTTTTATTAAAAAAAATTTAAAAAACCAGATTCATTCAAAACGAATCGAACCTGTGTACACCCGCAGTCGGCTGGAAAAAAGAAAGAAGAAGCATTTCGTGTTAGCAGAAAACTGTAAACTCATCGGCACATTATATGAGGCAAAAACTCCGATATTACACCAAGGAGGAAGAAATAAAAATAGAGATTACTACTTAGGATTTTTTACCGAGGCAAACTTTTATTTGTTCAAGAAGGAATTTAATTGGATTCTCCAGTATATAGCAAAAGCTATAAATATTTTTATTTGTTTTTCATCACACAACCATTTTATTTTTGGTGACAACTTTCAAGCCTTGGTTTTGACTCATCAACAGGTCCCAAATAGTGAAATTGAGCGATTTGAAAAACAAATGAAAAATAGAACAAAGAAAACGAAATGAAAAAATGAAAAAAAATCATATAATTCACACCCAGAATTTATTCTGAGTTTAAATGAGAGGAGATCAATTTGATCTGTTTAAAGCGTCTACAGCAGGCAGAAAACCCAGGTGTACCGATGAGTATACGGTTTTCTGCTAACACGAAACGCTCCTTCTTCTTCCTTCTTCTTTCTTTTTTCCAGCCCACTGTGGGCGTACACAGGTTCGATTCGTTTCGAATGAATCTGGTTTTTTTTAATTTTTTTCTAGTAAGACTTTTTTTCTATTTTTCTCAATTTTTTTAGTTTTTTTTTTCATTTTTTCATTTCTGTTTCTTTGTTCTATTTTTTAATTTCTTTATCGCAATTTGTTGAGTCAAAACCAAGACTTGAAACTTGTCACCAAATATAGAATACAATATAAAAAACATTTTTTAGCTTTTACTATATATCGGAGAATCCAAATCAATTCCTTCTTGAACAAATATGAGTTTGCCCCGGTAAAAAATCGTCAAGAGTAATATCTATTTTTATTTCTTTCTCCTTGGTGTAATACAGGAGTTTTTGCATCATATAATTCACACCCAGAATTTATTCTGAGTTTATATGAGAGGATATCAATTTGATCTGTTTCGAGCGTCTACAGCAGGCAGAAAACCAAGCAGTGCCGATGAGTGTACGGTTTTCTGCTAACACGAAACGCTTCTTCTTCTTTCTTTTTTCTAGCGCTCTGCGGTCGTACACAGGTTCTATTAGTTTTGAATGAATCTGGGTTTTTTAAACTTTTTTCTAATAAAATTTGTTTTTATATTTTTCTAAATTAATTTTTTTTCCATATTTTCATTTCTTTTTCTTTGTTCTATTTTTACATTTGTTCTTCAAGTCACTCAATTTCGCTATTTGGGACATGTTGATGAGTCACAACCAAGACTTCAAACTTGTCACCAAAAATAAAATGGGTTGTGTGATGAAATAACATATAAATTTTTTTAGCTTTTACTATATTACTGAAGAATCCAAATAAATATTATAACTACAGTAAAATTATATGTTTTATTGTATTTTTATAATGAAACAATTAACACTCTAAATTCAACAAAGATCTTCATGACAGCTTTCGGGCTGAGATATGAAGTGTGTAGTTTTGATTTCACTCCTTTCATATTCCATATAATTCCAATGCTAACTCAATTTTGGCAAAATATGGACATAGCGATAGCCCATACGTGGAAGTTTTCATTGAGTTTTTACGGGTAAGAAGTATTCGTGGGTAGGAAATATTCCGTCCTACCAAGCTTCGATCGAGAGTACGAGCACCATATCAATAGCAATAGCTCCGGCCATTTTGAAATTGCGAAATTTCTGATCTGGTGGTTGTACAGATTATTACCTGCGATTTGAGGTATTAATATAATAAAATTAATTGTTATTACGTGTTGTGAGCTTGTGATACAGTAATTGATTAAGCCTAGTACTAAGGTCCACGCTAAACTAAATTTTAGCGGGTTTCCAATATCGGGCCGTTCTTTAGCAGCTAAAATATGACAGCGGAGACTCAGAGAAAAGATATATTAAAAACAAGAAGAAGAATTTTGCAAATTTTTTACGGAAATACAGAGCGCGGTCATAATATTTCCAAAAACAGGTAGTTAAAATTTTTTCGAAATATTAAAATATTAAAATAATATGCATAATATATACAATAAAAAAAATTAACAATGATATTGAAAATACGGCCACGAGAATAAATCCAATTCATCCGTACTTACAGCAAAGACGTACAAAACTACGTTATCTAGAAAAATCCGGTCAATAAATTTATCAAATATCAGAACTTTGACAATAAATATTTCTAGCGCGCTAAGAACGGTGGTGCCATCTCTACTCAAAACCCAAAATAAAATTTAGCGCGTTGACCTTAGTACCGCTCTCGCTAAAATTCAGGATAAATTTTCGCTAATATCTTTTAGTACCAGACTTTATATAAAAAACTGTAGCTTAATTGAACACGCACACAATTAATATCTGTAATCATATAAGGAACTATCGTGGAGCAACATTTTGTGCCGATACGTCTAAACACAAGGGGAGGAAATTACTTCCCGCCCTAATATCTTCTTGTGTGGGTATGTCGAAAAGTACGCAAAGCAATGGGGGCACATCATACATCATAGCCTTGACGTACATTCTGCACTTTTTACTTGTGAAAGGCTTTCGAGGGAGGAAAAATTCCGAAATGCCAAGTTTTGAACTGCAGCACGAGCAGCATACCAATACTACTGAAAAGTAAATTGATTCGCCCATTATTACGTGCTGTAAAAACGTTCGGGAATACTTCACAAGCCATGAAACAGACTCCCTCACTACCACATGAGAGCCCCAACGGAGACCTAAAATTCTAAAATATTTGCAGTGTTCTTATGGAAGATTAACAAAATTTTGATTTGAATAGCTCTTGTGTCTAACCCCCCGATTCTACATAAGAAACCTTTAAGAGATCTCTTAACCTCTTAAATTTAGCAAGTAAGGGATTTTAGCTGAATGTTATGGAAGTATGTTGAGTGTGATTTGACTTGACGTGAAATCCAGACTGCCAGCATGAGGTGACAGATCTCGCGGTGGACAACGTTGAATGCAGGGCAGCACGCCAGCTCGCCTCGGCTATTGGCGGAGAGTGTGGTGAGGTTCCACGAAAACCTGCCGCTGCCACCAGCCATATGCAAAATAAATTCGTGCCTGTCTATACAAAAGGCCGTAGCATACATTCGTTCCTTAAGGGACCTTTACACCACTGACCTACATCCATTGGGAAGGCACAGATTTTTGGCCTCCTGTGCTCGCCCCAACCACCCAATCGACACTGAGGCCAGATAGTTGTCAGTGTCCCTATTGACGACCTGAAACCTTAGACGAGGAGCGGACCTAGCCGACCATCATCCTGAAAGGGCTCCGGGAGAGTGAAAGGAGAAATAAATAGCCGTTACAGCGTCATGACTACGTTATAAAAGTTTTTCTTTGTATCAATGCACAATTTGTTCGGCTACTGTATAATAAGTACCCTAATTCATACATATATAGTATTGCACGCAAATTCCACCTCTACGTTAATATTATTACAAAAATTCTTAGAAAATTTTCAAAATCTGATGACCCGTCATGCGGACATCCAAACTACTAAATAATTTGAGCAAATCCCCAAGGAATAGAAATTAATTAGCATGAACTAACCTGGAGGCGGGAACCAAACTGAAAGCCAAGTTCATATGGAAGCATATTCATATATATAATCGACGTCAGGTCGTCATTTCTCTTCTCTAAGAGGTGTTCTTAGTCGCAATTGAATCTTACTTAAAAATGTAAATATATAAAGAAATGATAGTCCAGTTGCTTCATTTCTTTTCGCAACTATGTAATTAAGGTAATCAAAATCCTAATACTAGCTCTTCAAGACGTATATATATTAAAAATAATATTTAAATTTCGTTATTTCTTCTTTAACCTTTAAAAATGTGTATAGGTGTATATATGTGAACGGCAATCGAATTTTGGTATTTAAAAAAAAAAACAAAAAAAAAATTCTTATATATATACATTCATATGCGATTGCTTTTTGTATTGCCGTCACAAAAAGGTATAACTAAAAATTAATCAAAACTCTAATTCTATTTCGTTAATAGGAACGGTTACGTACATTAATGGTATTCAAATTAATTTTACTTCCTTTCCCCGTTTTTCTCTTAAATATATATAAGTCCAGTCGTGTACGATATTCGAGTTTTCCTTTTCTTTTGTATCTTTCCTTTAAAAAAATGCGATTATATACGGGATTTAAAACTTGTCCTAAACTAATCTTGGTCTGTTCTCTTTGAAGCGACTTTGTGCCATCAATAAGTCATTTCAATTCAAATCTTAATAATTTTGATCAAAAACTGTAAGTATTTTTTTAACTTGTGGTGCTCCATCGAAGAGGCCTCTTAGATGCTCAGCTGCTTCCTATGAAGAAAAGATGTATTGATCGTGGATTTTTCCCTTTTTTCTTTTTGTGCCTATAGCCCGGTATTGTGTTCATTTAGCGGATAAATATTTAGCAGCAATCGAACAGGGACCTTTTTTACGGCTAAAATTGTTCATTATTTTGAACTATAGGTGGCTGCTTTTGTCAATCAGCTGTCGTGCATTTGTGATATTATTTCGTGTTCTTTTAGATAGCTAATGCAATTACCCAATCTCGTAATAGTAAGGAAAATTATATTTATACCTACTATTTTAATTTCTTCTACGAAAATTTGTCTAAATGAAGACGGAATTTTTTGTCAGATAAAAATAATAAAAATACACTGGCACTCTTGTATTCCAATTTCATTCAACTTCAAACGTCAAAATTTTAGCGCGGAAAAAGGTATTGAGCGGATAAATCTGATGCTAAATATATGTTTGTTGAAATTACTGCCATCTACTTGTCAAAACTAAACAAACTTTTCGCTGATAAAGCACAATACCACTTTCTTCAGCGATTTGGCTAAATATTTCGCAACTAAATTTCACCGATAAATTTCCATACAAAATTTATCCGCGAAATGAACACAATACCAGGCTTATCATAAAAATCGCGGCTTTGACGAAGGCTGTTATGTTTGTGAACTTGGTCGTCCGGTTGGTTACCCCCCTTTACAACTGAGAGATGCTAAAACGGTTTGTGTTCGGCTTTAAAAGAGAAATATACCAGAAACTACAATAACTTAACTTATCTGCCCCGTTACACAGTGAACAGCGTCAGTAAAAGTTGGGTTATGTCCATCAGTGTCCCCCTTGGAAAGCATTACTATCTCTATGATTACAGTTTCACAAGATTCTGCGATTAAGTGCCCACAGCCAACGTAGTAATAATTTAATTCTTCCAGTGGTTTTTTCTTTACCAGACGTTAAAGTGATATTGCCATCGAAAGATAGGTTAGGTGCGCCAATTTTTAGCTAAAATAACTGTTGCAACTGTTAATGATCTCAATTATCTAAAAAAAAAAACTTAAAATTATTCATCGTGATGTGAAGCCCAGCAATTAGTGGATTCAATAGCAAAGACGAAGGATGCTGGATGTAGGCCTTATATGGCGGTAATTTAATTCTTTAATTTTATGCGTGTACAGCTTGTAAATTATTTAAAAAAATTATATGTATATATAATTCATTTCGGCTGAACGAAAGGGCGAAAGAGCGAAAGGGCGAAAGGCTCTGATGTCCAAAGAGATGTTTGGTCTTTAGTATATCCTGTATATATTTCAATTATTTTTTATGTTTTCAAATAAAGGTGGTGCAAGGCTATGCACCAAGACTTAGCACTTCATTCAGTGGAATGGAATTTGCAACGGAATTCGTTGAATTTGTAAATACTTGGTAAGGATAATATTAAAGGAAAAAATAATTTGTAAATCATAAACATAAAATGAAAAAAATCTTCCCAGTTTCCTGGGTGATAGCTAGATATTGTAGTCACTAGATTTTGTGAGAGTTTTAATTAAGAAGATTGTATTTGTATACAACTATATATAAATGCGTTTCAAGTACGCTAGTAAATTCAGCTAGTTAACAGTAGCGTCCATCGATTTACTTTCTTTAACCTTTCTGATTCAAACTCTTTGGAATCATACCTGGAGACAATTGTTATGTTGCAATTGTGATAAATTAGAATCGCTTGAAAGTTTTTAATGAATTTTACTAGATCTTCTAACTCTGTAACTACTGATTATTTTTCTTTACTTAGTGTTCGGTCCTCACACAATAATAAATCTTCTGCTGTCAATTTTTGTGCAGCAGATATGATCCCTCAGCTTCACGCTCGGTCTACCTAAAATATACAAAAGGGGCACAAAGTATCTAGATTCAAGTAGATAAATTGCATAATACTTATCTAAAACGATTTGCTGCTGGCAGTGTGGTTCAGGGGTTCACCCACGGCATTAAAACAAATTGTGATAAAACCACAAAGACTCCACAAATGCTGGTAGCACCGAATGTTGCGGCTGTGAAATGTAGTCTCTAAAACAAAAATAAAAAGGAAACTAATAGACAACAAATAAATAAAAAATATCAGCAAAGTTCTTACCAAATTACAGGCACCGCCGTATTTATTTTTCTTGTAATGTCATCAAATGACATTATGACAGCCAGCTGTTTTCGCCTCGAATAAAATTCAAGTAAACGTCGCTAGGGCAACACCACGAGGCGAAACAGACATAACTGGTTACAGCGGCTATATAAAGCCGATGAATTTCAGTAGATGGCACCATTCTTTTGGCAGAGTTGATCTGTATCAGAGCTAATCTGAGTAAAAAGAATTGTGCTTCCTACATTATTACAGAAGATAATTCTGGTCAGGGATAACCTGAGTTTCCTTTTACATTATTACAGAAGATAATTCTGGTCAGGGATAACCTGAGTTTCCTTTCACATTATACAGAAGATAATTCTGGTCAGGGATAACCTGAGTTTCCTTTCACATTATACAGAAGATAATTCTGGTCAGGGATAACCTGAGTTTCCTTTCACATTATACAGAAGATAATTCTGGTCAGGGATAACCTGAGCATCTTATACTTACAGAAGATAATTCTGATCAGGGATAACCTGAGCGCCCTATTACTACAGAAGATAATTCTGATCAGGGATAACCTGAGTGTCTCAACTTTTCATAAAAATCATTTTACTTCTGTGTACCCTCACGCATCACCACAGAAGATAATTCTGATCAGGGATAACCTGAGTGCTTGAACTCTTTAGAAGCTTTTTACTTCCGTGTGCTTAGACGTAGCACGCCTTTGAAGTTTATTTCAGAAAATTTTAGTTGATTCATAGAAGATTAACATTTTGCTTCTTCTTCTTTTTCAGAATAAATAATTCAAGGGCGGCGTACTTTATCTACTGCGTCTATTTTTTTTGAATTGTTGGATTTATTTTATGTTGAATTTTGTTATTGAATTTTATATTAGTTTGTAGGGTAGTTTTAGATTAATTTTGAATTGAATTATTGTGATGAACTCTGGTGATATTAGATTAAGCAAATGAATTTGTACTTTAAGTATTGAATAAAATTTTATATTTGAAATAAAAACTGAGTTATCCTCTGAACCGGCTCTCCTCCCTCACGAACGAGACTAGATCTCACATTGGTCCTTCGAGCCGGATAACTCAATCTAATCAAATATAAAATATACATTGCTTAATACTATCACGTGATTCAAGCCTACACACAAAATGCCTACAGATGATGAAGGCAGTACATCTGACGCCGGGGACGAAACCATTAGCTCAGTATTAGAGTTGGTTGAGTCTCAAAAAGAGGTCAAAGATTTGATGGAAGCCCTCTTTAAAAGGCATCAAAAAGAAGGTAAAAAGAAAACTGTCAAATCGACAGAAAAACGCCTACAAACGTTCACCGAATATTGGAAAGAATTCCAAACGCGGCATAGGGTAATTCAAAAGAGAGCGACAAAGGAAGATCGAACAATAGAATATTTCACGAAAGAGACATTTAGTGATGTACAGGAGTATTATATTGAAAAAGCAGCAAGCATGGAAGAGGATGTTGACAGACTAACACCAACGCCTGTCAACAATCCTTCTCAGACTCAGACATCACATGCTAGCACAAATTCATGTAATAATGAAAGACTCCCCAGAATTAAACTTCCCACTTTCAATGGAGAATACTCTACGTGGATTTCATTCCACGATTTATTTAATTCGGTTATTCATAAAAACAATAATTTAAGAGACGTTGACAAATTATATTTTCTAAAAACGAATTTAATAGGAGAAGCTGAAAAATTGCTCAGGCATTACGAAATATGCGACGCAAATTATAAACCAGCTTGGAAACTCCTAAAGGAACGCTACTCAAACAAGCGAATCCTCGTCAATGTACAGTTAAAAAAATTATTGTCTCTCCCAACCATAAACCATGACAATGCCGACAATATTAAAAGGCTATTAGATAACATAACCGAGGCTTTATTAGCACTACAAAATTTAGAAATAGTAACTGATAATTGGGATCCAATAATTATATATTTAACAGTGCAGAAATTGCACCCAGACACTCATCAACTATGGGAACAGAGCTTACATAATAGCACTGAATTTACCAGAATTAAAGACACTCACAAAATTCCTAGAGTCTCGCTTCAGAACTCTGGAAATGATAGGAAGCAAAAATATGTCATCAAACACGACACAGAGAAAACCATTCTCACCTAGAACAACGTATGGACTCTTAAACAAATCTAAGAATCCAGCGCCCCCACCTAATAAAACAAATTGCAGCCACTGCAAAAAGGACCATATAATTTTTCACTGTCCAACATTCCGAACTCTGACCACCCAACAGCGACACGAAGCTGTCTCAAATAAGCATTTATGTAAGAATTGCTTATCACCTAACCATACAACATCAAATTGTACAAGCAAAAAAAGATGTTATCATTGTAACAGAAATCACAATACACTGCTCCATTACGAAAGTAAATCACCCAATCAGCTCACCCAAAATTCCAATATGGAAACAAAGCAATACTCACCCGCCGACAGGAATAATGAGCAACAAGTTCAAAACTTCCTAACATCTAATATGAAGAGAGCGCTACTCTCTACAGCTTTGATAAATGTCACATCACCATCTGGAATCACAATAGTGTTTAGAGCACTGATCGATTCTGGATCTCAAGTTTCCATTTTAACTGAAAGAACCTTTAAGCGACTGCAGCTTAAAGGACTCCCAACTACCCATCAACTAATTGGACTTGGTACAACGCCCACCAATACAGCTGTAAAGCAAACAACTGTCATCATTCAGTCATTACATACCAAGTTCAAAATTACAAGCAATATGCTCGTGATAAAAAAAATCACAGACTTGCTACCTACTAATACGATTAACGTGTCAAATTGGAGGCACATTAACAATCTCCCATTAGCGGATCCCACCTTCTCGGTTCCGGGAGAGGTTGATATTCTTCTTGGAGCAGAAGTTTACGCCGCCATTATTAGAAATGGCATTAAAAGAGGACCTAGAAATACACCCACAGCCCAAAACACAGAATTGGGCTGGATTCTGGTTGGAGCAGTACCAGAAGCGAAAAGCACTATCACCACTGTGCTATCCACCCACACCACCATAAACACTACGTTGGACGATCAATTAAGAAAATTTTGGGAGCTCGAGGAATATAGCACCCAATCAAAACTATTACCAGAAGATCAACTCTGCGAACAACTCTATCAAGAGACAACTAAGCGATTACCCTCTGGCAAATATGAAGTAAATTTACCTTTCAAGACCAGAGATTCACCCGAACTTGGACAGTCCAGAAACATGGCTGTCAAACAATTTTTCCAACTAGAAAAAAGATTATCGAATAATCCAACAATGCACAAACTATACAAGGAGTGCATAGATGAATACATTCAACTCGGCCACATGAGGCCTATCTCACCTACACCAACAGAAAGTACATCATACGACAACAATGCTTTCTATTATCTCCCACATCATGCGGTGCTCAAAGAGAGTACCACAACAAAACTCCGGGTTGTTTTTAATGCCTCAGCTCGTACATCAAATGGAAAATCATTAAACGAGCAGTTATTAGTTGGACCTACAATCCAGCCAACGCTATGGACCACCCTACTGAGATGGCGCCTGTACAAGTTTGCATTTACAGCAGACATAGAGAAAATGTACAGAATGATTCAAATGACGCCACGACACCAGAATTATCAAAGAATAATCTGGAGAGACAGTCCAAAAGAAAAATTAAAAGATTATATTCTGACTACGGTCACATTTGGAACTACACCAGCACCATATCTCGCCATCAGAACTCTACAACAACTAGCAAAGGACGAAGCGATCAATCATCCTCGAGCAGCTAAGAGCATCATGAGAGACTTCTACGTGGATGATCTGGTCTCAGGAGCACATACTTTGAATGAGGCACAGCAACTACAACATGAACTCATTGAAGTTTTAGCAAAAGGGACATTCAACCTGCGCAAATGGACTGCCAACCATTATGATCTCTTAAATAATATACCATTAAATCATAGAGAGTTGAAAACAAACCTAGAATTTTCAGAACACGATTCCATAAAAACTCTTGGCATCCATTGGTATCCAACCACAGACTGCTTTTCATTCAAAGTTAACATTCCTGAGCCAAAAACCACATATACAAAGAGAATAATATTATCCGAAGTCTCATCTCTCTTCGATCTATTAGGATTGCTGGCTCCATCCATAATCACGGCAAAAATCTTAATTCAGAAACTTTGGCTCTCAAAATGCGATTGGGATGACATTGTATCCATAGAAATATCAGGAGAATGGAATTATTTTAAAAATCATTTACATGCAATTCAAAACATCCAGATTCCACGTTGGCTAGGCTACATGCCTAATTCAACAGATATGGAGCTCCATGGCTTTTGTGACGCATCCAATAATGCTTACTCAGCTGTTCTATATTTAAAAATACAGACAAACGAGGGCTCAAAGGTACAATTGATAACAGCAAAAACTAAGGTCGCTCCAATCAAACCAGTCTCAATCCCACGCTTAGAGCTATGTGGGGCTGTTTTGCTCTCTCGATTCATAAAACAAGTTACCATCGATTTGGAATTAGAAAGAGTCAAATTAATAGCTTGGACAGATTCCAATATAGTCTTGTCATGGCTTCATAAACATCCCTCAACCTGGAAAACTTTCGTGGCCAATCGTATAACCGAAATACACGAAAATATGCCACAGGTCTCTTGGAAACACGTTCCCTCCAAGAGCAATCCAGCGGATGTAGCATCAAGGGGAATTCTGCCAGACAGCTTGGTCACTACTTCAATGTGGTGGAATGGCCCAGACTGGCTACATCAAAGTGAGGATCTATGGCCTCAACAATCACAAGATAAACATACTCAACTAGAGTCCAAAAAACCAAAAGTCTTCACTACAATCATCGATGAACAAATAACCTTATTACACAAATATTCATCATTTCAAAAAACCGTAAGAATCACAGCATACTGTCTCAGATTTATAAACAGCATGCGCAAAATACAGTCCACTACTCAATATTTAACAGTCTCGGAGCTAAAAAAGGCAGAACAATGCTTAATTAGACTTATCCAAAATATCACCTTTTCCACCGAAATCACTCGCTTACAGAAGAATTTGCCCCTTCCTAAAAAGAGTCGAATTCTCTCACTCAATCCCAAACTTGACTCTGAAAATATGTTACGAGTTGCAGGTCGTCTCACAAATTCTCAGTTGAATTACGACCAATAGCACCCTATAATTCTTCCCAATAATCATCACATAACCAATATTTTTATAGACCATATACATCATTATACTCTACACGGAGGCACCCAACTAATATTAAGTACTATAAGAAATCATTATTGGTTACTAAACGCCCGCAATACAATTAGACATCGCATCCACAAATGTGTCGAATGTTTTCGATTCAATGCACGACCTAGTACTCAATTAATGAGTTCTCTACCCGCCGCTAGAGTCAACACATCTTTACCCTTCCAACATACTGGGGTAGATTATGCAGGCCCGCTTGATATGAAAACATCGACACTAAGAGGAGCGAAAACTACTAAAGCATATATATGTCTATTCGTTTGCCTGGCCACTAAGGCCATACACATAGAGCTTGTCTCTGACTTATCTACACCAGCCTTTCTAGCCGCTCTTAAGCGATTTGTTGCACGGAGAGGCCTTTGCTCACACATCTACTCAGACCAAGGAACGAATTTCGTAGGAGCAAATCGAGTTCTACAATCAGACTTAGAGAAATCTATCAGAACAATTGAAAGAAATTTAGCCAGCGAGTTTGCCAACCAAGGCATAACCTGGCACTTCAACCCTCCTGCAGCACCTCACTTTGGAGGCTTATGGGAATCTGGTGTAAAATCTACCAAACGCCATCTCTATAAAACAATCAAGGATGCAAAACTTACATACGAGGAACTATATACAATTTTAGTTCAAATAGAGGCATGTTTAAACGCAAGGCCCCTTTCTCCTTTATCCAATGATCCCACCGATTACAATATACTCACTCCCGGACATTTCCTCACTGGTCGTCATAATCTCACCATAGTAGAACCTTCCCCACTTAACCCTCAACAACATCCTCTCAAGAGATGGCAGTACATCCAATCCCTCTCTCATTACTTTTGGAAACAATGGTCACGAGACTACTTGCAAACATTACACCAACGACAAAAATGGCAGACAGAAAAGGAAAATTTAAAAATCGGAACTCTCGCTTTAATAAAAGAAGACCAAATCCCAATTGGAAAATGGCCATTAGGTCGAATTATTGAAATCCATACTGGTCATAATAATTTGGTCAGAGCAGTAACTATTAAAACTGCAAAAAATATTCTCACTCGTCCAATTTCTAAAATCTGTCCTCTCCCGCTCACAAAAAACTCCTGACAATCAAATATCCCCACCAAAATCTTCTACTCTCTGGCATTACCAAATTCCAAAATACCCGTTATATTCAAATATAACTGATTCCAAAATCCGCCAAAAGTCACTTCAAGTTTGAAAGTTGACAGGTGCGCGCAGTGGTTTTTTCTTTTTGAGTTCTTTCATATTTTTATTTTTTCATTTTTTTATTTTTTTTCTACCATGGATGAATTATTGGAGATTTTTAACTCGGAATCCTTGGATTCTGTGGATGCTGGTCTATCTCCAACTCCACCAGAATTATTGGCTCCCTTCAAGCCAATCAGGCCTATCAGCCCTCTACCTCCAACACCCAAGAAGGAACGGAAGATGAAATCAGTCATCATACGACCATCACCCGTACATTCCTCACCCATCAAACGAAAGGTCAGGCCATTTGAGGCACAAGAAGCATCGTCTTCAGTAAAGGCCTTACGAGGAATGCCTATGCCCAACAAAACATGGAAATTTGGGCCCGAACCGATTGCGAATCACTCCGTGATTCGAAAGACAACAAAGCCAAGACCTCCTCCTACTAAACAAACGGCTATGCTACCTAGTCTACCGATTCTGCACGAAGTGGTGTCCACAGAAGTTAGTAGATCGACCCAGCAATCTCCCAGCACTCAACCTCATAAGGCAAAACCTGCAGAATGCGCTGATCACAGATCTAATACAGAAAAGAGATCAACCAAAGTGAATAAAACACCTAGTACTGCTCTACTGTCGGAAAATCTACATGGAGTAGTACCAAACGCAGTAGAGAAAACGATCTCTCAACATCCACCGAGTACGCAAGCACCTCATTCAGCAAAGGGCAAATCTGAAAAACGCTCTCAACACAAAAAATCACCGAGGAATATAGAGGAACAATATATGAATGTCCCGATTACTCCTCCAAAGGAATTCCAAGATCAGCCGGCACCCAGTAGTAAGCCAGGGATTCCAAAAGATCTAATTGGGAGTATTATTGCCACGCCAATTGTCGTCAAACTGCTGGAAACAACTAATACTCCTTGGAACGTCATCAGGGAAGCAAAGACGTTCTGCAAATGGTCTTTGCCTGGAGATGTAACCATGAAAATGAAAAGGAAGAGGGATAAATTACACATCTTCTATCAACAAAACGTAAGTTTATTCATAAAACAAATATATAAATACATATTTTTTCTCGAGGCGGGAGGATGTTCGGTCCTCACACAATAATAAATCTTCTGCTGTCAATTTTTGTGCAGCAGATATGATCCCTCAGCTTCACGCTCGGTCTACCTAAAATATACAAAAGGGGCACAAAGTATCTAGATTCAAGTAGATAAATTGCATAATACTTATCTAAAACGATTTGCTGCTGGCAGTGTGGTTCAGGGGTTCACCCACGGCATTAAAACAAATTGTGATAAAACCACAAAAACTCCACAAATGCTGGTAGCACCGAATGTTGCGGCTGTGAAATGTAGTCTCTAAAACAAAAATAAAAAGGAAACTAATAGACAACAAATAAATAAAAAATATCAACAAAGTTCTTACCAAATTACAGGCACCGCCGTATTTATTTTTCTTGTAATGTCATCAAATGACATTATGACAGCCAGCTGTTTTCGCCTCGAATAAAATTCAAGTAAACGTCGCTAGGGCAACACCACGAGGCGAAACAGACATAACTGGTTACAGCGGCTATATAAAGCCGATGAATTTCAGTAGATGGCACCATTCTTTTGGCAGAGTTGATCTGTATCAGAGCTAATCTGAGTAAAAAGAATTGTGCTTCCTACATTATTACAGAAGATAATTCTGGTCAGGGATAACCTGAGTTTCCTTTTACATTATTACAGAAGATAATTCTGGTCAGGGATAACCTGAGTTTCCTTTCACATTATACAGAAGATAATTCTGGTCAGGGATAACCTGAGTTTCCTTTCACATTATACAGAAGATAATTCTGGTCAGGGATAACCTGAGTTTCCTTTCACATTATACAGAAGATAATTCTGGTCAGGGATAACCTGAGCATCTTATACTTACAGAAGATAATTCTGATCAGGGATAACCTGAGCGCCCTATTACTACAGAAGATAATTCTGATCAGGGATAACCTGAGTGTCTCAACTTTTCATAAAAATCATTTTACTTCTGTGTACCCTCACGCATCACCACAGAAGATAATTCTGATAAGGGATAACCTGAGTGCTTGAACTCTTTAGAAGCTTTTTACTTCCGTGTGCTTAGACGTAGCACGCCTTTGAAGTTTATTTCAGAAAATTTTAGTTGATTCATAGAAGATTAACATTTTGCTTCTTCTTCTTTTTCAGAATAAATAATTCAAGGGCGGCGTACTTTATCTACTGCGTCTATTTTTTTTGAATTGTTGGATTTATTTTATGTTGAATTTTGTTATTGAATTTTATATTAGTTTGTAGGGTAGTTTTAGATTAATTTTGAATTGAATTATTGTGATGAACTCTGGTGATATTAGATTAAGCAAATGAATTTGTACTTTAAGTATTGAATAAAATTTTATATTTGAAATAAAAACTGAGTTATCCTCTGAACCGGCACTCCTCCCTCACGAACGAGACTAGATCTCACACTTAGAGAAACTTAGGCATTCACACAATAGGGCCGTGAGCTTATGCATGTTAGTACATAATCTTCTAAATAAGATTTTTTATCTCAAATGGACATGCCCAAGCTATTTTAAAATCTTGAAAGTTGTAAGTTCTTTAATCTGAGATGAGTTTCAATTTGTAGGTACATATATTCTCGTAACTGTTTTGTCGTCAGTCGGAGGAATGAAAGGTCACCCAAGTAATTATAGTTTATTATATCTCCGCAAACATACAAGACCTTATTCGAGTCTGTGAACTATACCTGAGATAACTTACAACTAGATGAGAAAATCTCCATGTAAACCCGGATCACTTTTTCAAAGCTGTATAACTTTTTATTCACCCAAAGAAAGCTATCATTATGAAGAATTTATGTGGCATAATATAGCAAGAGAGAGAGAGGGAGAATGTATAGAGCTTTATATTAGGAGGCAATTAGCTCGTTTTAATTCGATCGCTTTTTGCTGAGCTGTCTCAAACTATACCACAGATGAAATACACAGATGTGGATTTTAGCAAATATTTAATTGCTATTGCATCTGTTTTTGTGGAGTTCATAGCTTGAGTGAAGCTGCCGCATTAACGTTTATAGTCTTGTTATGGTCGTAGCGTATTGCATATAGCAATATGCTACATTGATAAAACTGCAGCGTGTATACCGGCGGCTGTCAATCAGAATATTCGAATGCACCAAGACCGAGAGAAGTGCGGAAAAGAAGAAGAAGACAATCTTCTCTGTCATTTGTGATCCATCGAGCAGCTACATCGGTGAATGAACAAAAAATAAATTTCCGTAATCATCTGCTAGTAAACACAGCCTTTTTTTTCGTCTACCCCGCACAAAATCCGCCACCTTTTCCGGCAGGAAAAATTACTTGGCTGGAAGAACAGTCAACTCTTCTATGTTCAAAAAGATGCCGAAGGATATTCTAATGTATCAATTACACCAACGCTATACTACTTAGTGGCAGCCACTGTAACTTATTGCAGAAAAAAAAAATCTGAACAATATTAACTGGATAGTTTATCTATACGGAGAAAACTTGTACCAGTGCAGCATTTTGCTTGATTTATAGTTCCAGACTTTATGGTTGCAACGTCGGAACGTGTAGAGTATTACTTTGTAAAAGTGCTGAAAATAAGGCTCCGTGATTTGTTCAATTTTCTGTGGACCATAATGTATTAAACAACGATGAAATGCTACGGCTAAGGCAAATTGCTTTCGATATACAAAAGTAAGAAAATTTCCCATTTATAGCACCAGATGCTTAGGATATTATATAGGCAAAAGAGGCTATGGAGATTGTGATCTATTTACTGAAGCGAGAAGTGAACTTATTATAGCTCAAACAGAAATCGTTAGTGGAATTACGGTAGATGATTTCTGTCAATTTTTACTGCTAATGTCCAGTGGAATGTGTAAAACTCTCCAGGATATTTATTCCGGTGATACTGTCAAGGAAAATAAAGAGATTGTTAGAATGACATCAAAAGAGTTCGAAACTGGTACTGATTTAATAGATATTGCACAATCAGGATGAGCAAAATAGTTAAAATTCATCAAGAAATGTTTGAGACATTGAGGAACTTTCCCCCAGGAGAGATCAGGTTACCCTAATTTTGAGAAATTTTAATACTTCTATCAAGAATGTTCAACCAACAAAAAAAAAAAACTTAGCCAAGTAAGAGGGTTTTTCCAGTATGTTAAATTAAATTGAATTGTTTAGAATTAATGCATGCTTTCTATTTTATTCGCTAAGCAAACGTATTTCCATGCCGAATTTTTAAAATGGAAATTCTTCATTATCGTTAACTTCCAAACTTTAATGCATAAGTCTTAAATTCATTTCTAAGCGATCTAGATTCCAGTTTGATTCCTCAAATTTAATTAGGTAATCTATTCTGAAACAATACTTAGCTGTTATAAGAGCGCTTTATCTAGTAATAATTTTTCGTAGAAGTTATGTGTTTCTTTGTACATATATATATATGTATACATATATCAATATTATTAATAGTACTAGTATTATTATTTCTTTAATCATTGGAGTGAATTCAAACAACAAACGCGGAATATATTACGTCTTTGAAAGTGTTAATATCTAGGAATGTTGCACTTTAAGACATATTTATTATAACGTAATTATGCTCTAAATACTTTTATTTCTCCTATCACTGTTCCGGAGCCCTCTCGCATGAAGGTCGCCTAGGTCCGCCTAGTCTCTCTTTCCAGGTCAACAAGGGACTCTGAAAACATCTGCCCTCAGAGTCAGATGGGTGGCTGGGGCACGCACAGGAGGCAAACCATCTGCACCTTCGCTGATGGATATGGGTAAGTGACGTAAGGGTCCCTTCAGGACCGAAAGTGTGCCGGCTTTTAGTTAATAGGCACGCAATTTTTTTTTGATTATGGCAGACGGCAGCGGCACGTTTTTCGTGGAACCTCCCCACACTCTCCGCCAATAGCTGAGGCGAACTAGCGTGCCGCCCTGCAGTCAAAGCTGTCCGTCGAGTGATCTGTCAGCTCATGCTGACAGTCTGGACTTTACGTCCAAGCCAATCACTCAACATAGTTCCATAACAAAAATGGCGCCCAAAGTGGCCACCTCAGTTAGACCTCGGTGTCTGAATGTGACGGATGCTGGAGACTGGGATTACTTGGAGATATGGACATTTCGTTGTTAGCTAATTGTTTGACTCGGTAATCTCATATCTAGTAGAAGTTACGGGCGGACTTGAGTCTAACTGTTGTTGTAATATAAATTTTTTTTGTAGAGTAACGTAATGGGTTTTTGAAAGTTTTTGAAGTTGTTGATTAAAGTAAAGTTTTTTTGAAGTTGTTGATTAAAGTAAAGTTTTTTTTTGAAGTTGATTGAGTAAAATAAAGTAACGTAACGTTTTAGATTTTGAAAGTTTTTGAATTGAAGTTCGACTCTAGCTTTAACTTTTTTCAAGCCTCGAGTCTGAACAGGTGTCTAGTTTTTGAATTTTTTGAATTTTTTGTAATGATCTTTCCCGCTGGCCTTCTGTCATGGAAATGGTAGGTGTCCTCACACACATTTTTTGGATGAGCTCTCACGGAGACATGTCTCTGTTGGCCAATTGGCTGGACAGAGTTGTGAATCTGTGAGACGGCTTTTTGTCTTTCAGCTAACTAGTCGACCAGATTCATGACTCTGCCAAGTTGGAAGGTTAGCTGGACACGACAATCAGGTGAAGAGGAAGGAAAGAGTTGTTGGATGATGGAAGTGATGCTGGAGACCTTCAGTAATCAGGAGTTGGCTAACTGCCTGGCTGAAGAATCTCTAGTTTCATTTTCAGTTTCTAGCTTCTCCAACCCGACTCTTCCCAGATTTCTGTGAGAACTCAAACATTTTTTCATGCACAAATTCACGTCGCTTGCTTGCATCAATATTTCTGACCTGAGAGAGAGAGCGACCTGGAGATTTTTATGTGAAGAGTTAGCTCCTGGAAGTGAAGGAGAAATCGTATGATTTTTGTCGATTTTTTTTTTAACGCTTGAGTTCCCTTGCTGAAGTTATTATACAGATTAGCACGTATATCTTTCAATGGTATGATTTCGTTAGTACAAGTAATGAATTCTGAGTTTAATGTATTGCCAATGGTGATATTTCCGTATTTCGTTGAATTTAGAATTCTAGTAGATTACCAGAATTTCTCCAACTTTTAGTGATTTTCAAAATTTTGTTGTTGCACTTTATCGGAACGTTTGGATGAATTCTTTCTGAAATTCTAATAGCTCTTCCCAGTTTGAATTCTTTGAATTTTTTTTTTAAATTTCTTACAAACCCTTGGTTTGTAATCTTTGTGAAAGCCTGACTTACGACTGAATACACAATGGCTACAGCGCGAACACCACCGCGAACAACTGTTGTACCGGTACCGTTGCCAGACCAGTGCTCTATTTGCCAGGAGGGCGACTGGTCAGGACCGAGGAAGCCAGCGAAGACGGTTTGTGGACATGTGTTCTACAAGGCATGCCTGAAAATGTGGATTGGGCAGCAGTCAAACTGCCGGGTTAAAGCCAAGAAAGGAAACTCCTTATACGAGCTTGAAGATCTTCATGTGAAACTGCTAGCAGTCTAAAACGCCAAAGATATCAGGCAGTGATATTCATTCTGTAAGCGTCATCTATCGACTGTCACGTTTATTCCTGGTAGCCCTAAGAAAGCATCCAGCCAGGATCACTGGTAAACTATAGGATATCGCGAAGCCCTCCTATTGCCCCGTCAATGGCGGGTGATATACCTGTTGGAATTCAATTTCATCAGCACACCTCTACCTTTTATGAGTAGATAACCTTTTTATAGTCCCTTCCGGATCGGCCTCATTTGGAGGATTTTTCGTTGTCTGTCCGTCTACAACATTTCGTTAATCTAGCTAGATCCTGGTAGCCCTAAGAAGGCATCCAGCCAGCTTCACTAGTAAACTATAGGATATCGCGAAGGCCTCCTATTGCCCCGTCAATGGTGGGTGATATACCTGTTGGAATCCAATCCTGTATACGGCAGTTAGCAAGTTAGGAAATGAAATCAACAACGTCAGCACTTCGACGACGCCTTATGGACACACCCTTGAACAATCGCCGGTCGGAGATCGGAGCGAAATGTCGTGCCGGGAAAGCTTAGAGATCAGTTCTTTAGGTTACTGATCGCGAGGCTTTCTCAGCATCTCGGTGAAGGAGGGCAGGGAGACACGGAAATTCGCACAGCAGCCGAGTAAAGTAAACAAATTGAGTGATTTATGTTTTTTAATGTGAGATTCCCAATTTCTTTAGCTGAAAACAACAACAATTAATATTGATCTGTAGGATATGATGTCTAAGATGAGTAGTGGAAGTTATAATTGAAAATTTCTTTTGCTGAAAAAAACCCAACAAAAACAACTATAACGTAAGTTGTGGTCTGTAGGTGTCTTTTATTAACAAGAGTGATCATGTTATAATATTCTATGTGTAAAAATTGATCACGGCTGCTTGGGATGGTAAGACACATGAAATCATTAGAAGTAATGGAAATTAAAGCATTAGAAAAGGTGGCCAGGTGGCTGGTAATTTGATATCTTGTGTAAACAAATATAGCCGAGTAAAGCAGACAATTTGAGCGATTAATGTTTTTTTGTATCTAGGAGTTTGTGTTGAAAAGTCTTACATTTTATGAAGAATTGTTTTTTATTTTCAATAAAATTTCTCAATCAGTCACACTCTTATGAGATTTGATTGATCCCCGATATCATAGTTCACATGAAGCTGATAAGAATATGATAATTTTATCTTCATATTATTGGGGTGATCACATTATTTTCTTACCATTAGGTTGAGAGTGGGTTTAATTAATTGTTTTGATGAAAGAAGGTGGTGTTATAATATCAATGTAGTATGCTTGTCTTAGGTGAGTAATGGAAGTTGTTTGGGAGCTGTGAGTAAGTAATAAAAACCTCATCAGCAGGGTCACTTCATATTTATCTCCCTAAATTATTATCCAAATGGTGTTGTATGAAGGAAGAAAAAATTGATAATAGTGAAGATCGTGGTGGAGGTTGAGAGTGGGTGCTGTAAGTTGTGGATTAAATTGAAAGTTTCAATGGATCTTAAGATTTAAAATTTTAGCCTCCAGCAGGAATGTTTTCTTTATCGGTGGCTAGAGAGGAACGTGTTAATTTCATGTTCATAATTTCATCTTGTGGTGAGCATATGAAGGTAGCAGAATTTTGTTTTATAAATCAAGCAGTTACGCTTTATGAGATTTGATTGACTCCTATATCTAAAAAATAGTGCACATTTAGCTGATAAGAATATGATAATTTTATATTTATATTATTGGGGGAGGTACATTGTTTACTTACCATTAAGTTGAGAGTGGGTTAAATCAAAAGCTTTGATAGAAGAACGCTGTGTTATTATATTAATGTGGTATGATATGTTGCCTGTGAGTAGTGGAAGTTGTATGGGAGCTATGAATAAGCAGTAAAATCCTAATCAGCAATCTCGCTTGATATTTATCTCCTCTAAAGTGTCACCCGAATGGTGGAGTATGAAGGAAGAAATAGTTGATAATTCCCCACAAGTCCATATTGAAGATCGTGGTGGGGGGTTGAGAGTAGGTACTATAAGGTATGTATTAAGTTAAAAGTCTTGATGGATGGTATTTGGTATTTATCTCCTCGAAATGGTGTTGTATGAGTATCAGGAAGGTCGAAAAAATGTTAAAAAGTTGATAATGCTTCAAGTTCAATATTGAAGACCGCGATGTTGAGAGTGGGAATTTGGAATGATATAAGTCTAGTAGGATGTAGAAGTATTATTTATTCATCTTTAAGTCTTGCCATGAAAGTACTAGGTTGGGAGTGGATTAAATTAAAAGTTTTGGTGAAAGCAGGTGGAGTTATTATATTAATATAGTATACTATGCTGTCTTAGATGAGTACTTGAGAGCTGTGAGTAATATGTGGAATATGTTGTAGATGAGTACTGAAAATTGAAAATGTAAGATTCCCAATTCCTTTACTGAAAAACAACAACAACTGTAAATAATATATAGCAAATCAATTGTTTCACACAATATTTATTCACATCAAATTCATTATCTATTTTTATATCTTAAGTTTTAAACTTTTTTCTCTGTGTTTCACATCCAAAAAGCGATCCAGAGCAAATGTCTCCCATGATCCTTTTCTGTGTTAGGCTATGAAAGTTCGGCAGCAAAATCCCATATTATTTCTTATCATCTGTCTTGCTCTAAAATATTAGGAAGGTTTAGTGAACACCATAGTTTGAAACTGTCTCACTCGGGACTTCGTCATATACTTGCCAGCTGTGGATATGTATGTATGCAACACTGAGACGAATTAATGTAATGTTGTGTAGTGTAAAAGAAAAACTTTCATGGGTGATATGTGGATTGAATCGATGTATGTTATGCACTAGATTGGTGGTATATGTGCTTATTTGATTGAAGCAAAATATAGTTTCACGGCTTCCTTACCAAGGCTTAAATATATTCATAAAAACGTTGAATCGATGTCAGGAGCATGTTAATACTAAGAGCAGAGGAAATCGTGATCATTGCAGCATGTTATGAAATTCGATATTTAAAAATAGACCACATGAAGGTTATTGGGGTGGTAAAAAAACATGAAAGCATTAGGTTGAGAATGGCTTCAATTTAAGGCTTTGGTGAAAAAAGCGGTAGTAGATATCAATGTAAGATGATAGGAAGCATCAGTCAGTTTTGTTGAGCCTCAGCGATAGGTCAAATAAAAAATGTCAGTCGTGGTAATAAATGAAACTTTTTCTAGTAAAAAGAGTGGTACAAAATGGCATATGGGGAGATGTATTGGACAGACTAAATCGCCGAGAATGTCATTGAAAGCCGAGAATGTCATTGAAAGCCGCCAGTCGAGATGGAGAAATTAATCAGCGTGTAAGGAAAAGTGATTTGGTAAAGTGGGACGAAATAAAATCAGTATTCACAGACAGAATTAGAGTTGGAATTATTGTAAATATAAACAATACAGATCCTAAGCTATTTATACATAATGCTGGTGATTTATTTATACGCCGTATTAAGAATATTTTAAAACGCCATCTCAATATAATAGTTAGTACAAAGTTGTGTGCTAATTTTGTTAAGGATATCGGTGATAATGAGGTTATAAAAGATATTAAATATTTACAAGCATGAACTTCCCCAATTAATGTGGACAACAATTTAAATGAGTAGTATAAAGTTAACATTTTGGATTCAATACTCACTCAGCTGGATGAGTTTCAGAAAAAAGATAGTGGCTGGACATTGGACTCCATTATACATTTAGCAGTACATATCAACAAATTTGAACAGCACCGAGGATATTCGTATATACCTCTACCGAAGGAGATTTCATCAAAGAAAGCTTGCATTAATGTGAAAAGCAATGATGAAGCATGCTTCGCGAGGGCCGTAATCGCAGCGCTATATCCTGCAAATGTTCACTCCGATAGGACATCATCATATCCACATTATGCTACTGTGCTAAATTTAACTGGAATAATATTTCCCATGACGCTTAAGCAAATTAAACAATTTGAAGACCAGAACGATATATCAATAAACGTATTCATCCTAAAGAAAGAGCGTTTCTTCACCACTGTTGTAGTTAGACCAACGAAACACAATATGAAGCGACATGTGAATCTCTTAATGATACGAAACAACTATGAGCAGGATGATGATGATGATGATAATGCTGCTAATGATGATGATGATGATGATAATGATGATGAAAATACCAGGTTTCATTTCTGCTGGATTAAATATCTTTCACGGATGTCATAGAAACAAACCTCAAAACATAAGGCTAGATTGTATATATGCGATAGATGTTTGTTCTATTTTTATTCTGCTAAAGCATTAGCATCACATATTCCTGAATGTAAGAAACAAAAAATTTATATTGAAATAAGGAAGCCCAACCATAGAATTAAATGTTAGTAGCACAACGGATACTCTACCATTGGGAAATATTACTGAATTCCATTAGAGCAACAAGGAGCAGCCGCATAAAACATATGACCTAAGTCTAGTGAATTGTAAATAGAAAAATGTATTAAATATAGTTATAGTTCCATTTATTGATGTAATTTGTTTTAATTGTATTATAGTCTAAGATATGCATTATTGGAAAATAAAGAATATATTATAGTTATAGATATATTCAAATAAGGAAGCCCAACAATAGAATGATACACCAAGAATTAAATGTTAATATTTTTTTTAATTTATAATAAAATATTGATATTTTATATATGTTATTCTTTTTATTCAATTTCCATAAACCGCATGTTCTATATAAAAAATCGGGAAGCAAATATTTGTTAAAAAATTAATTAGGGTGTATACTGATTATAAAAAAATTCATATTTCCAAAACGAAGCCGAGAACCATTTTCTAAAATCTGTTCTATGAGAAAGCACATAATAAAGCATCTAAAAATAGATAGTGATAAACAAAGTTTTATAAGAATTTGGTAACAGTATATTCTCTACAAAATCTACTAGTAGGTAGTAGGCAATTTTATAAGAATCTGATATTTTCCATACAAAATCTAAAAGGGGAAAGTAAATTGCATGAGAAATTGATTAATGGTTAGTGTATTCCCGAATGTTGAACTGTTAGGATGGATATTGAGGAGTTTTTAAGAGAATATAATAACATCTTGCTCGATGTGCATAAGAAACAAATTCAAGAATACTATAACTTTTTAAAATTATATGAAAATATTGAAAAAGTCAGGTCAAAATTTGGTGAGCACTATACAAGCTGCCCTTGGTCAAATGATGATTCAACGGATGGACCAGATACATTGAATGTTGTGGAGTTGCTAGATGCCTAAAAGTTGTGAAGCTATAAAAATTCTACCAAACATTGACACAAAGTAATTGCGAGGCATGCCTTAAGAAGTGCGATTTAACTTAGCACTAGAAATTCTCACTTTGTATACTTGGAGAGCTCATAAAGGATCATGGAAACTTACACTGTAGGCAGATGTTGGTCTTAACGACAGATTCATCAAACAGAGGAACTTTTGATTACATAAAGGTCTGTACCATAAGATTATAAGAATTAATACTTTTTAATTTTTTAATAAATGATATTTTACATATGGCCTTCTTTTTATTCAATTTCCCATACTAAGTCCGGAACTTCCGAATAATATTTGAAAGCGGTGGTGGTGGGTGAGGGTGGGGGGGGGGGGGTGGGGGTGGTGGTGGTGGGAGCTTGGTCTTGGATGGCGCTTTGAAACGGATATTTGGCGCGAGAAGATGTTAAGCTGTTATCAAACCTGTTCTAAAAGCTGTTAAGATGTTATCAGAGCTGTTAAGCTGTTATCAGAGCTGTTAAGCTGTTAACAGAGTTGTTTGGAAAGCTGTTAAGCTGTTATCAGAGCTGTTTTAAAAGCTGTTAAGCTGTTATCAGACCTGTTCGAAAAGATGTTAAGCTGTTATCAGAGCTGTTAACAGAGCTGTTTGGAAAGCTGTTAAGCTGTTATAAGAGCTGTTTTAAAAGCTGTTAAGCTGTTATCAGAGCCGTTTAAAAGTTGCTAAGCTGTTATCGGAGCTGTTTTAAAAGCTGTTAAGCTGTTACCAGAGCTGTTTAAAAGCTGTTATCAGACCTGTTTGAAAAGCTGTTAACCAGTTAAGCTGTTATCAGAGCTGTTTGAAAAGCTGTTAAGCTGTTATCTGAATTCACTTCCGGTTGGTCTCAAAGGTCAAGGTGACGTCAGAGGTGAGGGTCAAATTTTAACCTCCGAGGCCACGCACCACATATCCGTTTCAGAGCGCCATCCAAGACCAGGCTCCCCCTACCTCCGCCGCCAATACCACTCCCCCCACCCACCTACAACAGCACCGCCGTCAAATATTATTCGGAAGTTCCGGACTTAGTATGGGAAATTGAATAAAAAGAAAGCCATATGTAAAACATCATTTATTAAAAATTTAAAAAGCATTAATTCTTATAATCTTATGGTACAGAGTTTTATGTAATCAAAAGTTCCTCTGTTTGATGAATCTGTCGTTGAGACCAACATCTGCCTACAGTGTAGGTTTGCATGATCTTTTATGAGCTCTCCAGTTATACAAAGTGAGAATTTCTAGTGCTAAGTTAAATCGCACTTCTTAAGGCATGCCTCGCAATTACTTTGTGTCAATGTTTGGTAGAATTTATATAGCTTCACAACTTCTAGGCATCTAGCAACTCCACAACATTCACATGTATCTGGTCCATCCGTTGAATCATCTCTTGACCAAGGGCAGCTTATATAGTGCTACCCAAATTTTGACTTGACTTTTTCAATATTTTCATATAATTTTAAAAAGTTATAGTATTCTTGAATTTGTTTCTTATGCACATCGAGCAAGATGTTATTATATTCTCTTAAAAACTCCTCAATATCTATCTTAACAGTTCAACATTCGGGAATACACTAACCATTAATCAATTTCTCATGCAATTTACTTTCCCCTTTTCGATTTTGTATAGAAAATATCAGATTCTTATAAAATTGCGTACTACCTAGTAGATTTTGTAGAGAATATACTGTTACAAAATTCTTATAAAACTATCTATTTTTAGATGCTTTATTATATGCTTTCTCATAGAACAGATTTTTGAAAATGGTTCTCGGCTTCGTTTTGGAGGTATGAATTTTTTTATAATCAGTATATACCTTAACTAATTTTTTAACAGATATTTACATACCGAATTTTATATAGAACATGCGGATTAGGGAAATTGAATAAAAAGAATAACATATATAAAATATCATTAGCGATTTGTTATAAATTAAAAAAAAATATTAACATTTAATTCTTAGTGTATCATTCTATTGTTGGGCTTCCTTATTTGAATATATCTATAACTATAATATATTCTTTATTTTCCAATAATGCATATCTTAGACTATAATACAATTAAAACAAATTACATCAATAAATGGAACTATAACTATATTTAATACATTTTTCTATTTACAATTCACTAGACTTAGGTCATATGTTTTATGCGGCTGCTCCTTGTTGCTCTAATGGAATTCAGTAATATTTCCCAATGGTAGAGTATCCGTTGTGCTACTAACATTTAATTCTATGGTTGGGCTTCTTTATTTCAATATAAATTTTTTGTTTCTCATATTCAGGAATATGTGATGCTAGTGCTTTAGCAGAATAAAAATAGAACAAACATCTATCGCATATATACAATCTAGCCTTATGTTTTGAGGTTTGTTTCTATGACAGCCGTGAAAGATATTTAATCCAGCAGAAATGAAACCTGGTATTTTCATCATCATTATCATCATCATCATCATCATTATCAGCATTATCATCTTCATCATCATCCTGCTCATAGTTATTTCGTATCATTAAGAGATTCACATGTCGCTTCATATTGTGTTTCGTTGGTTTAACTAGAACAATGGTGAAGGAACGCTCTTTCTTTAGGAAGAATACGTTTAATGATATATCGTTCTAGGGTCCTATTCTTGAATAACGAAGATAGATTCCTTATTCGTTATACTGTCAAAACCATTCGGAATCGTATTCTTGAAATTCGCATTCGTTATATACCGAACGCAAACCCCCTTCGTTATTTAACGAATGGGTTCAACCATTCGTTATGCCAAACGAAGAGTGAATGAGCTGCTACTTTACGAGTGACAATGGGAGATAAAAGATGTGCCAAGGTGTCAAATTCCCAAAGAACTAAAATAATTCAGTTTTTAGAGGAAAGCCGGAAACTGAAATTTACGAAAATATGATAACTCTTTCAGTTCAAAACATGCCACGGAATTGTGGAAATGTTATTAGCAAAATTAAATTCTATACCCGGAGCGCAAAAGGAAAAGTTGGAGAAAGGTATGTGTATAACTTGGTATAAATTTTTTTATAACATTATCTACAAAATAAAGTTAATAAAAAACTTCCAGAGTTGGTATGATTTAAAATGTGTGGTGAAATCGAAATCTGCGGCGACAAAAAGTCATTTGTATGGCAGTGGTGGAGGTCCTTCTGCTAAAATTTTCTTATCCAGCGATGAATTGAGGGTGCAAGAACTAATTGACCCGAACGAAGTTTCAGGTCATGACGATGTAATTGAGACGGATATCGTAATGGTGAGAAAGTTATACACAGGTTTAAAAATTCTTATTTGAATACGTAATTCGAACAGGATTTATGCACGTCTCCAGTGATTAATGATGAGGATGCTCGTCCAACAACTTCTTGTCCCGAACCATCCACATTACTTATTGAGGCCAGTGATCTCCGTGAGAATGCTGTATCTCGGAAAGTATTGCATGAAAATCAACTTCATTTACAAGGAAACAGGGGTAAAAAAGGAAAAAATGTTAACATTAAAATTTTTGTTTAAAAGGAATTTATTTACAGTTATACTATATTAATTTTACAGACCAACGATTTCTCAAAAGAGGGTCTGTTGCGACGGCTCAGGAAATATGTAGTACAGCTGCCGAAGAACTAAAAGTAAAAAGGGAATATTATGGCAACAAACTAAAATTAATGGAAAGAAGATTAGACTTAATGGAAATGGACACGCTAGCAAGGGAAGAAATCGCGCACGCAATGACAAAAATATCTTTGTCATTTGTATAGCTTCAGCTAGCCAAGTTATTATCTATATCATGCACTCATTTAATATTAATTTGAAGTTCCTATTATTATTTAAGTCGAAATGCCCAACATTGTATGAAGCTTTAAGCAATAAAATATACAAAAAAAGAACTATTTACTATAATAAACATCTCTTTATTTCAATTATTTAATTATCTAAAATAAATTATTGGAAATAATGCCTGATTATTTTCGAGCGAAGTCATCTCCCTGCTGTAAGTAGAGGATAGTAGATGAAGCTCCTCGGTTTACTTCAACTTCTTCTGGTGTTTGACTCGGAAATATTCACTCCAAGGGGCCATCGCCACCTTCAGGATACACCTCTTCCAAATCATACGAAACGCATATATTGTGCAGTACGCAGTACGTGTTAATTATCTTCGATGCCACATTAGGGCGATAATGAAGCACACGATGTTTCAAAAGGCATCGAAATCGCATCCTTAAAACTCCGCTTACTCGCCCAATTGTACTTCGTACTGTCATTTGCCGAGCATTGTAGTTACTCTCGGCACTACCTGGTATTGCATGTAGGTCTGCTGTCAATAACCATGGACTTAAAGCGTATCCTGGATCACCTGAATAGAAAACAAATTATTTTAATTCATTTGTGGAACATAAATTAGTGATTTACTACCCAATAAAAAGTACTGCTCAGGAAAAGAATTGTAAAGAGTTTTTACCGCCGGAAGAACTTTGCTATTATTCCAAATAAAGCTGTCATGTGTAAATCCAGGATATTTTGCATTCACGCTGATGATTTCCAAATTAGAATCACATACCTTTTTAAGAGCAAAAATATTAAGCATTTTTATATAAACATATCATAAATGAAATTACCAGTTGAACGTTTATGGAATGATATCCCTTTCTGTTGACATAAATATGCTCTGGAAATAATGGGTCTTCTCTCAGCGGTGGAATAATAGCGACATTAGTGCAATCCACACATCCTATTACCCCAGGAAATCCGTGGACATCATAAAATCTAGAAGTACTTGTTTAAATATGTGTTACTATTTTCAACGTTGGAAAATCTGACCTCTTTCTGGTGGAATTTAATGCTGCTATTGTTGTTGGGAATTTAATTTGTTCTTTAAAAAGATTGCCCTCATGAACAGCATTAATGACCTCGTTAATTTATCTGCTAACAGAGGGTTGGCTCATGGAAACATCTTGACTATCTCCAACAAGCTGCTGATAGCTCCCAGTAGCGAAAAACTGAAGGGCACGTAGAACCTAACAAGAGTCAAAGCAAACGTTATAAATTATTCTAAGCTCCAATAGTTATTACTTTTTCTTGAATGTCTATAGCTGATGAACGTGATGCACCAACCATATATGGATTCAATTTATTAATAAGCTCATCAACAATATTCTTCCTTAGTTGAAAAAGCTTCGTAAATTTACGGTCGGGGAGTTCAAAGCAATCAATAGGCTGACGAATTCGGCGTAATTCATTTTCCATAGATTCTTCAAGAATTTCAGAGGCAAACAATAATGACAATTCACTAAAGCTAGCCATTTTTTACACGTAATGATATACTAATTATATTTTACACAAAAATAATAAGCAAAACAAAAATATTATTTTAATTAAGTGACACAGCTGACTGTATTTATTTTGTAATTTGACAGAAATAACCTTACCACACTCGTTATGTTGAAAAGCTTTTTCACCACTTCGATTTTATAAAGATGAGGTTCAAGAATACGAACGGTGTATACGATTCGTTATCAACCCTTGGTTATATAACGAATACGTTAAAAACATTTGTTTTGTAATGTAGCTGCAATCGATAACTACAGCTATATTACGGCATTTAGGTGGACAGTGTAGTGGTATGAAAAAAAAGATATGCGTGCTTATGTTTAATGCTGTGTTTATTCAATAATTCTATGTGTGAAACACTTCAATTTATAAATTCACTACAAATTAATATTTTCACTAATTTATTATTAATTGTTCAATTGCATATGTAGTCATTATGCCGTATTTTGGCATGTATTTGACTAAATGCAATTTGTAGCCCTTTCTAATTTTACGCGTTATACACTTATTCATTTTGCGCTTATTTTAACTTACTTAACTATTTTGTTTCTATGCATGTATCAATAAAATGCCGAAAGCTGGCATGTATTTAATTTTTATGCAAGAAACTTAAATCTACTCACTAATTTAACACAATACTTATCTGTAGAATACAATAACCCAAAAACTTCCTGTCCTCTGCCAACACCCACTGCACACAAAGTTCAAGCATGTAAAAATGTTGTACCTTTAATATGGCACGTTTATTTTTATGCTTCTTTGCTGAAAAAATGAAAAAAACTATTTGCTGTTGAGGAACTGTCAAAAACTGAGAAAAACTTGTATAGAATTATACTGCCTTGAATTATACTTGATGATCGCTGTCGAAAAACTGAGTTCAACTCTTGGATCTTATGCTTAGGCATGTGTGATCGCTGTCGAAAAACTGAGAGAGATCTTAGAAATTGCCCCCTTTTTATAGGCTCTAAGCGGCCATTTTGACATATGTTCCACAAGAAAAATGCAAATTAAGCATATTTTTCGACTTTACTTGACTTGTATGCTTATGTCAAAATGTGCCAATTTCCTTCAACTAATTTATTTTAAATTATTCATGAATTTTCGTAGTTTATTTTGTTAAATATTGTAATTTTTCTGAAATTTATCAAGATGGCGACTTCCTGCCATATTATGACAATTTCCAATGTGGAACGCAAATATTTCTCATTTTTCTTGCATCTCGTTTTCGCATCTTTCTCTTTCCCACTTATTATGGGAATTTAATTTACCTTTTTTGCGAATATTTGCTTACCTGGTAACTTTCGCGATTTTTAAGCATTACCAACAGGTAGCGCGTAGCCAACTTCGTCTAATTGACTTTCTCGCGAGTCAATTTGACAGACGCGATCGCGGTGTTTTAATGTGAAAGTTTCGTGTGTAGTGTTGTGCTATTGTGCTGTTTTCTTCGCAATTTGTTGGATTAATTAACTAGATAAGTGGTTTTAATTATTCTTTGAATGTTATTTGTGTGTTATTTGTAAGTTCCAGCATGAACAATTTGCGATAAATAAGCAAATTATGATAAATTGTTCATGTTGTAATTCCGTGTCAAAAATGTCAATAAGGCTGTAAATTGTTGATTTTTGTTCATTGTAAGCTGTGTGCATAATGCAAATTCATGTAATTTGCATATATAAACATATTTGCATATTTTGCAAATGTTTATTATGCAGAGAATATGAATTTTGCAAGAAATTGACAATGTTTACATTTGCATGCAATTGTTGTTGTACTGCCAAGAAATTCGTTTCTTGGCAGTTTTACATGTGATTCGTGAAATTTATTCTTGTTTTGTTTGTTAGTTTTTTATATTGATGCATTTAAAACTAATTTATGCGTTTTTATTAATTTCAGATCAGTTCCTGACATTGTGGGATGACCTGGCGGGAATTACTTGGTAGATTCAGGGAAGTATTAAATACATTTTTTTATCAAATGCTAATGTTTTTTTATTTTCTTTTTAGCTGTGTTCAACTAAAGCATCTTTTATTTTGCGTATACCCCTCTTATGGTAGTGATGGAAGGTCAACTTGCCATCCTTATTGACTCGTAGTCGAATCTGATATTTATCTGGGAGATTAATGGTTTTCTCCCTGTTTCGTCGCCGTTGTATTGCTCTGACGTCAATGCGCTGCAAAACGTATCGTATATCTTCGCCATCTCCAGTTGTGAATCTTCGAAAGCTGTTATTTGCTCTCATTTCGTATTCATTCATGGTTGTAGTCGGCAGAAGCTTTGTCAAAGCAGTAATGCGGCTGCCATTGACTACTGCTGTTTGTTGTGGATGTGGATCCGTGTAGGGAGTCGGACCCACAAACGGTCGAGTTGTCACCCTGGTCGCTTGACTCATCGTTGCTTGGCCTGTTGATGCCCTGCTTGTTGATGCTCGGCTCGTTGATGCTCGGCTCGTTGATGCACGGCTCGTTGATGGTTCTCCTCTGTCCCGCGGCATCAATTCATGAGCCAATTCTGGTCGAGGCATGCCGAAGACATCGCACCCTGGGTCACGAAGCATCCTGCGTTCTGGACTTCCTGTTGGGCTAAACTGGATATCCTCTAAAATGTACAGCATATCCTCTTGCTCATATGTGGATGACATCTGAAATAGTAGCTTGTTAGTATGGTATATCAAAATTATGATGACCCTTAGCCAACAATGTGACTATTTGGACAGACACATGACGACACTAATAACAGGCAGTTAGTCTTATGCTAGTGGTAGAGGACTAATTTTAGCGATTGGTCGTAAGAAACTACCATTTCGCGTTTTGACTCGTACTACCCGCACTAGCTCATCGGCACCTGGATGTATTTGCTCTATTATACCCATTGCCCAGCTAGTGGGTGGTATGTTTTCGCTTTCAACAAGGACAACATCTCCAACATGCATGTTCGGTTGCCTTGTGTACCATTTGGGTCTGTTCTGCAATTGGTTAAGGTAGTCCTTTGACCACTTATCCCAAAATTGTTTATTCAATTGTTGAATGTACTGCCATCTTTTAGACAATACTACAGGTTCATTTGTATAATCAGGTTCTGGAATCGCGTTTAGTGCTTGGCCAATCAAGAAATGTCCAGGTGTAAGGATAAATAAATCCGCTGGATCATTTCTAACATAGCATAGTGGTCTAGAATTTAAACACGCTTCGACCTGAGCTAATAGGGTTGCATACTCTTCAAACGTACATTTGGAGTATTGTAGTGTTCTTCGAAGATGATATTTTACTGACTTTACTCCCGCTTCCCAGATTCCTCCGAAATGTGGAGAGGCTGGAGGGTTAAAGTGCCAGTTGATTTGCTTGGAGGACAAATATTTTGCTGCTTCTGGTGTTGAGGCATGAATGGCTTGTCGTAAATCCTTTTCTAGAAGAGATTTTCCACCAATGAAGTTGGTGCCACAATCTGAATATATGTCAGTACACAATCCTCTTCTAGCTACAAACCTTTTTAATGCGGCGAGGAATGCTTCAGATGTGAGATCTGACACCAATTCTAAATGTACAGCCTTTGTGGCCATACAAACCAAAATACAGAAATATGCCTTTTGTAACTTGGCGTTGCGTAAATTTGAGCTTCTTATCGTTACAGGTCCGGCATAATCAATTTCCACTTTAGTAAATGGCTTCGTCTCATTTACTCGCGGGGTTGGTAAATTTCCCATCAACTGGCTTCTAGTCGTAGTGCGATATTTGAAGCATGTAACGCACTTATGTAATCGACTGGTAATGCAACGTCTAACATCTAATATCCACAATCGATTTCGACTAGTGCTGAGAACCAGTGAGGACCGCCATGTAGAGTTTCTACATGTAGTTTGTCGATTAAAATTAATGTGACATGATGATCACGTGGTAAGATGACTGGGTGTTTCCTATTGTATGGAATTGAAGCATTATCGAGTCTACCACCCACTCGTAACAAGCCATTGTCGTCCATAAAGGGATTCTTGTTCAATATACTTTTGTACTCATCTGCGAACGCAGTTTGTTGTACCAGTTTAAATATTGTTATTTCTGCCTGGCTCCATTCGAGCGAATCGATGTACTGTGAGCGTTTATTATGAGGATGCCGACAATTGTGTATAAATCGTTGCATCATAGCTACTATACGAACGAGGCGAGTATATGATGAATATCGTAGAAGGAACTTTTGCTAAAAGATTTATCGCAATAGGTTCTTTAGCTTCTAGATTGGTTTGTTACGAAACATCCTTAAATTTTGGCCATGCATCTTGTTCCTCCGATAGCCATGATGGGCCGTGCCACCATAGCTGATTATTTATTACATCCGCAGCAGGCACTCCTCTTGAGGCCACATCTGCAGGATTATGATTCGTTGACACATGACGCCATTGCTCAAAGCGTACGATGTCCTGAATCTCTACTACACGATTTGCAACGTACGTTTTCCATCGTGAGGGATGTTCCTTTATCCATTGCAGGGTGGAGTCTGTCCAAGCAAAAACTGGAACCTGTTGTAAGCGCATGTCTTTTATTGTAGCTTGAAGCAGTCTTGCTAGTAATAGAGCTCCATTTAGCTCCAAACGTGGTATGGTCGTTGGCTTTATGGGAGCTACCCTCGTTTTGGCAGTAAGCAAAGTAGTTGTATACATGCCATTCTCATCTCCTACACGTAGATAGACTACTGCAGCGAATGCCTTTGTTGATGCATCGCAGAAGCCATGTATTTGGATGCGTGCATTTGATGAATAGTTAATCCATCTAGGAATTTGTAAGTTGTCAATAGACTTCAAATTATGTTTGAAACTATCCCATTGATGTTCAATAGCTTCGGAAACCTTATTGTCCCATGCGCATCCCGTGACCCACAATGATTGCATAAGCACCTTTGCTGTAATTACAACTGGTGCTAACCAAACCCAAAAGATCGTACAGTGATGCAATATCTGACAAAATGGTTCGTTTGGTTACCTTGGCATGCGTTTTCCAAGGTTTGATCAAGAACGAAAAATTATCTGATTTAGGATGCCAACGAATTCCTAACGTTTTTACGGATTCCGTGTCCGAAATCATCAACGTATCCTTGAATTCGCGCTGTTCTGGGGGAAGATGTTTCAACAAGTACAAATTGTTACTTGTCCATTTCCTCAGATTGAATCCTCCTGCTTTCAACATGCTAATTAGTTCATCTAATAGATCCTTCGCATCTTCTATGCTCTCTGCTCCAGTGAGTAGGTCGTCCACATAGAAATCTGTGGCTGTGACCCTTGAAGCTAGAGGCCATGTTCTGCCCAATGAGAACACTCAAGAAAAAATATAGAGAAGGATGTGGACTGTAAATAATAACGCCGGGGAATATTTTATAGCCAGTGGTTTATTGTACGCACGTAAAACTTAAGTACAACACTACAACTAGAACTAAAATTCACAGAATTCAATTTCACACTTAAGAACTAAACTTCAATATATTCAAAAAAATCGCTTACTCACTACACAATAATAATTTCAATATAATACTGTCAAAGTTGTGGCTACTTTGACCAATGGCACTATATGTATATATATATAGGTATATAAATATATTAATTAATATGAAATATAATATATGATTAATCAAAGATGTACTCACCAGTATAAAACTATGGAATCGACTTTATGGCGTTGGTAATCAAATAGTTAGTGATTATCTTGTTCTAGTCGTTCCCCGGAACAAGATACTTTACTTCGGTCGAGACCCAAAGCAAAGTTGTATTAGTCGTGTTTATTCTAGTCGGTACCCAGAATAAATATCTTTATCTCAGTCGAGACCCAAGATAAAGGTTTGAGATTAGTGAGTGTTATTCTAGTCGCTACCCGGAATAACTATCTTTATCTCAGTCGAGACCCAAGATAAAGGTTTGAGTTAGTCTATGTTATTCTAGTCGCTACCCAGAATAACTATCTTTATCTCAGTCGGTACCCAAGATAAAGTTGTTGAGTTAGTAAAATTTATTCCAGTCGAGACCCAGAATAAATATCTTTATCTCAGTCGTTACCCAAGATAAAGTTATTAGGTTAGTAAATTTTATTCCAGTCGAGACCCAGAATAAATATCTTTATCTCAGTCGGTACCCAAGATAAAGTTGTTATTAGTAACATTTATTCCAGTCGAGACCCAGAATAAATATCTTTATCTCAGTCGCTACCCAAGATAAAGTTATTAGGTTAGTAAGTTTTATTCCAGTCGAGACCCAGAATAAATATCTTTATCTCAGTCGGTACCCAAGATAAAGTTGTTATTAGTAAGATTTATTCCAGTCGAGACCCAGAATAAATATCTTTATCTCAGTCGCTACCCAAGATAAAGTAATTAGGTTAGTAAATTTTATTTCAGTCGAGACCCAGAATAAATATCTTTATCTCAGTCGTTACCCAAGATAAAGTTGTTATGTTAGTAGAATTTATTCCAGTCGAGACCCAGAATAAATATCTTTATCTCAGTCGTTACCCAAGATAAAGTTAATTTGTTAATAATTATATTTGATTACACTAGCCAAGTCGAATTCCAAAATGATGCGCACTCTATAGAAGCTGGATACTAAAAGAGAAAGATTCAAGTTGGCCTGCGACTTATATTGCCTCTGAACTGCGCACGGCACCAACAAATTATTTTACCTTGCACATAACAACCAAAGTACATTGACCTTAGCAGCTGTGCGTAGGTAGCAACAGAAAGTCCGTTGACCTTAACAGCTGTGCGTAGGTCAGACGAGTGCATTGACCTTAGCAGCTATGCTTAGTACGTACAACGTATTAACTGAACTAATAGAATATACCTATACATACACAATATGGCCATTTCTAAATTATTTTTAGTTAATACTAAAATGTTTTATGCTTTTTAAGCTAAGTAATAATTTGCTAATAATATACATTTTAATTTCAATTAAAAGCCTGATGAATTCTGTCGATCGTGTCGAGATTTTGTAATGTGGAATGTAGCGATCATGTGTCGATTGTTGTCTCCACTAAAAAACTGCTTTATCGACGAGCATGTAGGTAGGTATATGTAGTTTCGTTCCCAACCTAGTTTCAATAATAAGAAATGCTTGGAATTAAAATCTTTTGAATGATTTAATTTTCAGGTGGCTATTTAATGTTGGTTTGAACATACTGCCCCCTGTTGAAAGGTTGAATTTTATTTGAAAATTCAATCTTTCAAGTAACTATAAATTAATTTTAAAATGACGACGTAAAGCATACCTTGGTTGTCTTCTTTGCTATATATATATATAAATAATTATATCTTACTTTCCTACTTTCCTAAATGTTCCAGCGATCGGAATCGGAAAAATAAATTGTGATGTCTGTTGCAATGAATTGATTAGCTGAGCCAGAGCATCGCATTCATTTGGTTGACGTCTGTTTCATTGACGATCACTTCGTGTTGGACGGGTTTTAATTGATATGTAATGAAAGAGCCTCTCGTTGGCAGCATAGCCGAACTTCGCTGAGCGCTGATAAGGTATCACGTCCCAGGTCCAAGGTTCGAGTCTGGCGAAATAACCTATATTTTTTTTTTTAAAGCTGTTTTTTTTTTGTCTGAAAAAAAATCTTTGTTATGAAGAACAATAGCAAAGATTTGGACTTTGCATAATTGTGATTATGCCCCTGTCTACTAGATGAAAAGGGTTTTGCAAATTGGGAGAAGTTCTGTGTCTTGAAACAATTTGTTTTTTTTTTTTTTTTACAATTAAATGAAATTATAGCAATACCTGAACTTCGCATAATTGTTATTATAGCCCATGTGTAATTTTGAAACTTTGAAATTTTAATTTTTGACATGGGCGTACGGTTATACATATGTGTGTGTGTACATATTTACATACGGCTTATTAAATTAATCTAGAGTTTTAGAATTTAGATAGATAAATTTTTGTTATTTTTCATATGATTTTGTTTTGGGGTTTTTTTTTTCTTTTTGGCTCGTGCGATCGGCACCTTGTATATAGACTGAAGAGCACAATTTGCGAGTCAAGGTAATTACAAGTCTGAAAGAGGTAGGTGTATAATGAGCGGCATGATAATAAAATAAACATTCAACCGTACAAGACAAAAGGGTGAAAAGATAATGAAAAGACAAAGTTTGAATTTTAGTTATTTATTTTATAACTCGGATTTGTCCATTTGCCAATAATTTTATTTTTATTTTGGTGCCGTCTCGCGTTGTAAAGCGTTGCCTCCGTTTCTTGGACTTCTTCAGTGCTGTATATGACACTATGATAGTCTCGCATAACTCCGGCCTCTCGTTATCGACCACGCACAGGTGTAAATCGTTTTCGGTCTGGTCTGCGGGGAGAAGGACTACATCCTGCAGAATTCTAGGTTTAGAATCACTTGCAGGCTGTAATGCGGATGTCAATCTGACCTGTTGAATCCCAGAAGGCATGAGTGGTGGACCATTTTGTGCGGCCATGGATGTCGCTAGCTGTAGCTGATGCTCACCTATAGACGTCGTTGCATGCGGCTGCTGCTCAAGAGTAGGTGGCTGTAATGGCTGTTGATCAGCTATAGATGGCTGCAAAGATTGCTGCTCAGCTATGGATGGATGCTGCTGTGCTTCGGTCATGTCTGGCGCTTGCTGTCTTGGAGCCGTTGAAAATGTTGCTGTTGGCTGCTGTTGATCGACTTGCATCCGTGATTCGGCTTGCTCTCTTGGTGCTGGAGAAGATGGCGGCGAGTCTTCCACATATATTACTGGTGGCTGCCGCTGGGAAACTTCTTGCAATCTCAGCTCCTCCAGAAATGCCTCAATGCTCCGTCCGGGGGTTGATGGCCGCTCCACAGACATCATGTCGTTTCTTGCGTCCATGTTCTGATGCATTTAAAATAAACTGATGCTCTTTGCGATTCGGTGCAAGATATTTAAAGGCACGTAACGGATAGTACATTTTCATGGCAATTCGAATTTGTAGTCTAGGCTTAACGGTCTTCTTAGTAGTTTGATGCAGATCGGTATTTGAAATGTATAGAAAAATTTTCAAACCTTGTTCAAATTAGCGGTCATTGTTTTGAATTTTATCGAGATATGATGTTGGGATGCAGAGTTAACGGCTGGCTTGGTACAAATTTGATATTTGATAGAATTTTTTCACAGGAAAATTTTTATGCAAAAAATTTATTTTTTATTCTCCTCTTTTTTTATGCGGGCATTGCTGTTGTGTACCTGTATTTAGGTACATATGTTGAGAATGGATATTTTAGTTGTTTTTTAGTACACATGCAATTATCGTTATAGATTTGGGTTGTCTGCCGAGTTTGGAAAAATACATACTTTCGTAATCGGCCTTTTTAAGATTCCCTTGCTGGTTTTTATTGTAACTACTCTTATGTAGTTATAATTTCCTTTAAACACTTCTTGTATTCTTCCTAATATCCAATGACATGCAGGTAAATTTGTTTCTTTAATCAGAACTAAATCTCCGACAGAAGGATTTAATGTTGGTTGTTGCCATTTAGGCCTATTTTGCAATGAATTCAGGTAATCGGTTGACCATTTGTTCCAAAAGTGTTGCTTCAGGAGTTGTACATGATTCAATCTAGTAACTGATGATATTCTACTGGGCATCACAGGCTCTGGTGGTGCGATTAAAGATTTTCCTATCAAAAAATGTCCTGGAGTTAATGCATTGAGGTCATCTTTATCTTCAGTCATGGGACACAAGGGTCGCGAGTTTAAACAGGCCTCGATTTGAGCCAGGACTGTTGCAAATTCCTCAAAAGTTAGAAGGGCGTTTCCTAAGACTCGTTTTAAATGAAATTTAATAGATTTCACTCCAGCTTCCCACAGGCCTCCAAAATGTGGAGCCGAAGGTGGATTGAAGTGCCAGTGAATGCCGTCGTGCGCAATTTTTTCAGCAATTTCGTTGCTTGCGTTTTTGAGTGCAGATTTGAATTCTTTCTGCAAAACCTTGTCGGCACCAACAAAATTGGTTCCGCAGTCAGAATAAATATCAGTGCACAAACCTCGGCGACTAGAAAACCTTTCGAAAGCTGCGATGAAACTAGCTGTAGATAAGTCAGAAACTGGCTCAATATGTATAGCTTTCGTGGCCATACAGACGAAGATAGATATATAGCCTTTGTAATATCGATTGCCCCTGTGCTTTGACATTTTTAAATTAATAGGACCGGCATAATCGACACCTGTTTGTTGAAATGGTCTTGAGATATTCACTCTTGGAGTTGGCAAATTTCCCATTATTTGAGTCCTAGTTCGGGCAGCTTGCTTGAAGCAGGGAATGCATCTATGTAGGATGTTTTTTACTGTTCGTCGTCCTTGTAAAACCCAATATTCGTGTCTTAGAGTATTTAATACAAGCTGTACACCACCATGCAAAGTTTTTAGATGAATATGATCTATAATTAGGTTTGTTAATTTACTTCCTTTTGGTAGAATGATCGGATGTTGTTGATCATATGGGATATGAGCGTTTTGTAAGCGACCTCCTACCCGCAATAACTTGTTATTGTCAAGAAATGGATTAAGGGATATCAAATTGCTTTTAGCTGGAAGCGATAATCCTGCTTTTAATTGTCTTATCTCGGTATCGTAAGTAATGCCTTGCGCTAATTTTATTAACAGATATTTTGCTTCCAGCAGCTCTGTTGGGGAAAGCTGTTCGGTTTGTTTAATTAAACCTTTTGTCAGATCTTGGCTTGCTCGGATATTGTTCAAAAATCTGAGGCAATATGCTGTGACACGATTTAATTTTATGAAAGAAGAATATTTATCAAATAATTCGTTTATCATTGTTTGGGCTACAGCAGTATGTGTCACGCGCTTTTGTTCAGAATCTATCTGCATGTTAGCTGAGGGTTTTGACTTAGGCCAATGTTCCTCGGGCTGCTGAAGCCAACTGGGTCCGTGCCACCAGAGTTCAAGATTGATTAGATTCGCAGGTTTGATTCCTCTGCTGTTGCAATCTGCGGGATTATCTGCGGAACGCACGTGACGCCAGGCTTTGATATCTAGTTGTTCCTGGATTTCAGAAACCCTATTCGCTACATAAGTCTTATATTTGTTTGGATGATTGTGTATCCAAGATAAGACTATAGAAGAGTCTGTCCATGCATAGATGGGGACTCGATTAAGTTCCAAGTCTATCTTTACTCGATTTATAAGACGAGTTAATAAAACTGCTCCACATAACTCCAGCCGAGGAAGTGATACAGGTTTCACAGGAGCTACTTTTGATTTTGCCATTAGCAAATTGATATGGATTTTTCCTTCGACGTCAACAACCTTGATATACACAGCAGCAGAATAAGCTTGATTGGAGGCATCTGAGAATCCGTGTATCTGACAATTTGTTAAATTGTTTGTCGTATGTAGCCAGCGTGGGATTTTAAGCTGGCTGATATGATACAACTCTGCCTTAAAATGCCGCCATTGGGTGTCAATGGGTGCAGGAATCGGATCATCCCACGAACATCCAGAAAGCCACAAAGTTTGCATCAGAACCTTTGCAGTGATTACTATTGGTGAGATCCAGCCTAGTGGATCAAACAATGTAGCAATTTCTGATAAAACAGATCGTTTAGTAGATATACGGTCTGCGATTTGTCGATATTGCAAGATAAAGTAATCAGCTCCTGGATACCAGTGGATACCAAGAGTTTTTACTGACTCATCACTTGCAAACCGTAAGGGAAGTTGTAATTCCCTTTGCTCCTCTGGAATGTTTGCTAGAAGATCCGAGGAGTTGCTCACCCATTTCCTTAGATTAAACCCAGCTAAAGATAATAGACTAACGAGCTCCGTTTGTATCTTGACAGCTTCATCGATAGATTCTGCACCTGTAATTAAATCGTCTACGTAGAAGTCGCGAGTAACAATTTTAGCAGCAATTGTATACTTCCCAGCTTCATCCTGTGCAAGCTGATGAAGTGTTTTGATAGCGAGATAAGGAGCTGGAGTAGTGCCAAACGTTACCATTGTTAGTTGATAGTCCTTTATGGGTTCACTAGGACTATTTCTCCAAATTATTCTCTGATACCTTTGATCTGCTGATTGAATGTTAATCATTCTATACATCTTTTCTATGTCGGCGGACATAGCGTATTTGTATTTTCTCCATCGTAGTAAGATAGAAAAAAGTTCAGATTGCAAGACTGGTCCAGTATGGAGCTGTTCGTTTAAGCTTTTCCCATTAGTAGACTTGGCTGAAGCGTCAAAGACGACTCGAACCTTTGTGGTCGTACTATCTGATTTTATAACAGCGTGATGCGGAAGGTAGTAGCTTTGTTCTCTGCTAACTTCCTTTTCAGCTGGTTTCATATGCCCTAAGGCATGATATTCGTTTATGCAATCTTTATAGTCTTTGTAAAGATCAGCATTCTGAAGTAGTTTCTTCTCGAGACTATAAAACCTGCGTAGGGCCATATTTCGGGATTCGCCTAGCACTGGTTTTTCTTCGATGAATGGTAAACATACTTCATAACGACCACTCGCATTGCGACGATGAGTATTTTGATACAACCGTTCACACTCTTGTTCGGGTTTTGAGAACTTCCGTACGTGAGGAGTGATTTCCTCAGTTTCCCAAAACTTTCGCAGGATTTTGTCTATAGGTGCGTCTTGTTCAGCTTGCGCATTGATTGTTAAAGATGAAACCTTGGAACTAGAGTCTGCTTGAGATAAATTTCCAAAGAGGATCCATCCTAGGGTGCTATTTTGGGTAATAGGGGTTCCTGGAAGACCTTTTCTTAATCCTTCCAATAAAATTTCCCCGTAAACATCTGCTCCTAAAAGTATATCAATTTTTCCGGGTTTATGGAAAGATTGATCTGCTAGATCTAGATTCTTTATATGTTCCCATTCTTGCATTTGAATGGTGGAAGGAGGTAGGAATTCAGTGATCTTGTTCACGATTAGTGCTGTCACTGAAGTGGCCTTATGTGAATCTGATAACGAGCGTATTTCAAAGGATGTTTTTCATTTTACATTTGTAGCTTGTGTGTTCCCCAAGCCTGTTATCTGAATTTCTACGCGGGTGGTAGGTAATTGCAGTTTGCGTGCTGCTGCTTGGGTAATGAATGACACTTGAGACCCAGAATCTATTAAGGCTCGTAATGTCAATATGACGCCCTTTGAGGAGGCAATATTTAGCAATGCTGTTGCAAGCAGTGCTTGTGTAATACGCCGTGGGCGATTGGTGTAGAATGTTCGTAAAGAACTATCTGGTATGACTTCAGATGTAGAGGGAGAATTGAGTTTCTGTGCTTGTTTAATAGAATTATTGCTTTGCTTAGTTGAAAAGTGAGTACTTTGATTGGATGTACCACTATTCTTGTGAAGCAAAGAATGGTGTTTTCTACCGCATTGCCGACACGTAAATTTGCTTGGGCAAGATTTCGTGTTATGGTGCCTTGATAGGCAGTTTACACATAGACGGTTAGATGTAACGATCTTAAACCTTTTGTCAATGTCACATTTGATAAATTGTGGACATTTAAACAATCTATGTGGCTCTTTGCATATTGCGCATTTGTCTGTAGATGATGAGAAATGTGTTGATATCTTTTTAATGAAATTATTTGAGTTACTTGTTTTTTCTGGATGAACTGACTTTGAATCTAAAATTGCTTCCAGAGTTCGGAATCTGGTCTCTAGGAAGGTTTTTAGAGAATCAAACGTAGGCAAACCTTCTTCATTATTTACCTCCTGCTCCCACAAGCGATGGGTTTCTGTTGGTAGGCATTGCACCAACTTGTATATGAGAATTGGGTCCCATTGCTTGGTGGAGACTCCTAGAGCTTCAAGCTCGAAAATACATTCTGAAGATCTGTCTAATAAGGATCGTATCGCCTTAGCAGATTCATTTGTTATTTTAGATAGATTACACAGAGTTTTCAGCTGAGCGTTCACTAATACTCGCTTATTGTCGTATCTATCCTTTAGCGTTTTCCATGCATTTTCGTAGCTTGCATCTGTTACTGGAAACTGTCGCAGCAAGTGTTCAGCCTCGCCAGTAACACTTGTTTTAAGAAAATGTAGTTTTTGTACTGGAGGTAAAGAATGATTTTTATGAACTAGAGAATTAAACAAATCGTGAAATGATCTCCATGAATCATAAGAACCAGAAAATGTTGGCAGTGTAATTCTGGGCAACTTCAAAAAAGACGAAGATTGCTGATCAGTTCTAGTTTCTGCAGCAATTTTTTGTTCTGCTTTTGGCTCAAAAGCATCTAATGCATCCCTAAGAATACCTCGGAATGCATAGTACTTATTTTCCACCTCTGCAAATTGATCATGTACGAAATAGTCGCACTTCTCAAGTTCACTGTCATCCAATGCCTGCGTAGCTTGGATAATTGCGTAATGAGTAGACTTGTAATCTGACCAGATTTCGCTTAAAGCGATTAAGCGCTCAGAAACAAGCCCTTTTGTTCGTTTATCTACAGCAGTATTGTTGTAGTTCTTAAGAGATTTTTCGATGATTTTTGCGGAGGTGGCTTGGTTAGCCAAACATTTTTGAAGTGTACTCATGTTAAGACGTGTGAGATTATAAACCACTAGACTTTAAATCCGGCTACGAAGGATCATTAAATGTTCTGCCCAATGAGAACACTCAAGAAAAAATATAGAGAAGGATGTGGACTGTAAATAATAACGCCGGGGAATATTTTATAGCCAGTGGTTTATTGTACGCACGTAAAACTTAAGTACAACTGTACTGCCCGTAGTCAGAGCGTACATACAAAGAATGTATAATGTGATTAAATTTATGCCACTGGTATAACGTTAGTGGTTGTATTCGTTTATCTACAAATTCTACACTTCAATGTTAAACTAGAGCTTTAATACGCAATAAATCTTAGATACAAATAGTTTAATTTATCAATATTCAATAAATGAGAAATATAAAATATATAATAAATATAGTAATTTTGTTGCAAATAACTTGTACTCACCTGATCTATGTTTGGCAGTTGATTAACTTGATTTTAATAATTTTTACTAAGGTTGGGATTGGGATATTCTTTAGTCTGGTCGATACCCAGAATAAAGTGAGGTGAATAATTCTTACTGCAGTCGAAACCCACAGAGAATCTTTATTGCAGTCGTTCCCCACAATAAAGTGTTGGTTAGTAATTTTCTTGTTACAGTCGTTACCCGTAACAAGAATCTTTATTGTAGTCGTTACCCACAATAAAGTCTTTATTGTAGTCGTTACCCACAATAAAGTGTTTTATTAGTAATATTCTTGTTACAGTCGTTACCCGTAACAAGAATCTTTATTGTAGTCGTTACCCACAATAAAGTGTTTAGTGTTAGTAAATTTCTTATTACAGTCGTTACCCGTAATAAGAATCTTTATTGTAGTCGTTACCCACAATAAAGTGTTTAGTGTTAGTAAATTTCTTATTACAGTCGTTACCCGTAATAAGAATCCTTATTGTAGTCGCTACCCACAATAAAGTCTTTATTGTAGTCGTTACCCACAATAAAGTGTTTTATTAGTAATTTTCTTGATACAGTCGTTACCCGTAACAAGAATCTTTATTGTAGTCGTTACCCACAATAAAGTGTTTTATTAGTAATTTTCTTGATACAGTCGTTACCCGTAACAAGAATCTTTATTGTAGTCGTTACCCACAATAAAGTGTTTTATTAGTAAAATTTCTTAGTACAGTCGTTACACGTAATAAGAATCTTTGCTTTAGTCGCTATTCAAATAAATCTCCTAATCTAGTCGCAACCCAGAATAAGAAAAATTTATTTCAATCGTCAACCAAACAAAGTGTTAAACTGTTAATAAAAATTCACAACACTAGGAAATACCACTAAAAAATTATCAAGTTACTCACTGCACTGCCAAACTGAAAAAGAGATCGAGTCAAGTTAAATTGCTGTTTATATAGCCATGGTTTGCACACGGCACCAAAGAACGGTAGTCAAAGGCGCATGGCAACAATAATTGGCATAGTAACAATAACCTAGCATAGCAACAATAACCCGGCATAGCAACTGCAACTCATCATGTGTTTATGCAGTGTTACCATATTAGTCATTGCTGGTATCAAGCTGTTTTGCTAAATATATTTAAAGTAATTTAAATGTTAATTTCAATTAATATGGTATAAAATGATTTTCGCTTTGTTAAATATACTTACTTGCAACGAAAACAAATTAATTTGTCCAGTATATCGAATAAGATTGCGAATCATATTTACTTCCTCGAACTTGATTCAGAGAAATAGGGAAATTTGATTGAATCATGGAATCTTGTTAAATTCGATGTCTCTAGTGCAATATAGATGGCACTATTTTATTCCACTATGTACCTTGCTTCCATTTTGTCTTGAAGTGTGTTTCATTTCTCTAAGTTGGCTCACTGTATAAAAATATTCATGTTGACATACTACAGCTGACAGGGAAAACTTAATCTGCCTGTTCATGAAAACTTTTCGCAATTAGTCAGGTAATATGTTTATATTTTATAAAAAATGCCATGATTCTTTGTGGTTTATTTGTTTTCGTTTCAGGTGTGATGTAGTTTCCTGAACAACAACACTACAAATAGAACTAAAATTCACAGAATTCAATTTCACACTTAAGAACTAAACTTCAATATATTCAAAAAAATCGCTTACTCACTACACAATAATAATTTCAATATAATAGTTGTGGCTACTTTGACCAATGGCACTATATGTATATATATATAGGTATATAAATATATTAATTAATATGAAATATAATATATGATTAATCAAAGATGTACTCACCAGTATAAAACTATGGAATCGACTTTATGGCGTTGGTAATCAAATAGTTAGTGATTATCTTGTTCTAGTCGTTCCCCGGAACAAGATACTTTACTTCGGTCGAGACCCAAAGCAAAGTTGTATTAGTCGTGTTTATTCTAGTCGGTACCCAGATTAAATATCTTTATCTCAGTCGAGACCCAAGATAAAGGTTTGAGATTAGTGAGTGTTATTCTAGTCGCTACCCGGAATAACTATCTTTATCTCAGTCGAGACCCAAGATAAAGGTTTGAGTTAGTCTATGTTATTCTAGTCGCTACCCAGAATAACTATCTTTATCTCAGTCGGTACCCAAGATAAAGTTGTTGAGTTAGTAAAATTTATTCCAGTCGAGACCCAGAATAAATATCTTTATCTCAGTCGTTACCCAAGATAAAGTTATTAGGTTAGTAAATTTTATTCCAGTCGAGACCCAGAATAAATATCTTTATCTCAGTCGGTACCCAAGATAAAGTTGTTATTAGTAAGATTTATTCCAGTCGAGACCCAGAATAAATATCTTTATCTCAGTCGCTACCCAAGATAAAGTTATTAGGTTAGTAAGTTTTATTCCAGTCGAGACCCAGAATAAATATCTTTATCTCAGTCGGTACCCAAGATAAAGTTGTTATTAGTAAGATTTATTCCAGTCGAGACCCAGAATAAATATCTTTATCTCAGTCGCTACCCAAGATAAAGTAATTAGGTTAGTAAATTTTATTCCAGTCGAGACCCAGAATAAATATCTTCATCTCAGTCGTTACCCAAGATAAAGTTGTTATGTTAGTAGAATTTATTCCAGTCGAGACCCAGAATAAATATCTTTATCTCAGTCGTTACCCAAGATAAAGTTAATTTGTTAATAATTATATTTGATTACACTAGCCAAGTCGAATTCCAAAATGATGCGCACTCTATAGAAGCTGGATACTAAAAGAGAAAGATTCAAGTTGGCCTGCGACTTATATTGCCTCTGAACTGCGCACGGCACCAACAAATTATTTTACCTTGCGCATAACAACCAAAGTACATTGACCTTAGCAGCTGTGCGTAGGTAGCAACAGAAAGTCCGTTGACCTTAACAGCTGTGCGTAGGTCAGACGAGTGCATTGACCTTAGCAGCTATGCTTAGTACGTACAACGTATTAACTGAACTAATAGAATATACCTATACATACAAAATATGGCCATTTCTAAATTATTTTTAGGTAATACTAAAATGTTTTATGCTTTTTAAGCTAAGTAATAATTTGCTAATAATATACATTTTAATTTCAATTAAAAGCCTGATGAATTCTGTCGATCGTGTCGAGATTTTGTAATGTGGAATGTAGCGATCATGTGTCGATTGTTGTCTCCACTAAAAAACTGCTTTATCGACGAGCATGTAGGTAGGTATATGTAGTTTCGTTCCCAACCTAGTTTCAATAATAAGAAATGCTTGGAATTAAAATCTTTTGAATGATTTAATTTTCAGGTGGCTATTTAATGTTGGTTTGAACAGGCCATCTTTGTTGTTCGTCACATGCTAGTTGTTGAAGCGTCTGAATGGCTAAATATGGCGCAGAAGACGTTCCAAAGGTCACTGTATTCAGCTGAAAATCTTGGATCTCCTTGGGTTTAGGATGTCTCCAAATGATTCGCTGAAAGGTACGATGATCCGGATGCATGGTTATCATACGGTACATCTTTTCAATGTCCGCGTTCATAGCAATCTTGTATTTACGCCAGTTGAGCAACGTGGCGAATAATTTAGGTTGTAAAACTGGTCCTTTTAATAGGAACTCATTGAGTGAGTTGCCATTTGACGTTTTCGCTGAAGCGTCAAATACTACTCTCACCTTTGTTGTCGTGCTTTCTTTGACAACTGCATGGTGAGGTATGTAGTAGTGTGGCTCGTTGTTGTTCGGTGGAGGTATTTCCTCCATGTGACCCAACTCAAGGTATTCATCTAAACATTTCTCATATTCTTACTTTAAAGCTTGATTCCTTTCAAGTTGACGTTGTATTCCTTGAAAGCGTTTAATTGCTTGTTGTCTTGATTGCCCTAGGTCAGGCACTTCATCATTCACAAATGGTAATTTCACCTGGTAAGTACCATTGTGAAGACGTTGTTGGGTGAGTTGATATCTCTGTTGACATTCTCTGTCTTCTTTGTTGAGAATCGGATTTGTGGGAAACTCTTCTGTTTCCCAAAACATTTTAAGTTGTTCAGATAAGACATCAGTTGTGACGGTAAACGCTGATGTATTGTTTTCTACAACATTTGTTGTTGACCCTAGTAAAATCCAACCAAATGTTGTCTTAATGGCTGTAGGGGTAGTATTAGATCCTTGTTTAATGCCGTTTAAGACTATCTGAGCATAAAATCTTGCTCCTAGTAAAGCATCTACCTTTCCAGGCTTCCAAAATGTGGGATCAGCTAGTGGCAGTTTATTGAGATGTAAACATTCCCTTTTACAGATTATTCTGGAAGGTAAAGGATCTGTGATTTTGTTCAATATTAGAAAATTTTCTTCTAATATTCTTGTAGACTTCGCTTTTCGGGATCGAAGTGTAAGTGTGGTTTTGCTGTGTTGAAATTGCTGTATGGCTAGTGTTTAAGCCAGTAATTGATACTGCAGTTGGGCTGCGACATGCTCCCAGTTTCCTGCAGGCTTCCTCTGTAATAAGGGATGGTTGCGAGCCACTATCTATAGACATCTTAGAATATGTGAGTTCCCGCTTTTTGTTTGTGCCACTACTAACGCTGTTGATAGGAGTGCATTATGGTCCTCTCTAGTTACAAAGTTTTGACTAGTGTTTAAGTCGCCAGTGTTGTTCACTGACTGTAACCGTGGAGAGCGTTTATGCATAGTATTGCTAGCTTGATTGACTTGACTTGAGTTCGAGCTAACGTTGTTAGTATTTGAACTATGCTCAGTTCCGACCGCTGCATGATTGGGTTTGTCCCTGTTGTAGTCTTCATGCAAGGTGCTATGATGCTTTTTGTTGCATCTTTGACAGCTATATTTGCTAGTGCAATTGTTGATATGATGCAAGCCTAAACAATTGGTACAACGGATTGATGCCTTGACTATCTGATATCTTGATGGTATGTCCATCCTACGATAGTTCGGGCATCTTTGTAAAAAGTGACTTGAATTGCATGCTGGGCATTTGATTCCCTTTGTAATATGGTATGATTTGGTTGTTTCAGGTGTGCAGCTTGATTTGGGTTGTGTGGACTTAACTAGACTATCTGCTAACGATTCTAAAATTCTTAAACGCGTACTTAAAAACTGCTTAAATGACTTGAATGTTGGGAGTTCTTGTGTACCTCCCTGCTCTTCTTCCCACAGTTTGAGGGTAATGAAGGGTAATTTCTGTACTAACATATGTATTACAAGTACATCCCACGATGTTGTATCAACTTCTAAACTTTGTAATTGTTGGATACATTCGTCTGTTGTATCAATTATTGACTTGAGTCCTTTAGCAGACTCTGCATTTAGTTTGGCTTGGTTTACCAAAACCTTTAATTGATGATTAACTAAAATTCTCTTGTTCTCATATCTAGCCTTCAACTTGTTCCATGCTGGCATGTAATCTTCATTTGTTACTGGGGTGTGCCGCAACAATTTCTCAGCATCACCCACTAAACAAGATTTCAGATGATGCAGCTTTTGAACTGGTGTTAGCTTTGTATTGTCATGAACAAGAGAAATGAATAGATCATGAAATGATCGCCATAAATCGTAGTTGCCGTTATACTTGGGCAACTGAATGCGCGGAAGGAATGATTCCTGTTGAACAACAGTTGTCGAATGTAGTGGGGACGAATTTCCGCAATCATTCTACTAATTCTCCCATATATTCGGAATACTTTAACTCTGTTGAGCTATGATTATCTTGGGCTAAATACTCATGTTGCTTTTCATCAGAACTTTCTAATAAAGCCTGATTTATTGCCATATCTGTATCGCTATATATTTCCCATAGTTTCTTCAACTCTGTAATTTTAGTTTTATAAAAGCCTTGTGTTCGTTTAGCAAGATTCGTTTTCTTTACATTTTCGGTTAACTTTTCAATTCGTGCACGCAATATGTTTTCCGTAAGGATTAGTTTATCTACTGAATCCATGTTGATTTATATTCTACAATTATAGTTAATTAACCGTGTGGGATAAATGATGAAGATAATTGAAAGAAGCAATTTAATGTCACGTGTGGGATAAATGGAAATTTAGTCGAAGAACGTAAATTGATGCCGTGTATGACAAATTGACGTGGAAAATCTTTAAATAAATTTTTGTTACTAATTCTAATTAATTTAATTAACCAACTATTTATTAAGAGTTACTGACATGTAAGTTCAGCAATTAACTATGTAACATGATTTACTGACATGTAAGTTCAGTAATTATAACAAAAAATTCGATAATATTCGAGCTGCCTCGTCTGGGCACCCTGAAGTTTTTACGTCTAAGCACGTTTATAAATTAATTTTTTGTAGTTTTTAATAAGAACTGCCACGTCTAAGCACAGTTAAAACTTAATTTTCGATGTTTTTTTAATTAGAACTGCCACGTCTAAGCACGGTTATAACTTAATATTCGATGGTTTTTAACTCGAAAAAATAATTTTTAAAAATGTTTATCACTAAATTGAGTGTACTAGAATTATTTGCAATCACAACAGTAAACAGGCACACAATCCTGGATGGAACCACCAATAAATGTTTTGTAATGTAGCTGCAATCGATAACTACAGCTATATTACGGCATTTAGGTGGACAGTGTAGCGGTATGAAAAAAAAGATATGCGTGCTTATGTTTAATGCTGTGTTTATTCAATAATTCTATGTGTGAAACACTTCAATTTATAAATTCACTACAAATTAATATTTTCACTAATTTATTATTAATTGTTCGATTGCATATGTAGTCATTATGCCGTATTTTGGCATGTATTTGACTAAATGCAATTTGTAGCCCTTTCTAATTTTACGCGTTATACACTTATTCACTTTGCGCTTATTTTAACTTACTTAACTAATTTGTTTCTATGCATGTATCATTAAAATGCCGAAAGCTGGCATGTATTTAATTTTTATGCAAGAAACTTAAATCTACGCACTAATTTAACACAATACTTATCTGTAGAATACAATAACCCAAAAACTTCCTGTCCTCTGCCAACACCCACTGCACACAAAGTTCAAGCATGTAAAAATGTTGTACCTTTAATATGGCACGTTTATTTTTATGCTTCTTTGCTGAAAAAATGAAAAAAACTATTTGCTGTTGAGGAACTGTCAAAAACTGAGAAAAACTTGGTTAGAATTATACTGCCTTGAATTATACTTGATGATCGCTGTCGAAAAACTGAGTTAAACTCTTGGATCTTATGCTTAGGCATGTGTGATCGCTGTCGAAAAACTGAGAGAGATCTTAGAAATTGCCCCCTTTTTATAGGCTCTAAGCGGCCATTTTGACATATGTTCCACAAGAAAAATGCAAATTAAGCATATTTTTCGACTTTACTTGACTTGTATGCTTATGTCAAAATGTGCCAATTTCCTTCAACTAATTTATTTTAAATTATCCATGAATTTTCGTAGTTTATTTTGTCAAATATTTTAATTTTTCTGAAATTTATCAAGACGGCGACTTCCTGCCATATTATGACAATTTCCAATGTGGAACGCAAATATTTCTCATTTTTCTTGCATCTCGTTTTCGCATCTTTCTCTTTCCCACTTATTATGGGAATTTAATTTACCTTTTTTTGCGAATATTTGCTTACCTGTTAACTTTCGCGGTTTTTAAGCATTACCAACAGGTAGCGCGTAGCCAACTTCGTCTAATTGACTTTCTCGCGAGTCAATGAACAATTTGCGATAAATAAGCAAATTATGATAAATTGTTCATGTTGTAATTCCGTGTCAAAAATGTCAATAAGGCTGTAAATTGTTGATTTTTGTTCATTGTAAGCTGTGTGCATAATGCAAATTCATGTAATTTGCATATATAAACATATTTGCATATTTTGCAAATGTTTATTATGCAGAGAATATGAATTTTGCAAGAAATTGACAATGTTTACATTTGCATGCAATTGTTGTTGTACTGCCAAGAAATTCGTTTCTTGGCAGTTTTACATGTGATTCGTGAAATTTATTCTTGTTTTGTTTGTTAGTTTTTTATATTGTTGCATTTAAAACTAATTTATGCATTTTTATTAATTTCAGATCAGTTCCTGACATTGTGGGATGACCTGGAGGGAATTACTTGGTAGATTCAGGGAAGTATTAAATACATTTTTTATCAAATGCTAATGTTTTTTTATTTTCTTTTTAGCTGTGATCAACAACATTCATTATTCAAGAATAGGCCCCCTGGTTTTCAAATTGTTTAATTTTTTTAAGCGTCATAGGAAATATAATTCCAAATAAATTTAGCACAGTAGAATAATGTGGATATGATGAAGTCCTATCGGAGTGAATATTTGCGGGATATAGCGCTAATGTTACCGCCCAAGCGAAGCATGCTTCATCACTATTTTTTACATTGATGAAAGCTTGCTTTAAAGCAATCTCCTTCGGTAGAGGTATGTACGAAGATCTGACTGATGCTTCCTATCATCTTACATTAATATCTACTACCGCTTTCTTTCACCAAAGCCTTAAATTGAAGCCATTCTCAACCGAATGCTTTCATGTTTTTTTACCATCCCAATAACCTTCATGTGGTCTATTTTTAAATATCGAATTTCATAACATGCTGCAATGATCACGATTTCCTCTGCTCATAGTATTAACATGTTCCTGACATCGATTCAACGTTTTTATGATATATTTAAGCCTTGGTAAGGAAGCCGTGAAACCATATTTTGCTTCAATCAAATAAGCACATATACCACCAATCTAGTGCATAACATACATCGATTCAATCCCCATATCACCCATGAAAGCTTTTCTTTTACACTACACAACATTACATCAATTCATCTCAGTGTTGCATACATACATATCCACAGCTGGCAAGTATATGACCAAGTTCCGAGTGAGATGGTTTCAAACTATGGTGCTCACTAAACCTTCCTAATGTTTTAGAACAAGACAGATGATAAGAAATAATATGGGATTTTGCTGCCGAACTTTCATAGCCTAACACAGAAAAGGATCATGGGAGACATTTGCTCTGGATCGCTTTTTGGATGTGAAACACAGAGAAAAAAGTTTAAAACTTAAGATATAAAAATAGATAATGAATTTGATGTGAATAAATATTGTGTGAAACAATTGATTTGCTATATATTATTTACAGTTGTTGTTGTTTTTCAGTAAAGGAATTGGGAATCTTACATTTTCAATTTTCAGTACTCATCTACAACATATTCCACATATTACTCACAGCTCTCAAGTACTCATCTAAGACAGCATAGTATACTATATTAATATAATAACTCCACCTGCTTTCACCAAAACTTTTAATTTAATCCACTCCCAACCTAGTACTTTCATGGCAAGACTTAAAGATGAATAAATAATACTTCTACATCCTACTAGACTTATATCATTCCAAATTCCCACTCTCAACATCGCGGTCTTCAATATTGAACTTGAAGCATTATCAACTTTTTAACATTTTTTCGACCTTCCTGATACTCATACAACACCATTTCGAGGAGATAAATACCAAATACCATCCATCAAGACTTTTAACTTAATACATACCTTATAGTACCTACTCTCAACCCCCCACCACGATCTTCAATATGGACTTGTGGGGAATTATCAACTATTTCTTCCTTCATACTCCACCATTCGGGTGACACTTTAGAGGAGATAAACATCAAGCGAGATTGCTGATTAGGATTTTACTGCTTATTCATAGCTCCCATACAACTTCTACTAATCACCTCAGACAACATATCGTACCACATTATAATATCATAACACAGCGTTCTTCTATCAAAGCTTTTGGTTTAACCCACTCTCAACTTAATGGTAAGTAAACAATGTACCTCCCCCAATAATATAAAGATAAAATTATCATATTGTTAACAGCTAAATGTGAACTATTTTTTAGATATACTCGTAGGAGTCAATCAAATCTTATAACAGCGTTACTGCTTGATTTATAAAACAAAATTCTGCTACCTTCATATGCTCACCACAAGATGAAATTATGAACATGAAATTAACACGTTCTTATCTAGCCACCGAGTCAACTTAAAGAAAACATTCATGCTGGGGACTAAAAATTTTAAGCCTTAAGATCCATGAAAACTTTCAATTTAATCCACAACTTACAGCACCCACTCTCAACCTCCACCACTCACTATTATCAATTTTTTCTTCCTTCATACAACACCATTTGGATAATAATTTAGGGAGATAAATATGAAGTGACCTTGCTGATGAGGTTTTCATTCCTTACTCACAGCTCCCAAACAACTTCCATTACTCATCTAAGACAAGATAACATACTACACTGATATCATAACCGCACCTTTTTTCATCAAAACATTTAATTAAACCCACTCTCAACCTAATGGTAAGAAAATAATGTGATAACCCCAATAGTATGAAGATAAAATTATCATATTCTTATCAGCTTCATGTGAACTATGATATCGGGGATCAATCAATTCTCAAAACATTGTGACTGATTTAGAAATTTTATTGAAAATAAAAAACAATTCTTCATAAAATGTAAGACTTTTTCAATACAAACTCCTAGATACAAAAAAACATTAATCGCTCAATTTGTCTTCTTTACTCGGCATTATTTGTTTACACTTGATATCAAATTACCAGCCACCTGGCCACTTTTTCTAAAGCTTTAATTTCCATTACTTTTAATGATTTCATGTGACTTACTATCCCAAGCAGCCGTGATCAATTTTTACACATCGAATATTATAACATGATCACTCTTGTTTATAAAAGACACCTACAGACCACAACTTACGTTATAGTTGTTGTTGTTGTTTTTTCAGCAAAAGAAATTTTCAGTTATAACTTCCACCCACTACTCATCTAGTGCATCATATCCTACAGATCAATATCAGTTGTTGTTGTTTTCAGCTAAGGACATTGGAAATCTTAGATTAAAAAAAATAAATCGGTCAATTTGTTTACTCTACTCGGCTGCTGTGCGAATTTGTTTACATTATTCAACTGCGAATTTGTTTACTTTACTGGACTATGTTAGTTTGTTTATGCAAGCAATCAAATTGGAAGCATGCCACCTGAAGAGCAAAATTACACATTTACTAATTTCCATTACTTATCTAAGTGAACATATCCACCTACATTCGCCCCAATCAGCTTCGCCTGATCTAGTTTTAGATATATGATTATATGGTGCAATCTTGTTTATAAAAGACACCTACAGATTAATATCATCAAATCTTTAATCCAGAGCTTAGGTTAGAGTTGTTGTTGGTTTTTTGTTTTTGAGCTACTAATATTAATTACACCTGAGAAGGTAAGATCGCTAATATGTCGAACCATAGCCCGTAGAGGACTTCTGATGAAAATTTTACCCCCCTAGTACTAATACTATTGGCATGAACAGAAATTATCCTACTATTAATTATACCTGAATAGGTAAGATCGCTAATATATGTAGAATAGAATAGAATAGAATAGAATAGAATAGAATAGAATAGAACATTTGTTTATTTGGAAGAGATACTACAAGATTTACATATCTTTTTCTTAGCACCAATTAGATCTCGTAGAGGATTTCTGAAAAAAAATCTGTCCACCCCTAGAACTAAGACCCCCACTGACACCCTCTAGAATCTATTGTTATGAACAAAAATATTCTAGAGTTAGCTTGATTGACTACTTACACTAACTACACTAACTCACTTAGGGAATTTCACAGCATTTCTTATCCACATAAATACACAGCTGCACACATGCATCCACGCCTTAGGTAACGTTTCCTCAGCCACCAAGTAGCCCAGCCCAACATACCACAGACACTCATACTATAGTAAACAAATAACAACAAACTCAAGCTTGCAAGTATACAGCCCCGATATAAATTCGCTTAGAGCATTTCACATCATTACTTAAGCCGCACACATTCTACCCAAGCCTTGGTACAGATAACGTAGCCCAATCCAACACTCCCCAGGCAGTCCTAGTCATAGTATCAGATATTACAGCTAAAGTTCTTAGCAAACCTCCAGTAGCCAGACATAGGAGGGGTCATCTCAAGGACAAATTGTAGCCTCCAAGACCAGGGGGGTGATTCTGATCTCTTTGTCGTAGCTTAGGCGTATATTTTTGTCACATATTTTGACACTTCACCTCAAATTTGTCGTACTTTTATATTCACCATGTTCATTTTGATTTATCCTTTTCATCAACCATAAAATAAACTAAAATGAATTTGCAATGAATTAATGTCAGAATACACGCCTAAAAGTACGACAAATTAGTCAACTGCTGCCGAGGTTGTGACAAAAATTTTATATTGTTGAAAATTTATTTTCTACATCTAATTAGAGCAATACAAGTGCTTAAATTCAAAATAATATTTTGAATTTGTAAAGCGAAGTGTCATTTTCTGTTCATTCATGCAAGGCTTGCTGAGCTGGATAAAAACACGAGAAAATCAGTAGAAAAGTTCATTTCATTTAGGCGTATATTTTGACATTAAAGTACGACAAAAGATCAGAATCACCCTCCAGATCAAACTTAACCAGCAACCTCCACCAATAAAGCTTCCCACCCCTTCACAAATGTTTAGATCTACGATCTCCGAGATGAAAAATAAGTGAACTCCAAAACCTATGCTATTTCCCTATGCTGCAGAGTACTGAAAGTGATCTGGTATTCCCAAAGCTCAGGATGAAAAATGTTGATGTCAACTTAGAGGCTACGAGTCTGAGATGAAAAATAAGCGAACTCCAGAAACAAAATCGAAGTCCTATGCTAGTGCCCTATGCTGGAGAGTGCTAAAAGTGGTCTCGTAGCCCCAAGCTCGAGATGAAAAATAATCGAACTTCTGAAACAAAATCGAAATCCTATGCTATTTCCCTATGCTGGAGAGTGCTTAAAGTGGTTTCGTATCCCCCAAATGGGTCTCGTATCCCCAACATCCAAGACATAAAACAAGTACATTCCAGGCACAAACCCACATTTAGCATGATCTCAAACCTAGCGATGGTGGCGCCATCTGTGGCGATATCCTAGAAGCTAAAGCAGTGGCCCAGAACTGTCATAGCGTAACTACTACTACAGACGGGTTTTCTGTGCCGTGTGGGTCTCTAAATGGCTATACTGAACGTTTCACCTCCGCCACGAGGATTCTCAACAGTTTTCCTAGCTATGCAATGAAGTTTAATATCTATTTGGTACATTTTTATGCACAAATATGATTTATTAAATCATAAGTATTACTTCCAAAAGATTTTAGTAAAAAGTAAAATATTCGTTCGATAATATAGCAGTACTTATTATTGATTGGAAGAAGGTCTCCTATCATAACAGGTAAAAAGTGGCAAAAAGTACAAGTTTCTCTTGCAGACATATTTAATTTGTAATTTGCAAAATGAGTAAGTTTCAGGTGGAAATATGTTTCCTATTTCGGTTTCGCCATAACTAGAGAGTTGTTTTCTTTCATTTAAAATGTCAATAGTGAAAAGTTTTTCATTCTTTATTAGGTTATATAAAATTTATGTGATATCGTATTCACATACCCCTTCAAAGAGGTCGTGCATAATATCGCCAGTATGGCTTTCTGTATCGTGAAAATTGCTCAAAGTGTTGAAAATTGATGTTTCTCTAAAACCGGATAGTTTAGCTCGTTTGGCTGAATATATTCTTGACGTCAATTTAGATAACTGAGAACATGGCCCGCAAGTAATTACGTGTTTTTTCAGAGTTTGGGCGTAGCATAAGATCAAGCTTAGATGAAAAATTCGCACTCAAATTTACACTTGGATGAATAAGCACCCTTTCACAAAATGGCGGGACTGTATAAGATCAGATCATTTCAATCAGAAAGTTGCTAAAAATAGTGCATGAGTGAAAAATTATTTCACAGTTTCACGTACAGCAACAAATATATAGTCATAGCAAACTTAATTCAAAGTTCTAATTTGTATCTAATGGGACATATTATTGTACATTTTTGCAGATTCCCATAACAGGAATTTCAATTGGCTTTGCGCAATACGTCCATACTTTTGTTAGCATCGGAAGAGTTCATAACGCCACTGATAGTGCTCAGAAAGAAACTATATTGAGTTTGTTACACGAATAGAACATTGTACAGCCAGAATTTCTAGTTCATGCTTTTGAGACCTAAGTTTGTTAAATATAAAATTATTAAACAATTTGACATTATCAGCGTTGTGTTGTAGAAATGTTGCGTAAACCAACGCATATTGCAAAGTGTAAGGGTGCTCTATAAACAAGGCACATAAACAGCTCTTGTCATATGCTACACTCACGTACCAGACAGCGACAAAGTAAAACGCCATATAGATTAAGTACAATAATTATAATCAACTATCAAGTTAAATAAAGAATTATATTTAACAATAAAGCATATATTGTTATCTATAAAACATGAACATCGATAAAGATGGAACAGGATTTAGCCGATTTAAAGTTGGAATTTGAAGAGATGAAATTATTGCTGGCAAAGAGAGATCCAGTAACAACCCCGCAAGCGGCTTCAGCAACAAGCACGCTTGTGCCATTACTGAAACCGATAGATCTGAAGAATCCAGATCTAATACTCTTCAAGGAGGCGTGGAAAAATTATGTAATTTGTAATTGCCTTCGCGTAATACAGAATTTGAAACTGACTGACGATAAAAAGCAATCTTGCAATGAAATTTTTACAGAACTACAGAAAAGCTTAGTACCAGAGACTAATGTTATTTATTCCAGAGCAAAACTTAATGAAGCTAAACAGAATTACATGGAATCCGCTGAATTGTTGTTGTTGTTGACAAACTTGGATTAATCAAATCTTGCAAATATGGCGATCACGGTGGTATCGATGAAATACAGTCAACTTAAACCTCGATTTATGTCGGATAGCAAACTAACACTAGAAAAGGTCATTCAGGACATAAACTCACACGAATCAGCACAGAATCAGATAAGATCAATCAGAATGAGCGACAATGAGCAAGGTCAAGTGAACAGAATAAGACAAAAACGAAATCAAAGTGAATATAGACGGCGTGAGTTGAGAAATAGTAGACCAAGAAGTAATACAAGTCATGATAAGGATGACAAATGCAGATATTGCGGGTACAGACATATTGTAGACCACATAAATTGTCCAGCGTATGGTAAGGATTGCACCAAATGTGGTAAACAGCATCATTTTGCTAAAGTATGAAAGTCAAATTCGAACAAATTTAATGTATGTGAAATACAAGATTCAAATTCCGTGGGAGGCTAAACAAATAATTATGATCAAACTTTGGAAGTTGAAGGAACTTACTCCATGGGCGCATCAGAAGGAAAAAAGATGTTCGCGGAAATATGTGCAATTAAAGAGAATGGAAAAAGGTTGTCATTCAAATATCAAATTGATACTGTAGCAACAGTGAACGTAATTGGATTTCAAAATCTTTTCAAAATTTTAAACTTTAGACCGAAACTTACTAAGACGAATATTCCAATAAAACATTTGGAAATTACGTAATCAAACCGTTTGGGCGCATACACGATTAAGATAATGAATGGAAATTATAAGATCTATGAACTGAATTTCTTAGTGACAGATTTCGACCATGTTGCTATGCTTTCAAATAGAACATGCTTGGTTTCAAAATTAATCAAAATGAATAACTGTGATGTTTTTAAATTACAGGAGACCCAACTTAATAATGACTGTGATAAAATAATGGCGGAATTTAAAGACGTTTTTGATGGATTAGGTAGCTTAAATCGTACAGTGAAGCTAGTGACACGGAAGGATGTGCACCGAGTCACCTCACCGAGTTCCTCTTGCCTATAGAAAAGACTGGAAAGCTATGACGGAGAACCTAGAAAGGGACAAAATCATTAAAAAAGTAGATGAGCATACACCTTGGGTTAGCAATCTGTTAATAGTTAAGAGAAATAACAAATTACGATTAAGTCTAGATCCAATTAAGTTGAATCAGGCTGCAGAACGGGAAGAATATGCTATGCAGACAATCGACGAAATCTTATCTGAGCTAAAACAAGCAAAGGCTTTCAGCACTTTCGACGCGAGGAAAGCATTTTGGCAAATTAAATTAGACGAAGAGAGTAGTAAGTTAACTACTTTCTGGACACTTTTTGGCCATTACAGATGGAAAAGAATGCCTTTTGGAATAGCTCCTGCACCGGAAGGTAATACACGATATTATTGCCGATTTACCGAATGTTGAGGCCATCGCAGATGACATACTAGTGTACGGAAAGGGAGAGAGGAGGAAGGATGCAATTATAGATCATAACAACTGCCTCAGAAAATTATTTATTAGACTGCGTGAGGTACATTTAAAGTTGAATCCTGACAAACTGAAGTTAGCTCAGAGATCAGTGAGATATTTTGTACATATTTGACTGATACTGGTGTAAAACCGAATGAGAAGAAAGTGGAAGCGATTGACAAAATGCAAACACCAAAGAACAAAAAGGAATTAAGCACTTTCTTAGGTATGATTACTTATCTAGCTAGATATTTACCAAAACTTTCAAACCTAAGTAAACCATTGCGCGATCTAACGTAAATGGATACCGAATTTTTGTGGACCAGGAATCATGAATTAATATACGTGAAATTGAAGGATGCTATAAAGGGAGCTCCAGTAATAGCTCATTTTAACGTACACAAACCAGCAGACATACAGTGTGATGCATCTGATTTTGGTCTGGGTGCAGTTTTACTTCAAGATGGTAAGCCTGTTATGTACGCATCTAGAACTCTGCCGAAAGCAGAGATTAAAATTCTCAAATCGAGAAGGAGGCAATTGCGATTTTATTCGCATGCACGAGATTCAACCAATTTATCAACGGTAAGAAAACAACAGTACACAGTGATCATAAGCCACTTGAGATGATCTGGAAGAAGCCTATTACAAAAGCACCAAAGAGATTACAGCGCATTTTATTGAACGTAGCCCCTACGATATTGAAATTAAACATGTGCCAGGTAGAGAGATGTACTTATCTGACACACTATCAAGATTTCCAGGCGAGTTTAGCATTGATGAAAGCAGTGACATTGAGGCTACATATGTGTATGAAATTGAAAACTTGAAACCCCTAGAAGACATTGAGGTAAGTGAAAAAGTTTTAAGCGAAATAAGAACAGAAACGGAAAAGGATCCAAAGATGCAAGAATTAATTCATTATATTAATTCAATTCAGGATGGCCAACAGAACGGAAAGATATTAAACAAGCTGAAGTAAAATTATTTTTTAATATTCGAGATTTGTTAGCTGTGCATGATAAATTAATCATTAAAGAGAATAGAATTATAGTACCGAGGAGCTTACAAAGAATAATAGCAGTGAAACTACATGGGGGATGAATTGGACCCGTTTGCTGTTTCTGAAGCTGTATTCATAAAGAATTTCAGAATGCCAAAATGCCTGGCCCTTAAATTGATTGAAATGATAGCCTCACGATAATCTTACTCACTCGACGATACCATTTCATTTTAAAGTTTTGGCAACGCTTAATTTTTTTGCTACAGGTTCATACCAAAATCGTGTTGGACGTAACAATATCCTCAATTTAAGTCAACCTTCGATATCTAGGGTAATTGGCTATTTTGGTATTGAATAAAAAATGCTTTAATATACTTCCTTGTTGATGTATTGCTTAATTTCTGCGCCACGAATTTAACGTGTTGATTGATTCCAGCACCAAGGAATAATATGCGCTTTCGACAGCTTTCAATTGCCGTATGCAATTTATTATGCTGAAAAAGTTGCACCTTCTGTTGATTCCAGCACCAAGGAATACTATGACTTGGGTATGATTTTAGAAAAAAAAAGCAATCTTCACTTCAACTGTGCCCTTTTAATTTTACACGAAACGAGTTACAATTTTTTAATCTAGACTTGTTGGCTTCGCAATTACAAATGAATTAGTTAACTCTACGTACATCAGTTCATTGGAGAGAAAAAAGGTAACAGAACTTTTTACCAACTAAAGTAAATACATTTACATTTACATTGTATACTTGATAACCTAATGAGAAGGAATGCATAATCTGAACACAAGTAAGTTACATTACATTATATATGTGTGTGATATATTTAAGTATAGACCAAAGAAAGAGGTAATAGATTATAGAATTAGGCGAAGCAGTTGGATTAGAGATGTGCTGATTTTCGCCTTAACATCCTCCCGCCCGTTGAGAAAACAATTTCTCAACTGATAGGAAGCTTTGCAACACGGTTGATTGCTCTCTTGAAGTTCCCCTTTACGGTTTTTACTAATACAACGCGTACCAGCTTATCAGTGCCAGGATATGTTTGCAAAATTCGACCCAAAGGCCATTTGGTGGGTGGTACGTTGTCTTCTTTGAGTACTACAAGATCGCCTTCTTGTAGTGACGGTAGTTGGGACGTCCATTTGTTGCGCTCTTGAAGCGTTGATAAATAGGATGAACGCCACTGCTTCCAAAATCCTTGGAACATTGCTTGGATAAGTCGCCAGCGGTGCAAGTATGGGGTTCCTTGCAGTTCTAATGCGCCCTCCGGTAAGGTCGTGCGAGCCTGGCCTATCCAAAAATGCCCAGGAGTAATTGCATTGAGGTCGTCGATATCGGATGAGGCCGCGCAGATGGGACGGGAGTTGAGAATGGCCTCGATTTGTGTCAAAAGTGTCGTCATTTCCTCGAATCCTAGATGGTTCTCGCCTACAACTCTTCGCAAATGCCATTTGACTGACCGGACAGCTGCCTCCCACAAACCTCCGAAGTGGGGAGCCCCTGGTGGAATGAAATGCCAAGTTACATTGCTTTGCTTTAGAGAGACAGATATTAGAGGATCAGTATAACATGATAAGGCAAGTTTGTGAAGTTCATTTATATATGTGTTTGCCCCTTTAAAATTGGTCCCATTGTCCGAGTAGATATCATTTGGAATACCACGACGTGCTGCAAACCGTCGTAGCGCAGCCAAGAAGGCTTCGCTGCTGAGATTACTGACTAGCTCTAAGTGTAGAGCTTTCGTTGCGAAACAAACAAAGAGCGCTATGTATCCCTTCACTAGTTTCGAACCTCTCCCTGTCCTTGAACTGAGCATCAAAGGTCCTGCGTAATCTATGCCTACTTGCGAAAATGGTCGAGATATGTTCACCCTTGGTTTTGGCAAACTGCCCATGAGCTGCGAGCTAGCTGCTGCCCTTTGTTTGAAGCATGTCATGCATTCTCGGTAAATTTTGCGAGCGAGGTTTCTAACACCGAGTATCCAAAAACTTTGTCTAATGATACTTGTAAGTAGAGACGGCCCTGGATGAAGATGTATTTTATGAGCGTCCCGAAGAAGAAGTGTTGCTATTGTGTGGTTCTTCGGAATGATTATGGGATGTTGTGCATTGAAATTGAAGCCTGAATTCTGAAGTCTACCTCCAACTCTGAGTATTCCTTTGCTGTCAAGGAAAGGACTTAGTTTGATAAGTGGACTTCCTGCAGGGAGAGATTTTTTCGAAGTTAGACATTTTATTTCCACTTGGAACGATTTCGTTTGTACTGATCTTATGCACATCGTAGTTGCATCCTGTACTTCAAGGGCTGTGTACATTATAGTTGCTTGCTCCATTCTAGAAATTGCTGACCTATCATATTTTCGTTTTTGAAACTTAGCTCTGGCAGATGAAATAAATCTTAAGCAGTGTGCTATAACTCTTCGCACTTTGTAAAAGGAAGAACATCGGGAGAATAGCTCATCGAATACATCGTAGGTGATTTCGTGCAAATGTGATAGAACTTTTGGTTTTCTCTCCTCCTTTTGTATGTCATACGTGATCTTAATGCTGCGAGTGACTGGCCATTTATCCTCTGTTAGTAGTAGCCATGTAGGTCCTTGCCACCACAAGGAATGTTTAACCAGCTCCTCTGGGTTGATACCTCTAGAGGCACAGTCAGCTGGGTTGTCTCCTGAAGATACATGGTTCCATTGATTTCTGGGAACGGTTTCTATTATTTCAGCTGTTCGGTTGCCAACATATGCTTTCCAGCGCCGAGGAATGTCAGACAACCATGCCATGACAATTGTTGAATCGGTCCATGCTCTGATTGTGAATTGAATTGATAACGAATTTGTGACCTTTTTCATTAGTCTGGTGAGAAGCAAGGCTGCACATAATTCTAGACGCGGAAGGCTCACTTGCTTCAAAGGCGCTACCTTTGTTTTTGCTGCTATAAGTCTCACCATCACTTCTTTATTTTCTTCAGTGCGGCAGTATACTACTGCGGCGTATGCTCGCTCTGAAGCGTCAGCGAAACCGTGCAATTGGATGGAGCCCTTTCCAGGACAGATTAAGCGGGGAATTTCGAGTTGAGATACTGCTGGTAGTTCGAGCTTTACTTTCTCCCAACAGCGAACTATTTCTTTAGGTAAATCATCGTCCCAGTCGTACTTTAGTAGCCATAGTTGTTGGAAAAGGATCTTTATTATAATCACAACAGGTGCTAGAAGTCCCAGGGGATCGAAGAGCCTTGACGACTCTGACAACAGTTTCCGTTTCGTGTTCGCATCTGACATATTCTTGGTGATTTTAAAGGAAAATGTATCCTTGGTGATGTCTGTGTTATCGTTGATTTCATGAAGATCTTCCTTTATAGGAGCTACATTGTTTAGTATGGGACTGGATGAGTTAGATCGCCATTTTACTAAGGGAAAGCCACCTTCACTTAGCATTTTTATGAGTTGTTTTTTCAATTCTATCGCGTCGGAAAGGGATCCCGCACCGGAGATCAAATCGTCCACATAGAAATCTTGCTGAACTATAGCTGCTGCTTTGGGAAAAATAGTCTTGTATTCCTTGCCAATTTGACGCAACACCCCAGTAGCCAAGAAGGGTGCTGATGAGGTGCCGTAAGTCACTGTGTTTAATCGATAATGTTTAATAGGGAGTGATGGACTCTCTCGCCAGAGAATGCGTTGATAATCTCTATCCTGTGACGCTACTAGTACTTGGCGGTACATTTTTTGTACGTCGGCTGTGATTGCTATTTGATGTTGTCTGAAGCTTATGAGAATACTTGCCAAGTCCCTTTGAATTTGTGGGCCGACCAGAAGAATATCGTTCAATGAGACCCCAGACGACGTTCTAGCTGATCCATCGAAGACTACACGAATTTTTGAGCCGGGAGAATTTTTAAAGACTGCATGGTGAGGTAAGTAAAAGCAGCGATCGTCCTTCGCGCTGATTTCTTCTTGTGGAATTGGCTCCATATGATGCAAAAGCTCGTACTCGCGCATGAATTCAATGTACGCATTTTTGTAATTAGTATCCTTCGCGAAACGACGCTCTACTGAATTAAGACGGATGATTGCATTTCGAAATGAATTTCCTAATGGCTTTGAAGTTTCTGTAAATGGTAAGCAGACAACGTAGCGACCATTTATGTCTCGAGTAACTGTGTTTTGAAAATGGCGCTCGACTGCCTTCTCCTCTTCACTTATCGTCGAAGATTCTGCATTAATGTCTTCTGTCTTCCAAAAGCATTCCAAAATTTTATCTAAGTTTGTCACTGTGGAAGTCAAACTATGAGCGAAAGGTTCCCTCATTATTCCTCCTGTTATGACCCAACCAAATACTGTCTCGTGCGCAATTGTATTTCCTGAATCGTCACGCCATTTTCCTTGCCCAAGTACATCAAAGAATTTATCAGCTCCCAATATAATATCGATTTCGCATGATTTATGGAAATCTGGATCTGCTAGGTTAAGGTTGGTAATGTTTTCGACGCCTTGTGGAATGCATAATTGTGGTGGAGTGTAATGCGATAGATTTTTCATTACGGATGTTATAACCTTAATTGCAGGACTATTCTGCAACCGCGGGTAGATATCGAGCCGTATTTTGCCTTTAGTAACTCCAACTGTGGTGTCAGAAAGCCCGCTCACAGACAGTCTGCTCCTTTCTCCCTTCATACCGAGACGCAAGGCACAATGTTGAGAGATTAGGGAGATCTGGGCTCCCGAATCCAATAAGAGTCGACATAGCTGAAACTGTCCTTTGGAGTCTTTAACATGACAGAGTGCAGTAGGCAATAAAGCAATTGAGGGTTGAATGCAACGATTGCAATTGTCTTGAATGGGTGCTGCTTGATTTGCGTAAGTACTAAATGATGATGGTTGGGATTTTGATTGTAAGTCACAACTGGATAGTCCATCTGAGTGAGGATTCATCGTGAGGTTGGGATTAGATTGGTTTATTGCAACGTAAGAGTTTGAAGAATTGATTAAAGAGTGAGAGCTCGTACGGTTGATTGAAGAATTTTCAGCATTTGAATTGGTGTTTGAACTTGATTCCGATTGGTTGGTAGGATGCAAGAGCCAGTGATGATTACGTTTACACTGACGGCATCTCAATTTCGAGCGACAAACCTTGACTGAGTGATTCGAGCCTAAGCAGCGAAAACATATTGACTTTGCCAATACAAATGACCTTCGATCGCTTACTGGTTTTTCTTTAAAGTTGGGGCATAAATAAAGCGGATGACTGGCTTGACAGAGAATGCATGAAGGTGGATGAGACCTTAGCGACACCGAATTATGTAAAGTTTTGGCGGACTGGAATGATCTTTTTGCTGTAGAGTTGGCGGCTTCCAAAGCATCACATCGTTTATTCAAAAAGTTCAAAAACTTGTCAAAGGTGGGAAATGTTTCTCCAACTATTTCTTGGGACCATGCCTCACGAGACTCTGAATCTAGTTTATGAGAGATTAAATAAAGCAGCCATGGATCACGTCCTTCTGCTTCCTTTCCTAATGATTTAAGGCCGCGAATGACTTCGTCTGAAGTATCTGCTAAGTTGCGTAAGGCACGAATGGAGGAATTGGGAACCACAGATTGTTCGGTGAAGGTTTTAATGAAGGACATAGCTATGTGCAAGGGCTTATCGAAGCGAGCCTTTAATTTTTCCCATGCTTCGTTATAACTTGTCTCACTTACTGGAAGGTGGCGAATTAGTGCTGCAGCATTACCTTTGAGTAGACCCTTGAGGTATTGAAATTTTTGTGAACCGCTTAGAGATTCATTTGAGTGAATGGATGATTCAAATAAATCTTTAAATGACGACCATTCTTTGTAATCACCCGAGAATATAGGTATGTTTAAGCTTGGTAGCCGTGTAATACTTGGCTGACCGTGCGATCGATCAATATTTTGAAAAAAGGATTGCTGTTGTGCAGCCATTTGATTCATTGTTGAGTTTAACGTGTTAAGATTAAATACGTTTTCTTGCGGGTTCACTAATTGTTCACGTGTTCCTATTGCCCGGATTAAGACCGATTTGCTTTCGAAATATTTCCGCTCATACTCTTCCATTTCTGACACTTGACCTTCATAGGTCATAAGGATGTCTTCCACGGTACAAAATTCCTTCCACACAATGTCGAGATTTTGAAGACGCACCTTGATATCATCTATTGGAGTATCAGAAGATATGCTTTCTGAGAATGTCCTAATACGTGTAAGAGTGCCTTTAATTCGACCCCTTTTCTGAATTAATGCGGCTCTCGCTTCTTCACTCATATTTATATGATATTAGAACACACAAAAAAAAATGAGAAATGCTTTTATAAATCAATATATTAATTGTTTCCGTCTAATATTATTTATTTCAATAAATTTTAAATCACTAAATGTTTTTGGTTTGATTCTACAGATTAATTATTCGAAATTCATTCAGATCTTGTCCCAACAGATTACGTAGGTATATGTACATACATACAGCGATAAAATGTCAAATTCTCGAAAGTTCAATGGCTTAACCATATACCGCAAATAATTGCATGCCCTAACAATAGGACCGAAAAAACATATGTTTGTTTTTGCTTGGAATGTGATTAATTAACCAAGGTCTGTTTTTTATGTGTGTGTGTGCTTGTATTTATGATCACCGCTATCACTTGTACCGTTCTTAATAGTTCGATTTATTCACCGAAAATCTTGATTTTGTTAAATGTTAATCACTTTGCATTCAATAACAAGCACCTATGTTGTCGATGATATTTTTAATAATAAAATTTTCACTTTTATGTTGTATAGCACAATTTCTTTCAATTAATATCACACAATGTGTGCAGTTGATTTCATGCGATCGCAGTTGTGTATATATGTATATATGTCATAGATTATATGTATTTAAACAAAATGAAATCAATTCTACTTATCTTGCTCCGCTGTTGAATAGCAGAATCCGGCATTGAAGGACCATGAATAAAAAATGCTTTAATATACTTCCTTGTTGATGTATTGCTTAATTTCTGCGCCACGAATTTAAGGTGTTGATTGATTCCAGCACCAAGGAATAATATGCGCTTTCAATTGCCGTATGCAATTTATTATGCTGAAAAAGTTGCACCTTCTGTTGATTCCAGCACCAAGGAATACTATAACTTGGGTATGATTTTAGAAAAAAAAAGCAATCTTCACTTCAACTGTGCCCTTTTAATTTTACACGAAACGAGTTACAATTTTTTAATCTAGACTTGTTGGCTTCGCAATTACAAATGAATTAGTTAACTCTACGTACATCAGTTCATTGGAGAGAAAAAAGGTAACAGAACTTTTTACCAACTAAAGTAAATACATTTACATTTACATTGTATACTTGATAACCTAATGAGAAGGAATGCATAATCTGAACACAAGTAAGTTACATTACATTATATATGTGTGTGATATATTTAAGTATAGACCAAAGAAAGAGGTAATAGATTATAGAATTAGGCGAAGCAGTTGGATTAGAGATGTGCTGATTTTCGCCTTAACAGGTATGATAATTGTTAACAATCTTAGGGAATTCATAAGATTGCCTCAAACATATTCAGAAGGGGGAGAAACACGGAACGGGTTCATTGCATAGACATTGTATAGACTGCACACATATTCCATCTTGGAGACCGTGGTATCCGCACGAGCCATGATTACTGGCACCATATCCGATGTTTTCCAAAGCTGAATTAATTATCAACTCATGTTTCATTCTATACAACTGAACAGAGAAGGATGCTTGCGTACAACTAATGTGGATGATGCAGATGATAATGGAACTTGACACTTGTTTCGGTTGCAATTCTTTCAAAAACTGCTAAATCTGCTAGTTCATAATAGTTTGGAGCTTCAAAAGTTTTTTTTCACCAATTTAAAATTTTATCATCCACTTTTTCGGCTATATTATTATGCCATATCTACTTCACGAAATTATTCCGGTTGTTTGTAATCCTGTTTATCCACTTGCAGGCTAGAAATAATTTCGATTTCATCATCGCAAAAATCCAAGTATTTCGCGAAAATTTAGAGTAGAAGAACAAAAAGATTACAGCATGGAAAACGATATAGGTAATTAATTTTTACATTTGCAAATAGCAAACGCCTTTACTACAATATTTTTTTCTTCATTAGACAAAGAAAACGAGGAAAATTTATTTGGGTCGCAATCTATTGTGGTAAGACGAAGACGGCAAAGAAAAACGGCACGACAGCATGAAGCGTTTATAGAATATGCAAAAAGAAACAAAGTTGTGCTGGACTCACTTCACGGGGATTATGCAGCTGCTTGGACGGGTTTAGTTTTAGATTTATATTATATTTAAAAGACTGCTTATATTATAATGAATTTAAAAGTTTATTTTGCTTTTTGTTTGTTTTATTAATAAATGTGTGCATCCATAGAACTCACCTTTGCTTTATTTAAGAATACTTCCACCGCGCATAGGCATCCTGAACAATTGTTCCTCTTCTATGAAGATCGGTTTGTGGATGACCTATAACAAAATAAGACATTAACAAATCTTGCATGATTGATCTTGCACAAAGCTCACAATAATTTTCACTGGATTGCTTTTCATAACAATCTGCATCAGTTGTATGCAAAAACCCTTCTTTGTTTAGGAAGTTGTATAGAATGAAACATGAGTTGATAATTAATCCAGCTTTAGATGGGTGGTAATGCAAAATTCTGTGCTTGAAAAGACATCGGAAGGTAGCCTTTAATACTCCAAATACCCTTTCAATCGTATTTCGAGGTTTTATATGGTCTTAATTGAACACTTCCTGCCAATTTTCAGCTGGTTCTAGATATGGTGTCAGTAACCATGGCTCGAGCGGATACCCCGAGTCTCCCAGTTGTCACACTTCACTTTGTCTGTTTAATTTTTTATATGACGGCGTACATCAAATGTAGTCCATATGCCACTGTCGTGGCAGGAGCCGGGAAACCTTGCATTTACAGCAAGAAATGACAGTTTGAGTCGCAAATCTGAAGACATAAAATCTCCTGTAAAACAAAGTGTTGAAAAATAAACTTTTACTCTTTCTACGTGGAGACTGTAAAACCGTTTTAGGTTTCGGTACACGCGCGGTGGATGTATTTCATCGTACTCCAGAGGGGCGATGATGGCAATATGTGTGCAGCCTATACATCCTAAAGTACGATAAAAACTACTGAAATCTGCAATGAACCCGTTCCTTATTTGTTCCCCTTCTGAAAATGTTTCAGGGAATCTTACGAATGCCCTAAGATTGTTAACAATTAATATCCCAATATAGCCAATTGTACTAGATATCGAAGGTTGACTTAAATTGAGGATATTGTTACGTCCAACAGGATTTTGGTATGAACCTGTAGCAAAAAAATTAAGCGTTGCAAAATCTTTAAAATGAAATGGTATCGTCGAGTGAATAAGATCATCGTGAGGCTATCATTTCAATCAATTTAAGGGCCAGACATTTTGGCATTCTGAAATTCTTTATGAATACAGCTTCAGAAACAGCAAAAGGATCCAATTCATCCCACATGTTCCTCAGAATTTTTCTATGTGCACGGCTGATAATATCAAATTGTTTAAAATTTTTTATATATAACAAACTTACATATTATTATATAAATTTGTACTTACTTTACAGCATTTCTATGCAAAAGTTCACGAATTTCCATTAAAATAATTTATGGGATTATAACCTCTTCCATTATTGAAAGTATAGATAGGAGATTTAAGCGTACCTCGGTAAGGAGCTCTTATGTTAAGAGATATTTGACAGATATTTTCGTTTGCTAGAATACCAAATCTCTTAAAAATCTCCACAAAAGTTAGGAGATCAGCTGACGTCTGACATCTCTTAAGTCTTTACGTAGAATACCAATGTCCGCTAATGGGCTTTGACAGCCCAGTTAAGATAAGAGCTCTTAGCTCTTATTTAGAATCGGGGGGTAAGACTACTGTTCATAAGAAAAATGATCTTAAGCTTGCTTTGTTATCTTCCGAACAGAAATAAATTTTTTAGACTTTTCTTAACAAAATTATTTAGAAAAATTTATAAAAACCAAATGACTACAATTCCTCGAACAACAACTCTCACCTGAGTAATCATTGTATGTTAAGCTGTGTCGTCATGGCATGAAGTGGGCTGATGATATCGAATGTAGCTGACTACAGATTCGGACCCCGGCCCGGCTGCACATACGCACATGCTTTTACTATTCGGCTGAGAGTATTTAGCGTAAAATGGTAAGTCCGGTCACACATAATGATACACACGCGATACACTGTACTAAAAACTGGTTTTCTTAGCACTATTTTAGATTATTTTCGTAGATAACACAGAGAAACTATAGGCAAGGAGTAATATTTCTGGATGATTAACCACTTTTATTTAGTCAGTATATATACAGCATATACTTGTGTAGAAAATTTTTCTTATATAAATAAGATTTGTTATAGGATAAGCATAAGTAGCCTCAGCCAGTAAGTAAGACTTTAAGGTCTAATTCTTCTTTAACGATAGAAACAAAACCAAAAGGTTACGCTTCAAAGTAATTAGAAGTTCGTATAATCGATTTCGTAGAAAAATGATGGTGAACTTTTGAGAATATTGCTGGAATGGATAGTTATTCTCCCAAAATGTCGTTATTTATTATAATGTTGTGATAAAGTTTTAAATGTCGTAAATATTTTGCATTTAAATATAAAGCAAGTAAACAGGGGCATAACAGGACATCCTCGGAGGCGCCTCTGCGGGGTATCCCATCAACATTAAAACATGTGCGTTGTTGCTTTTTTTGATGATATAATTATAAATTTTTCATATATGTATATATAAATTTTTTTGTGAAAGGAAAAAAAAAATTTTAAAATTGGAACCTACATTTAATCACCCCTTCTGGGTTAGATTGCCCTAGGGTTCTGTAAATTACTACTTAAAGCGTCCTTTGATGATTGAATTCTTTTATATTTGCCATACTTATTTGCAAATTACTAATTAACTTGTCCTTTGCATTGAATTCCTTTACATTTGCCATACGTATTTTACTTTGCTAATTAACTTATCCTTTTGATGATTGAATCTTTTTTTTTGCAATTATTGGGTAAGGTGAACTGGAAGTGTACTAGGTTTAGAGCGGGAACTGAATAAGTTTTTAATTGTTAGGACGGTGATCTTATCTGACGGAAGAAAGAAAAGGGAAGATATGGAACATAACGAACGGAACAGTTGTATTCGTGGTGCAGCCCAATTCCATATTAATGGGACTTTTGCTCATGTATAAATTTTTTATATATAGTCCACTGTAAAAAGAAAAAGAAAAAAACGAAAAAAATCAAGCCAGTTTGAATTTGTAAAGATTCTTCCTTCCCTTGTGTTTTAAGGTCGTCGTATCGATATTCATCACAGTAGGATATTTTTCGGTTATAGTCCATTTCAACTTTTTGAACTCTTAATAGTTGCATAGAGTTACTATAATGAAACGTAGCAAATGGTAGGACAGATTAATAAAGTCTTGTTATAACGTGATCATGAATTATTGACTCTGAAAATATCTGCCCTCAGCGTCAGTTATGTGGTTGGGGGCGTGCAATGAAGGCATACCATCTACCTTCGATTTGGATGTAGGTAAGTGACGTGAAGGTCCCTTCAGGACTGAATGTGTGCCGGCGTTTTGGTTTTAGGTACGAATTTTTTTGATTTTGGCAGGCGGCAGCGGCAGGTTTTTCGTGGAACCGCCCCACACTCTCTGCCAATAGCCCAGGCGTGCTAGTGTGCCGCCCTGCAGTCAACGCTGTCCGCCGAGTGATCTGTCAGCTCATGCTGGCAGTCTAGACTTCATGTCCAAGCCAATCACTCAACATAATACCATAACAAAATGGCCGCTGGCCTTCTGCCATGGAAATGGTAGTTGGCCTCACACTAATGTTTTGTGTGAGCTCTGACGGAGACATGTCTCCGGTGGCTACCTGGCTGGACAGAGTTGTGAATCTGTGAGACGAATTTTTGGCTTTCAGCTAACTAAAGGGTTTTCCAATAAGAGGTGTTATTTTGATATTCAAAGAAAAATGACATTTTTTGACACAAATAATCGGATCTTTATTTCATTATAAAGAGGAAGGTATGCCGTTAATAATGGAAAATAAAATCAGCTAAACGACCACCACGACCGCGCCTACCGGACCATATCCTTTTCATGAAATTTTCCATAACCAAATCGCAAAGTGGCTGCCCTATGTCCTCGATAGCCTCACGAATTCCATCTTTGAGGTCTTCAATCGACGCTGGGCTGTTGACGTAGACCTTCTCTTTCACGTGGCCGCAAAGGAAGAAGTCGCAAGGTGTTAAGTCACAAGATCTCGGTGGCCAATTGTGATCACCTCTTCGAGAGATAACACGGTCCGGAAACTTTTCCCGTAAAAGATCAATGGTTTCGTTGCTTGTATGGCACGTAGTGCCGTCTTGTTGAAAGTGAACGTTGTCCAGATCAATACCATCCAATTCCGGCCATAAAAAACCATTAATCATCTGTCGATAGCGCAATCCATTCACCGTAACTATTGCTCCAGCCTCATTTTCGAAAAAGTAAGGTCCAATGACCCCGCGGGACCAGAAACCGCACCAAACAGTCACACGTTGAGGATAGAGAGGCTTTTCAACAAAAACCCTTGGGTTTTCCGAGCCCCAGATGCGACAATTTTGCTTATTGCCGAAGCCATCGAAGTGGAAATGGGCCTCATCACTCAAGATGAGTTTTCGATGGAATTCCGGATCATTTTCATGCATTTCAAGGACCCAATCAGCAAAGACTCGACGTTGTTGATGATCCGCGGGCTTGAGTTCTTGTGTTAACTGAACTTTATAAGCCTTAAGACCCAAATCTTTACGCAAAATACGGTGTAATGACGTTTGTGGAATGCCTAATTCCAAAGAACGACGAGGAATGGACAAACCTGGGTTTTCTTCAACACTTTCGGCTACAGCAGCAATATTCTCGGCTGTTCTTGAGCGACGTGCACGGGTTTTATTCTTCGCATCACTAACTTGTCCCTACAGCTCGAATTTTTCTACCAATTTCTGTATTGCGGTCCGACAAGGTGCTTCACGACGACCCAAAAATGTTCGAGTTTTACGAACCGTTTCTGCCACATTTTCACCATTTTTATAGTGAATTTTAATAATTTCAAAGCGTTGTTGAATCGTGTATCGTTCTATTTTTATTAATGGCGTAGTTTCTACTTGTCAAATGTCAAAAAATGACAGCTCCAAAAGTGACATCTACCGAAATAGCGCGCTAATTAAAATAACACCTCTTATTGGAAAACCCTTAGTTGACCAGATTCATGACTCTGCCCAGTTGGAAGGTTAGCTGGATATGACTATCAGGTGTAGAGGAAGGAAAGAGTTGTTGGAGGATGAAAGTGATGCTGGAGACCTTCAGTAATCAGTAACTGCCTGTCTGAAGAATCTCTAGTACCATTTTCAGTCTCTAGGTTCTCCAACCCGACTTGTGAGATCTGTGCTCAATCTAAAAGGGGATGCCGGTTTAAAGGATAACTCAACTGTTGTAAATTCAAATATAAAAATTTGAATTCAAAGATTAATGCAGAAGTAAATTTCTGCAGTAGGAGTAAATTCCTACTCAGGTGGGAGATGAAAAAATAAGCAGAATTAAATTTCTGCAGTAGGAGTAAATTCCTACTTAGATGTGAGATGAAAAAATAAGCAGAATTAAATTTCTGCAGTAGGAGTAAATTCCTACTCAGGTGTGGGATGGAATTAGCAAAATTAAATTTCTGCAGTAGGAGTAAATTCCTACTTAGGTGTGGGATGGAATTAGCAGAATTAAATTTCTGCAGTAGGAGTAAATTCCTACTTAGGTGTGGGACGGAATTTGCAGAATTAAATTTCTGCAGTAGGAGTAAATTCCTACTTAGGTGTGGGACGGAATTTGCAGAATTAAATTTCTGCAGTAGGAGTAAACTCCTACTTAGATGTGGGATGGAAACAAGATTTAGTTTGGATAATTTGGAAAATCAGAGTAAATTCTGATGTTTTCAGATCAAATTCTGAATTGGGAATGGAGCCTTCTGCTGCAGCTCGTCGCCTTTTTATAGCCGCCGCGAACCGCTACGTTTTGGCTTCATGATAGGTTGCCTTGACAACGCTCGTTGTCAAAGTGTTATACTTTGATGGCGGCGTCCCGCAGTGACGTCATATGAGACCATTGAGTTGCACTGAACTCTGACTGCGGCGAAGGCGAGAACATATGGTGATATGTTGACATTTTTGACATGTCAATGTAAATAATCCGAGGGAAGTAGGATTTGGGTCAAGAAATGGTAAGTTTTTGGTTAATTATTTTATTTACTAGTTATTTATAAGAGTTTTTGTTTATTTTCAGGTGAAAAAATACTGGAGAAAGTTTAGGACAGCGTTGGATTAAAGGGAGGAAGTTCCCTTATATTAGATAAGTATGTTTTGATTAAGTTATTTTAAGATAATATTCTTTGTGTTTTGTTATTTATCTTTTTAGGTATGTATCTGGGGATGAACCAAGGACTCATCGCGGGATTATGTATGGTGGACTGAACACGACTCTTCCCAGATTTCTGTGAGAACTCACACATTTTCGTGCATACATTCACGTCGCTTGCTTGCATCTATTTCTGACCTGAGAGGGGGGAGATCGGCCTGGGGGGAGTTTTATGTTTTAAGAGTTGGCTCCTGGAGGGTGAGGGAGGAATTAGTACGATTTTGGATTTGTGATTTTTTTAATTGAATTTAGATATTAGAATCCTTTTTGATCCTGTAGACTGGAGTGTCTGTTTGGCCTTGAATACTGTTAGTAATTCGTACCTTGTTACTGAATGTGAACTTAAGCATCGTCCGATATTACTGCTTCGACGAATTAATTTGAATTCCCCATTTGATAGAATTTCGCCCATGTTGCAAAGTTTGGCTACCTCGATTATATGATTGTATTTTTTTTTTTTAATTTTAAATTGATTTCCCTGGTAACTCGATATTGGAGATTTAGATGTCTTCTTCGAACATTAGATTTTTTTTCTTTTTGGACTTCTTGGCATTTCTTCCAAACCCTTGGAGGTTTTGAAATCTTGACTGTACGATTGACAGATTGCACCATGTTGGGGACCGTGAAAACACCTCCTTCCACGACAGACGATGTGAATAGGTTGCCTGAACAGTGCTCTATCTGTCAAGATAGAGACTGGTCATTCGAACGAAAGCCTGTTAAGACTGTATGTGGACACGTGTTCCACAAAGCATGTTTGCGCACGTGGATAGGCGAACAGGCAAATTGTCCAAACTGTCGGCTTCAAATTACCCAATATGATATTACCGAATACACGGGAGCCGTTTCAAAGAAACCAAAGATGAAACCTGTCAATAACGAGCGTAATCAGCCCGCACCGACATTTGAGTTACCACCCCCATTGACTATGCCTCCAGTTAGCCGAAGATCTCTATCACCTGGAATGTCAAATCCGCATTCCACGAACTTTTCCCATCCTAACTCGCGATGAAATAGCCCACTGCCTTCTGGCATTGGACAGAACTCAGCAGCGACTGAAGCCCTGCTGGCAGGTCTGCGCATACAGCTGCGGGACTTGGTTCGCGAAGGCCTTGAGCAGAGCTTAAATACCTTACGAGCTAAACTCGCAACTACAGTTAGGCAACAAATATCAGGTGCAATTCCACCAAGCTCGACTGAAGTCATAGTCGACAGAAAAGCCTGAGGCGGGTAGGGAATACCACCACCTTTTCTCGACCACTGTCAACGTCACGCGCACAAACTGCAATGAACACTCCAGTTCAAGCCTTGAACAAGGCGGCAGGTCCGCTCCATTAGCAGACCTTAACGACGAATCCCTGAATTGTCCACTGACATCATTCAGTAATTCTGATGATATAAGCAAATCACCTGATGGTACAAATATTTCACTGATAGAGACGCAGAATTTAAAAGATTTCTCCGCAGATCTTCAAGCTCCCATTTCTACTTCTGGGGAGCCCATGTTACTATTAGACACTTCTTTGGAAGAGTCTTTAATTTTCGATGTCCCAATAATACCGAGAGCACCTTTCGCTGACACGGTTACTGAGCAGGATATTTGGCCTCCTGGCATTTCTGTACTGAGACGTCCACCAAGCTCTGTTATGACGAGTGGGCGTGAGCCTGTTTCACACCCGCTGACGCCGCATCATACGCGCCAGCAAAATTATAATGCAGTAAGAGACCGAATCTTCTCCTCAGTGGCGGAGTTAGCTGATATTATGTATCCTGACCTGGATATTAGACCAAGAAAGAAAAGATCTACTGTTCGTTGGCGGGAATACTGTCGACGGATGAGACTGGAAAGAAAAAAATTGGCACAGATTTCCATGTCGATGCCAGACGACATTCGTCCGTATCCGAAGTAAACCTGCTCGGGCGAACTGAGACTGGATTACTTGATAGTGGTGCCACTGTCAGTATTATAGGTCAGGGAGCTCTAGAGAAGCTTGCGGAAGCATAGGTTGAATGGAAGAGGTATCGGACACAGGTACAAGTAGCGAATGGTGCCATGACGACTGTGCATGGTCATGTGAACTTGGACATCACTTTCCGTGGTAAGGCCCAAAACGTGTGTTTTTACGTGGTTCCTGGACTTACACAAGCACTATATCTAGGAATAGACTTCTGGCGTCTATTTGGGTTGGCTCCAGATGTCCTAGGTATAGTTGCAGAAGTGACACCAAGTTTACTAGCTACTCCTGATATCGACCGCCATGTTCTTTCCAGTCTAAATCAACAGCGTCTAGAAGCTAAGAAACAACTTTTCCCTTCTTTCGCCACTTTAGGCAAGGCATGTTTGGTTACTCACAAGATTGAGACGAATGACGCAGCTCCGACAAAACAATGCTTTTATCCGATTTCACCGGCAGTACAGAGTTAGATGGATGCTGAATTAGAGCGAATGCTAACACTGGGTGTGATAGAGGAGAGCCAGAGTCCTTGGAGCTCTCCTGTTGTACTAGTGCCGAAGCCTGGGAAGGTTCGGCTTTGTTTTGACGCCAGTAAGGTCAACTCCGTTACGAAGAAGGACGCCTATCCGCTGCCACAGATATATGCGCTACGGAGTCGACTTCCTCCGGCAAACTACATGACAAGCCTGGATCTGAAAGATGGATTCTGGCAGATCCCACTAGACGCTGATTCCAGAGATAAGACCGCTTTTACTGTACCTGGTCACCCTCTCTATCAGTATGCAATGATGCCATTCGGCCTATGCAACGCTCCACAAACAATGTGCCGCCTCATGGATAAGGTCATTCCTTTCGATCTTCGTGAAAAAGTTCTCGTCTACTTGGACGATTTACTGATTCTGTCATCAGACTTTGACTCTCATCTCGCATTGCTATCCCGTATAGCGGATTGTTTGAGCTGGCCTCACTATCAACGTTGAGAAGGGTAAGTTTTGCATTAAGGAGACTAAATACTTGGGTTTTATAGTCGGGAAAGGAGGAATCAGGACTGACTCAGATAAGATATCAGCCATAATTGACTATCCGTCACCTAAAACTGTTCGGCAAGCCCCAATCCTACTAGATCTGGCGGTATAGTATAGACGGTTCACCCCAAACTATGCTGATTTAACTGCCTCCATAATTGACACCTTGAAGAACCCTAGTCAGTTCAAGTGGACACCTGAATCACAGACGTCTCTGAAGATGCTAAAACAAAAACTTACCTCTGCTCCATTGTTAGTGAGTCCAGATTTCACCAAGCCGTTCATTATACAGTGCGATACAAGCCAACAAGTTATTGGTGGAGTGCTGCTTCAACTAGATGACGATGGGTACGAGAAGCCAATAGCCTACATCTCGAAAAAGTTGAACTCAGCACAAAGAAATTATACAGTCACAGAGCAGGAATGCTTAGCTGCAATCTTAAGTGTACAGAAGTTCCGGCCCTTCATAGAACTTATGCCGTTTAAGATAGTGACGGATCATGTGAGCTTGAAATGGCTGATGTCTCAAAAGCACCTCAGCGGTAGACTCGCTCGGTGGAGTTTGAAGCTTCAGGGTTTCGACTTCACTATTGAGCACCGAAAAGGAAGCCTGAATGTCGTCCCTGATGCGCTGTCACGCATTCATTACGACAGCCTGTCCACAAACGAGGATTCTGGCCCGGAAATTGACCTTAGTTTGCCATATTTCAATTCGTTAGAATATGAGGAACTGAGGCATAAAGGTAAAACGACTTCTGGCAAATTACCAGATCTTTGCTTCAGGGATGGCTTCGTGTACATTCGGACTGTTCCGAGAACAGGCGATCCGATTCAGGAAGAAGAAGCTTGGAAGCTTTGGATTTCACGAGGGCTTGTCTCCAAGGTTATACCAAGAGAGCATGATCCGCCACTAGCTTCTCACGGAGGTATAGGGAAAACACTGGAACGTCTGAGAAGATATTGGTACTGGCCACGAATGACAGTTGATGTCACAAACTACATAGGCGCCTGTGACATGTGTAAAGATATCAAAGCCCCCAATACCCTTCTTACACCACCTATGAGAGTCCAGTCTGTGACAGAACGACCATGGAAAAAGCTGTATATTGATTTTCTGGGTCCATATCCTCGGTCATTGGAAGGAAATGTCTGCATCTTAATAGGTCTTGACCACTTTTCTAAGTTCCCGATTCTCAAACCTATGAGAAAACATCTACCCTCAATGTGTCCCAGTTCATCGAAACGGAAGTGTTCCATGTGTTCGGAGTCCCGGAAACGATCGTCCCTGACAATGGATTCCAGTTTAGCCCGACTCAGTTTACAGCACTTGCGAACGACAGTTTACTCGCCGCAAGCAAACGCCTCAGAGCGAGTAAACTGGTCTCTTTGTCAGGGATTAGAGCATATATTCGGAAGGAACACACAGAATGGGATGAGAAGCTGAGCCAGATAGCTAGTTCCCTCAGGAGCTCTTTCACCAAGCAACTGGTTTCTCTCCTTATCGAACACTTTTCGGTCAGCAAATGATTGAACATGGCAGCTCTTATTCCATCTTCAGGAGGCTTGGGACTCTTAACGAACCTTTGAGAGTAGATGCTGAAGACAAAATGAGATTGATCCGTGCGAGAGTGCAGGAGAACTTACACGATGCGTTCGAACAGGGTTAAAGAGCCTATAATCTCAGGGCGACGCCTGTTGATTTCAGAGTGGGTCAAGAGGCATTCAGACGGAACTTTGCCCAAAAGCAACTTCCAACAGCAGACTAGCGCTAAACTGGGACGAAAATTTCTCAAGTTTCGGGTTAGAGCCAAGAAAGGAAACTCCTTATACGAGCTTGAGGATCTGCAGGGGAAACCGTGAGGAGTCTATCACGCCAAAGACATAAGGCAGTGATATCTATTCTAGCAGCGTCATCTACCTACTGTCACGTTTATTCCTGGTAGCCCTAAGAAGGCATCCAGCCAGTTTCGCTGGAAAACTATAGGATATCGCGGAGCCCTCATATTGCCCCGTCAATGGTGGGTGATATACCTGTTGGAATTCAAACTCATCAATACACCTCTACCTCTTATGAGTAGATAACCTTTTATAGTCCCTTCCGGATCGGCCTCATTAGGAGGATTTTTCTTTGCCCGTCCGTCTACAACGTTTCGTTAATCGGCAACCGTCAGACATAGTAGTACCAAATCTAGATCCTGGTAGCCCTAACAAGGCATCCAGCAAGCTTCACTGGTAAATTATAGGATATCACGAAGCTTTTCTATTGCCTCGTCAATGGTGTGTGATATAGCTGTTGGAATTCAATCCTATATACGGCTGTTAGTAAGTTAGGAAATGAAATCGACAACATCACCACTTCGACGACGCCTTGGAGACACACCATTGAACAATCGCTGGTCAGAGATCAGAGTGAGATACTGTGCCGGGAAAGCTTAGCGATCAGTTGGTTAGGTTACCAATCGCGAGGTTTTCTCAACACCTCGGTAGAGGAGGGCAGAGGGGCATCGATCGGTTGGATTTTCTGGGTTACCAGCTTGTCGATTTACTTTTGGTTTCCAACACGGAGAGGGGTGTCGAGGTCTAGTCAAGCACTGACGAGACTTCAGCAATGTGTCCACGATATGTCATCGTTCAAGTAGGACGACAGTCGTAGTCAAGTACGAGTAATGAGGAACGCTCATTGGGTCGCATTGATTAGGCCTATGTTTAAGACCGGCTAGCTCAGTCGACATTTTTCAGAGTTGTCTGAACCACGGGTGGTCTAAACCATGCTGCCCTGTTATGGTCATAGCAATATGCTATACTGAGAAATACTGTAGATTGTATGCCGGCCTGTGGAAACCGACAGCTGAGCACACCCCAAACTCGACGAACGAGCTCGGTGTGGCATGCTGGTTGTTAAAAGGAAGAAGAAGACAATCTTCTCTGTCGTGTTAAGATCTTCTCAAGTGGAAACATCAAGGAGTTGATAAACGAGGAATTCCGTAGTCATCGGCGAGGCAATAAATCTTGAAGAAAATTTTCCGCATTACCCTAAAGATATATTCGAAAGTACTTCAGGTTGTATCTGTAAAGCATAAGCAACTGCTTGGAGATGACAAAGTTCCTAAATTAAATGCAATATTAAATGTAAGAACCAATGGATAAGTTGCGGAATGTCACATAATTGAATTGGGTACTGCGCTACTATTGTCCGTAGAGGTTACTCTAAACGTAGAAACACTTACCATTAGTGATAATCCTGGATGCCCGGGTGTCCTGACGGACAATTCTCCTAATACTTATACAACAGAATATGGTCAGACGGTCAATTATCAACAATTAAGTACCGTGAATCCATCCGGAAATATTATTAAAGATTTGTCCAATTTTCCGTCATGTTGTACGTGTATACTGAAAGCAAGGGGTCTCTGAAAGCAATACAAATTGAAGCGGCGTAAATACAGAGAAACTATAGGAAAGGAGTAATATTTCTGGATGATTAACCACTTTTATTTAGTCAGTATATATACAGCATATACTTGTGTAGAAAATGTTTCTTATATAAATAATATTTCTTATAGGATAAGCATAAGTAGCCTCAGCCTATAAGTAAAACTTTAAGGTCTACTTCTTCTTTAACGATAGAAACAAAACCAAAAGGTTACGCTTAAAAGTAATTAGAAGTTCGTATAATTGATTTCGTAGATAAATGATGGTGAACTTTTGAGAATATTGCTGGAATGGATGGTTATTCTCCCAAAATGTCGTTATTTATTATAATGTTGTGATAAAGTTTTAAGTGTCGTAAATATTTTGCATTTAAATATAAAGCAAGTAAACAGGGGCTTAACATGTGAGTTGTTGCTTTTTTTGATTATATAATTATAAGTTTTTCATATATATATAATATATATATAAATTTTTTTGTGAAAGAAAAAAAAAATTTAAAAATTGGAACCTATATTTAATCACCCATTTCAGTCCATTTCAACTTTGTGAGCTCTTAATAGTTGCATAGATTTGCTATAATGAAACGTAGCAAACGGTAAGACAGATTAATAAGGTGTTGTTATAACGTGAACATGAATTACTGAAAGTTTTTCTTTTCTCCTTTACTGTTCCGGAGCCCTCTCTTTACAGGTCTAAAGGGACTCTGAGAATATCTGCCCTCAGTGTCGGTTGGGTGGTTGGGGCGTGCAATGAAGGCATACCATCTGCGCCTTCGATTTGGATGTAGGTAACTGACGTAAAGGTCCCTTCAGGACTGAATGTGTGCCGGCGTTTTGGTTTTAGGCACACTCTCCGCCAATAGCCGCGGCGAGCTTGCGTGCAGCCCTGCAGTCATCGCTGTCCGCCGAGTGATCTGTCAGCTCATGCTGGCAGTCTGGACTTCACGTCCAAGCCAATCACTCAACATAATACCATAATAACATATACAAACTAAAGGCGACAATATATTTAAAACAGTGATTTACCTCTTATCGTATATTCGTAAAGAGTAATATCCCACTATATTTAAGATAAATTATCTTTAAGAGTATTATCTATCTTGCACAATCAAAAATACACTTTTATTTATTTATTTTTGATAGGCTCAATTGCCTGTAATATAATTATGTGCAATTAAAGAGAATGGAAAAAGGTTTCCATGCAAATATCAAATTTACTGTAGCAACAGTGAACGTAATTGGATTTCAAAATCTTTACAAAGTTTTAAATTAAGATAATGAATGGAAATGATAAGATCTATTAACTGACTGAATTTCTTAGTGACAGATTTCAACCATGTTCCTATGCTTTCAAATAGAACATGCTTGGTTTTAAAATTAATCAAAATGAATAACTGTGATGTTTTTAAATTACAGGAGACCCAACTTAATAATGACTTTTTTGATGGATTAGGTAGCTTAAATCGTACAGTGAAGCTAGTGACAAGGAAGGATGTGCATCCGAGCATCGACTCACCTCACCGAGTTCCTCTTGCCTATAGAAAGGACTGGAAAGATATGGCGGAGAACTTAGAAAAGGACAACATCATTAAAAAAGTAGATGATCATACACCTTGGGTTAGCAATCTGTTAATAGTTAAGAGAAATAACAAATTACGATTATGTCTAGATCCAATTAAGTGGAATCAGGCTGCAGAACGGGAAGAATATGCTATGCAGACAATCGACGAAATCTTACCTGAGCTAAAACAAGCAAAAGCTTTCAGCACTTTCGACGCGAGGAAAGCATTTTGGCCAATTAAATTAGACGAAGAGAGTAGTAAGTTAACTACTTTCTGGACACCTTTTGGCCATTACAGATGGAAAAGAATGCCTTTTGGAATAGCTCCTGCACCGGAAGGTAATACACGATATTATTGCCGATTTACCGAATGTTGAGCCCATCGCAGATGACATACTAGTGTAAGGAAAGGGAGAGAGGAGGAAGGAAGCAATTATAGATCATAACAACTACCTCAGAAAATTATTTCTTAGACTACGTGAGGTACATTTAAAGTTGAATCCTGACAAACTGAAGTTAGCTCAGAGATCAGTGAGATATTGTACATATTTGACTGATACTGGTGTAAAACCGAATGAGAAGAAAGTGGAAGCGATTGACAAAATGCAAACACCAAAGAACAAAAAGGAATTAAGCACTTTCTTAGGTATGATTACTTATCTAGCTAGATATTTACCAAAACTTTCAAACCTAAGTAAAACATTGCGCGATCTAACGTAAATGGATACCGAATTTTTGTGGACCAGGAATCATGAATTAATATACGTGAAATTGAAGGATGCTATAAAGCGAGCTCCAGTAATAGCTTATTTTAACGTACACAAACCAGCAGACATACAGTGTGATGCATCTGATTTTGGTCTGGGTGCAGTTTTACTTCAAGATGGTAAGCCTGCTATGTACGCATCTAGAACTCTGACGAAAGCAGAGATTAAAATTCTCAAATCCAGAAATAGGCAATTACGATTTTATTCGCATGCACGAGATTCAACCAATTAATCAGCGGTAAGAAAACAACAGTACACAGTGATCATAAGCCACTTGAGATGATCTGGAAGAAGCCTATTACAAAAACAACAAAGAGGTTACAGCGCATTTAATTGAACGTAGCCCCTACGATATTGAAATTAAACATGTGCCAGGTAGAGAGATGTACTTATCTGACACACTATCAAGATTTCCAGGCGAGTTTAGCATTGATGAAAGCAGTGACATTGCGGATACATATGTGTATGAAATTGAAAATTTGAATCCTCTAGAAGACATTGAGGTAAGTGAAAAAGGTTTAAGCGAAATAAGAACAGAAACGGAAAAGGATCCAAAGATGAAAGAATTAATTCATTATATTAAATCAGGTTGGCCAACAAAACGGAAAGATATTAAACAAGCTGAAGTAGAATTATTTTATAATATTCGAGATTTGTTAGCTGTGCATGATAAATTAATCATTAAAGAGAATAGAATTATAGTACCGAGGAGCTTACAAAGAAAAATAGCAGTGGCCCTAAAATTGATTGAAATGATAGCCTCACGATAATCTTACTCACTCGACGATACCATTTCATTTTAAAGTTTTGGCAACGCTTAATTTGTTTGCTACAGGTTCATACCAAAATCGTGTTGGACGTAACAATATCCTCAATTTAAGTCAACCTTCGATATCTAGGGTAATTGGCTATTTTGGTATGATAATTGTTAACAATATTAGGGAATTCATAAGATTGCCTCAAACATATTCAGAAGGGGGAGAAACACGGAACGGGTTCATTGCATAGACATTGTATTGACTGCACACATATTCCATCTGTGAGACCGTGGTATCCGCACGAGCCATGATTACTGGCACCATATCCGATGTTTTCCAAAGCTGAACTAATTATCAACTACTGCGTACAACTAATGTGGATGATGCCGATGATAATGGAACTTGACACTTGTTTCGGTTGCAATTCTTTCAAAAACTGCTAAATCTGCTAGTTCATAATAGTTTGGAGCTTCAAAAGTTTTTTTCCACCAATTTAAAGTTTTATCATCCATTTTTTCGGCTATATTATTATGCCATATCTACTTCACGAAATTATTCCGGTTGTTTGTAATCCTGTTTATCCACTTGCAGGCTAGAAATAATTTCGGTTTCATCATCGCAACATCCGAGTAATTCGCGAAAATTTAGAGTAGAAGAACAAAAAGATTACAGCATGGAAAACGATATAGGTAATTAATTTTTACATTTGGAAATAGCAAACGCCTTTACTACAATATTTTTTTCTTCATTAGACAAAGAAAACGAGGAAAATTTATTTGGGTCGCAATCTATTGTGGTAAGACGAAGACGGCAAAGAAAAACGGCACGACAGCATGAAGCGTTTATAGAATATGCAGAAAGAAACAAAGTTGTGCTGGACTCACTTCACGGGGATTATGCAGCTGCTTGGACGGGTTTAGTTTTAGATTTATATTATATTTAAAAGACTGCTTATATTATAATGAATTTAAAAGTTTATTTTGTTTTTTGTTTGTTTTATTAATAAATGTGTGTATCCATAGAACTCACCTTTGCTTTATTTAAGAATACTTCCACCGCGCATAGGCATCCTGCACAATTGTTCCTCTTCTATGAAGATCGGTTTGTGGATGACCTATAACAAAATAAGACATTAACAAATCTTGCATGATTGATCTTGCACAAAGCTCACAATAATTTTCACTGGATTGCTTTTCATAACAATCTGCATCAGTTGTATGCAAAAACCCTTCTTTGTTTAGGAAGTTGTATAGAATGAAACATGAGTTGATAATTAATCCAGCTTTAGATGGGTGGTAATGCAAAATTCTGTGCTTGAAAAGACATCGGAAGGTAGCCTTTAATACTCCAAATACCCTTTCAATCGTATTTCGAGGTTTTATATGGTCTTAATTGAACACTTCCTGCCAATTTTCAGCTGGTTCTAGATATGGTGTCAGTAACCATGGCTCGAGCGGATACCCCGAGTCTCCCAGTTGTCACACTTCACTTTGTCTGTTTAATTTTTTATATGACGGCGTACATCAAATGTAGTCCATATGCCACTGTCGTGGCAGGAGCCGGGAAACCTTGCATTTACAGCAAGAAATGACAGTTTGAGTCGCAAATCTGAAGACATAAAATCTCCTGTAAAACAAAGTGTTGAAAAATAAACTTTTACTGTTTCTACGTGGAGACTGTAAAACCGTTTTAGGTTTCGGTACACGCGCGGTGGATGTATTTCATCGTACTCCAGAGGGGCGATGATGGCAATATGTGGGCAGCCTATACATCCTAAAGTGCGATAAAAACTACTGAAATCTGCAATGAACCCGTTCCTTATTTGTTCCCCTTCTGAAAATGTTTCAGGGAATCTTACGAATGCCCTAAGATTGTTAACAATTAATATCCCAATATAGCCAATTGTACTAGATATCGAAGGTTGACTTAAATTGAGGATATTGTTACGTCCAACAGGATTTTGGTATGAACCTGTAGCAAAAAAATTAAGCGTTGCAAAATCTTTAAAATGAAATGGTATCGTCGAGTGAATAAGATCATCGTGAGGCTATCATTTCAATCAATTTAAGGGCCAGACATTTTGGCATTCTGAAATTCTTTATGAATACAGCTTCAGAAACAGCAAAAGGATCCAATTCATCCCACATGTTCCTCAGAATTTTTCTATGTGCACGGCTGATAATATCAAATTGTTTAAAATTTTTTATATATAACAAACTTACATATTATTATATAAATTTGTACTTACTTTACAGCATTTCTATGAAAAAGTTCACGAATTTCCATTAAAATAATTTCTGCGATTATAACCTCTTCCATTATTGAAAGTATAGATAGGAGATTTAAGCGTAACTCGGTGAGGAGCTCTTATGTTAAGAGATATTTGACAGATATTTTCGTTTGCTAGAATTCCAAATCTCTTAAAAATCTCCACAAAAGTTAGGAGATCAGCTGACGTCTGACATCTCTTAAGTCTTTACGTAGAATACCAATGTCCGCTAATGGGCTTTGACAGCCCAGTTAAGATAAGAGCTCTTAGCTCTTATGTAGAATCGGGGGGTAAGACTACTGTTCATAAGAAAAATGATCTTAAGCTTGCTTTGTTATCTTCCGAACAGAAATAAATTTTTTAGACTTTTCTTAACAAAATTATTTAGAAAAATTTATAAAAACCAAATGACTACAATTCCTCGAACAACAACTCTCACCTGAGTAATCATTGTATGTTAAGCTGTGTCGTCATGGCATGAAGTGGGCTGATGATATCGAATGTAGCTGACTACAGATTCGGACCCCGGCCCGGCTGCACATACGCACATGCACTTATTACTCGGCTGAGAGTATTTAGCGTAAAATAGTAAGTCCGGTCACACATGATGATACACACGCGATACACCGTACTAAAAACTGGTTTTTTTAGCACTATTTCAGAATATTTTCGTAGATACCACAGAGAAAGTATAGGCAAGGAGTAATATTTCTGGATGATTAACCACTTTTATTTAGTCAGTATATATACAGCATATACTTGTGTAGAAAATTTTTCTTATATAAATAAGATTATAGGATAAGCATAAGTAGCCTCAGCCAGTAAGTAAGACTTTAAGGTCTAATTCTTCTTTAACGATAGAAACAAAACCAAAAGGTTACGCTTAAAAGTAATTAGAAGTTCGTATAATCGATTTCGTAGAAAAATGATGGTGAACTTTTGAGAATATTGCTGGAATGGATAGTTATTCTCCCAAAATGTCGTTATTTATTATAATGTTGTGATAAAGTTTTAAATGTCGTAAATATTTTGCATTTAAATATAAAGCAAGTAAACAGGGGCTTAACAGGACATCCTCGGAGGCGCCTCTGCGGGGTATCCCATCAACATTAAAACATGTGCGTTGTTGCTTTTTTTGATGATATAATTATAAATTTTTCATATATGTATATATAAATTTTTTTGTGAAAGGAAAAAAAAAATTTTAAAATTGGAACCTACATTTAATCACCCCTTCTGGGTTAGATTGCCCTAGGGTTCTGTAAATTACTACTTAAAGCGTCCTTTGATGATTGAATTCTTTTATATTTGCCATACTTATTTGCAAATTACTAATTAACTTGTCCTTTGCATTGAATTCCTTTACATTTGCCATACTTATTTTACTTTGCTAATTAACTTATCCTTTTGATGATTGAATCTTTTTTTTTGCAATTATTGGGTAAGGTGAACTGGAAGTGTACTAGGTTTAGAGCGGGAACTGAATAAGTTTTTAATTGTTAAGACGGTGATCTTATCTGACGGAAGAAAGAAAAGGGAAGATATGGAACATAACGAACGGAACAGTTGTATTCGTGGTGCAGCCCAATTCCATATTAATGGGACTTTTGCTCATGTATAAATTTTTTATATATAGTCCACTGTAAAAAGAAAAAGAAAAAAACGAAAAAAATCAAGCCAGTTTGAATTTGTAAAGAGGAAGGTATGCCGTTAATAATGGAAAATAACATCAGCTAAACGACCACCACGACCGCGCCTACTGGACCATATCCTTTTCATGAAATTTTCCATAACCAAATCGCAAAGTGGCTGCCCTATGTCCTCGATAGCCTCACGAATTCCATCTTTGAAGTCTTGAATCGACGCTGGGCTGTTGGCGTAGACCTTCTCTTTCACGTGGCCCTAAAGGAAGAAGTCGCAAGGTGTTAAGTCACAAGATCTCGGTGGCCAATTGTGATCACCTCTTCGAGAGATAACACGGTCCGGAAACTTTTCCCGTAAAAGATCAATGGTTTCGTTGCTTGTATGGCACGTAGTGCCGTCTTGTTGAAAGTGAACGTTGTCCAGATCAATACCATCCAATTCCGGCCATAAAAAATCATTAATCATCTGTCGATAGCGCAATCCATTCACCGTAACTGTTGCTCCAGCCTCATTTTCGAAAAAGTAAGGTCCAATGACCCCGCGGGACCAGAAACCGCACCAAATAGTCACACGTTGAGGATAGAGAGGCTTTTCAACAATAACCCACGGGTTTTTCGAGCCCCAGATGCGACAATTTTGCTTGTTGACGAAGCCATCGAAGTGGAAATGGGCCTCATCACTCAAGATGAGTTTTCGAAGGAATTCCGGATCATTTTCATGCATTTCAAGGACCCAATCAGCAAAGACTCGACGTTGTTGATGATCGGCCGGCTTGAGTTCTTGTGTTAACTGAACTTTATAAGCCTTAAGACCCAAATCATTACGCAAAATACGGTGTAATGACGTTTGTGGAATGCCTAATTCCAAAGAACGACGAGGAATGGACAAACCTATGTTTTCTTCAACACTTTCGGCTACAGCAGCAATATTCTCGGCTGTTCTTGAGCGACGTGCACGGGTTTTATTCTTCGCATCACTAACTTGTCCCGACAGCTCGAATTTTTCTACCAATTTCTGTATTGCGGTCCGACAAGGTGCTTCACGACGACCCAAAAATGTTCGAGTTTTACGAACCGTCTCTGCCACATTTTCACCATTTGTATAGTGAATTTTAATAATTTCAAAGCATTGTTGAATCGTGTATCGTTCTATTTTTATTAATAGCGTAGTTTCTACTTGTTAAATGTCAAAAAATGACAGCTCCAAAAGTGACATCTACCGAAATAGCGGGCTAATTAAAATAACACCTCTTATTGGAAAACCCTTAGTTGACCAGATTCATGACTCTGCCCAGTTGGAAGGTTAGCTGGATATGACTATCAGGTGTAGAGGAAGGAAAGAGTTGTTGGAGGATGGAAGTGATGCTGGAGACCTTCAGTAATCAGTAACTGCCTGTCTGAAGAATCTCTAGTACCATTTTCAGTCTCTAGGTTCTCCAACCCGACTTGTGAGATCTGTGCTCAATCTAAAAGGGGATGCCGGTTTAAAGGATAACTCAACTGTTGTAAATTCAAATATAAAAATTTGAATTCAAAATATATTGCTTACAAACTATTATCACAAATTCAATTTTTCTTATAACTAACCTAACTTACGATTAAGAATTCAAGAGCTTATACTATCTTAAGCTACCAATTCAACATAAATTCATTAGTTTTAAAACAATACTGCCAGAAAGATTTGCTCCCCTTATTTCTGAAAAGAGAGAGAGAAAATCCACTATTAATACAATAGGAGTTTTGTGCTACACGTATAAGCACGGTAGCAGTAATGCACAAATAGTTATAATGACAGAAGTAAATTTCTGCAGCAAGAGTAGATTCTTGCTTAGATGAAATAAGTAGGAGTAAATTCCTACTGAGATGTCTGATAGAGATTAATGCAGAAGTAAGTTTCTGCAGTAGGAGTAATTCCTACTCAGGTGGAGATGAAAAAATAAGCAGAATTAAATTTCTGCAGTAGGATTAAATTCCTACTTAGATGTGAGATGAAAAAATAAGCAGAATTAAATTTCTGCAGTAGGAGTAAATTCCTACTCAGGTGTGGGATGGAATTTGCAGAATTAAATTTCTGCAGTAGGAGTAAATTCCTACTTAGGTGTGGGATGGAATTAGCAGAAATAAATTTCTGCAGTAGGAGTAAATTCCTACTTAGGTGTGGGACGGAATTTGCAGAATTAAATTTCTGCAGTAGAAGTAAATTCCTACTTAGGTGTGGGACGGAATTTGCAGAATTAAATTTCTGCAGTAGGAGTAAATTCCTACTTAGATGTGGGATGGAAACAAGATTTAGTTTGGATAATTTGGAAAATCAGAGTAAATTCTGATGTTTTCAGATCAAATTCTGAATTGGGAATGGAGCCTTCTGCTGCAGCTCGTCGCCTTTTTATAGCCGCCGCGAACCGCTACGTTTTGGCTTCATGATAGGTTGCCTTGACAACGCTCGTTGTCAAAGTGTTATACTTTGATGGCGGCGTCCCGCAGTGACGTCATATGAGACCATTGAGTTGCACTGAACTCTGACTGCGGCGAAGGCGAGAACATATGGTGATATGTTGACATTTTTGACATGTCAATGTAAATAATCCGAGGGAAGTAGGATTTGGGTCAAGAAATGGTAAGTTTTTGGTTAATTATTTTATTTACTAGTTATTTCTAAGAGTTTTTGTTTATTTTCAGGTGAAAAAATACTGGAGAAAGTTTAGGACGGCGTTGGATTAAAGGGAGGAAGTTCCCTTATATTAGATAAGTATGTTTTGATTAAGTTATTGTAAGATAACATTCTTTGTGTTTTGTTATTTATCTTTTTAGGTATATATCTGGGGATGAACCAAGGACTCATCGCGGGATTATGTATGGTGGACTGAACACGACTCTTCCCAGATTTCTGTGAGAACTCACACATTTTCGTGCATACATTCACGTCGCTTGCTTTCATCTATTTCTGACCTGAGAGGGGGGAGATCGGCCTGGGGGGAGTTTTATGTTTTAAGAGTTGGCTCCTGGAGGGTGAGGGAGGAATTAGTACGATTTTGGATTTGTGATTTTTTTAATTGAATTTAGATATTAGAATCCTTTTTGATCTTGTAGACTGGAGTGTCTGTTTGGCCTTGAATACTGTTAGTAATTCGTACCTTGTTACTGAATGTGAACTTAAGCATCGTCCGATATTACTGCTTCGACGAATTAATTTGAATTCCCCATTTGATAGAATTTGGCCCATGTTGCAAAGTTTGGCTACCTCGATTATATGATTGTATTTTTTTTTTTTAAATTTTAAATTGATTTCCCTGGTAACTCGATATTGGAGATTTAGATGTCTTCTTCGAACAATAGATTTTTTTTCTTTTTGGACCTTCCACGACAGACGATGTGAATAGGTTGCCTGAACAGTGCTCTATCTGTCAAGATAGAGACTGGTCATTCGAACGAAAGCCTGTTAAAACTGTATGTGGACACGTGTTCCACAAAGCATGTTTGCGCACGTAGATAGGCGAACAGGTAAATTGTCCAAACTGTCGGCTTCAAATTACCCAATATGAGTTTACCGAATACACGGAGCCCTTTCAAAGAAACCAATGATGAAACCTGTCAATAACGAGCGTAATCAGCCCGCACCGACATTTGAGTTACCACCCCCATTGACTATGCCTCCAGTTAGCCGAAGATCTCTATCACCTGGAATGTCAAATCCGCATTCCACGAACTTTTCCCATCCTAACTCGTGATGAAATAGCCCACTGCCTTCTGGCATTGGACAGAACTCAGCAGCGACTGAAGCCCTGCTGGCAGGTCTGCGCATACAGCTGCGGGACTTGGTTCGCGAAGGCCTTGAGCAGAGCTTAAATACCTTACGAGCTAAACTCGCAACTAAAGTTAGGCAGCAAATATCAGCTGCAATTCCACCAGTTGATTTTTCACGGCCACCTCCTCGTATGGCTGAACCGATACCCCGGCACGATTTCAACGACACGCATAGGCATTCGTTTAACCGACCGTCATCACCTCTTGGTCAGCCTAGTGGTCAGCCTGGACCAAATTTTATGCAACCTCCACTAGCTCCATCTCATCGTATTGCGGAAAGCGTAGGACAACGACGTTTTGGCTGTCCCATCCGCAGATGGAATATCTCCTATTGTGGCGACAGCTCTCGACTCCCTGTCGACGAATTCGTGTTCGGAGTAGAAGCACTGACTTACTCGGCTCTAGACGGAGGCTTTGAACTCTTGGTAAAACATATGACCACTCTGCTTTCTGGACCAGCAATGGATTGGTACTGTTCTCTCCTGAGACGAAATTCCTCACCCTCGTGGGAATATGTAAAAGCAGCTCTTCTAGCTGAATGAGGAGTACCTAAAGACGACCTCAAGGTCAAATTCCAATTGATGCTGAAGAAACAGAAAGCAGGGGAGTCATTTTCCATGTACCACCAACACCTGGTATACCTTCGGGACCAATTGCAATACCCTTTGCCAGACGTCGAATTTCTGGACATAGTCAAGTCCAATCTATTGCAGGACATACAAAATTACAATTTGCTTGCATCCCACAAACACCACCACCAACTAAGAAGCCTTGTGTCACAAATAAAAGCTACACAGCAGCGAATCGCGACAGCGGGCAGCTGGAATACTTATCGTAGTCCAAGAGTAAGCGAGGTGGATGAGTGTCGTCCGACGATGGTGAGCAGCACATGTCACATGAACGCAGTGAGGAAGCAGTGGTACTAGCTGCTCTTACAGCACCACAAAACGTTATCTGTTGGAATTGTGACCAGCCCGGTCACTTTTACCTAGAGTGCCGGCAGGAAAGACAAGCCCGAATGAAGTCACAGTCGACAGAAAAGCCTGAGACGGGTCGGGAATACCACCACCTTTTCTCGACCACTGTCAAGGTCACGCGCACAAACTGCAATGAACACTCCAGTTCAAGCCTTGAACAAGGCGGCAGGTCCGCTCCATTAGCAGACTTTAACGACGAATCCCTGAATTGTCCACTGATATTGTTAAGTCCCAATGTGGGCTTAGCATAAAAAAATGGGGCAGGTGCCGGGTTTTAAATGATAAGACAGGATGTTTTTTCCAATAACAAAATATTCACTGTTTATTTCATCACAAAATATTCTTAACCTAAAAAATTCAATTCCATTAATTCACTTGTGTCTTAAGATTATATAACAAAAAATTGGCTAACACGTACAATTCAAATGTCCAATTGTGTGTATGTTTTGTAACCTCCACTGGATATTATTTCTCAATCTGTAATAAAAAGAAATAATTATTAATTTTTCATTAACCGAGGTTTGGCTGTTAGAATGAGCGTCAACGAACTGCTCATGTAGGTCAGGGCTGGGGTCAAACGAATCTCCCAGTAAGAATGCTAAAAAAGTAAGATAATTTCAATACTAATAAATCTGGTTAGTAATCAGGGTGCAATACTTCCCTTAGTTTGGTTTAATCAAAGCTTAATGTGGCTTCAATACTGCCGATCTGCTTTGTCGCTTGGTCAAATCGCAAGTATGGTTCTATTCCCAATCGCTCGCTATTTATAGGCAGAAACACAATGGGAATTGTGTCTGCCGGTAGCGTTGCCATGACGCCAGAGTCGTTTGTGAGATTTCATGTATTTGGTCCAAAAATGGCGTCATCGGGTGAATTTTTATGTGTTTGGTCCCAAAATGGCGTTATCATAGTTTTAATCGGAATAATTTTCGCTGTGCTATGAGCTGCCATTTGATTATGTCAACTTGTTGGTGGCAGCTGATGTAAGTGTTTATTTTGATTTTTGATTTGTTTTTAATTTTGTTAGTGATTTGTTTTTTCTTTAATTTTAGGTGTTGGCTAAATGACTGTGGCGCGGGATTCGGATCTATTTGATGTGTAAGTATTGTCTTGTGGTAAAGTCTCAGATTGTTTAAATTTTTAAATGATCTGAGATTTTACCATTTGTTGATTTTTTTATAAATGCCAGTATTTGGTTTTCTTTTTAGATTCTGCTGGTCACTTCGTGGGATTATTTTATACATCGCGGGAATTATTTATTGTAAGTGTTAGTTTGTTAAATAAATTTATCTTTTTAGTTTTTTGTTCCGAGACGGAACATCCTCCCGCCTCTCGAAAAATGAGGAATTGTGTTTTGTTATATTAGATTGAGTAAATTAATAAATTAATTGTGTGCAAACTTATGTTACTGTTTTTTATTTGTAAGCGAACCCTGATTTGTCCTGTTGGTAACTTTAGAAAACGAAGTGTATCTCCGTCCTCTGTTGGGATTCGGTAGCACTTTCTAGCAGCCATAATCTTTAGCCATGGAATGTTTTGGTGTTGGATCTGTTCCCATAGCCGAGGATCTACAACAAAATTGGCCGGCGGCTTTATAAATGCCTTTGGTGGTGCTGGAGTCGGGTGTTGCTTTTGAGGCATTAAGGCAGCCCCCTTTGGTGATGCCTCCACTTGTGCTGTTGATGGTGCCATCAATGCTGGCTTTTTGTGTGGAATGTCATGTGATCTGTCGTGTCGTGAAGCGTTGTCGCTGCTGCCGTTGTTGGCGTAGTAAGGCCGTCAGTGCTGACCTTTTGCGATTTATATTGTTATGTGGTGTTGTGCCAGCCACAAGTTCAAGAGGCCGTTCTGCTTTTTGAAGACTCTGTTTGCGTGCCTAGCTGGCCTTGTCGGTTTTCTGGTAGATATTTCCTCAGCCAGATTTCTGATTTTTGGGCGTACCTGTATGGCTTCGAAGGGCGGTAAGTACGTCTTCGGGCGCCTGGGCATGTCTGTTATACGGAGCTTGTCCTTCAGAGAATTTTCAAGCTCCGGAACGTCGTCGATGTGTAGGCAGTCGTCTAGGTCGGGTAGGCAATTCATTCTCCTAGTGATCATGATAAAGACAACAACAAAAAGGATAAAAATAATAAATAAAAGAAAAAATTGTAAGTTGTGGAAAAATTAAAAGGCAAATAAAAAGTAAAAAAAATGAAAATTAAGCGATAGAACTTACGAGTTTGTTAATAAAAAAATAAAGAAAATAAAAATAGATAATTGCAAATAAATAAAAAATGAAAAAATAAAAAATGGTTAGTTCTTTTGTCGCTGCTGTTTTCTTGTGAGGTTGTCAAATTTTTGGCGCATTTGGTTAGCGTTGAAATTTGGCTTGTTTCTTGCTGGTGTACTGTATTATCGGCATTTTATTTTATCATGATTGGAATAGATGGCGCTGTAATTTTTCTTCTGTTGTGACGTGTGGGCAACAAGGTACTCGTAGTAAATTACTCCTGGCTTTCATTGCTGTTTTTTTGGTTCTTCCGCTATTGGTAATCTAAATAATTTCGTGATCGGACGACAGTATTCTTGTGATGCAGTTTTAACTGTGGCGACTCTAACGAGGTTGTCTGCCGCTGTATGGATCTTTGTGATTCTTCCTAATAACCACTTCGTTGGTGGGAAATGTTGGTTATGAATTAAAACCAAGTCATTAATCCTTAAATTGGTTTTCGTATTTCTCCATTTTGTGCGTTGTTGCATATTGTGGATGTATTCGATAGACCATTTCTTCCAAAACTGTTCCGTCAAAATTTGTGCGTACTGCCATCGTTTAAGTAGATTGCAATTTTCTAATATAGATGGCTCTGGAATAGCTTTGATATTCCGGCCTGTCAAGAAATGACCGGGTGTCAGCACATTGTAGTCATTGGGGTCATTTGAGAGTGGTGTCAATGGTCGAGAGTTTACACATGCTTCTATCTGGCATATGACCGTAGATAATTCTTCGTATGTGAGTGTCGTGTTTTGTAGTGTTCTCTTTAGATGCGTTTTTAGAGACTTCACGCCGGCTTCCCATAGCCCTTCGAAGGGAGGAGCTGCTGGTGGATTGAAATGCCAAGTGATGCCTGTTAATGTGATGTCATTGGAGATGTCCTGTGGGAGCTGACATGACAGTTTTTGTAACTGGCATGATAGTTCTTTGTTAGCTCCAATGAAGTTAGTACCACAATCGGAGTATAGGTGTCTGCATAGTCCTCTTCTGCTGCAAAAACGTTTGAGGGCTGCGAGAAATGCTCTTGTTGTGAGCTCTGTCACAATCTCAATATGTATAGCTTTGGTAGCCATACATACAAATATACTGAGATATGCCTTTGTAATTTTGGCATTTCGTATTTTTGATGTTTTGATGTCGATTGGACCAGCATAGTCTACTCCCGTGTGTCCGAATGCCATAGATGGCGTTGTTCTTGGGGAGGGTAAATTCCCCATTAATTGATTTGTCGTCTTTGGCTTAGTTCGAAAACATGTTATGCAATGGTAAATTCGTTGTCTGATGGTGTTCCTGGCATTTATTAGCCAATACTTATTTCTCAGGGTGTTGAGAACAAGTTGTGTACCTCCGTGCAACGTGTACAAATGGATGTAATCAATGATTATTTTGGACACGTGGTGATTGTTGGGTAGGATCATGGGATGTTTTTGATCGTAAGTTAAGATGGCATTTTCAAGTCTGCCACCTACACGAATGATTTGATTGGTGTCCAAAAATGGGTTTAAGCTTAATAGTCGACTTTTGGTTGGAATTGGCTTCTGTTTGATTAAACTTTCATATTCGTAAGCAAATGTTTGCTTTTGGATTAGTGTGATAATTTTTGCTTCTGCCTGTCGAAGTTCATCACATGTGAGATAACCATTCTTGTGATTTGTGGTTGTCTGGCAATTGAAGTAGAATCTTCTACAATATGCGATGCGATGATGCGTATGAGTTTGGGAATAGACGAATACTTGTTTAACCAGTCGCTAGGGTTATCTGTGCACATCAGAGCCTTGACTTTTCGTGACTCAAGTTCAAAACACTTGTTGGTTGTGTGTTGTTGTGGCCACCTGTCAGCATGTTGCTGAAGCCAGGAGGGGCCGTTCCACCAGAGCTCGTAGTTACTGAGCTCGGTGGGGTATAAACCTCGAGTGGCGCAATCTGCCGGATTATCCTTTGATGGCACGAAACGCCAGAGTTGTGGCTGGATGTTCTCTTGGATTTTTGCTACTCTATCGTTTTCCATCGCGTCGGATGGCTTTGTATCTAGGCCAACGTGATCTCAGAATCGCACCATGCGACGGTGGTTATGTCTTGTAGTTTCATGTCGTTTTGTATCTGTTTTAGAAGGCGTGATAAAATGAGAGCTCCACACAATTCCAATTTGGGGAGTGATGTTGTCTTTGTGGGAGCGACTCGTGTTTTGGATGTCAGCAGCTGAGTTGTGACCGTGTCATTTTCATTGTTTATCCGTATGAACATGACGCTAGCGTAGGCCTTTGTTGACGCGTCACAGAATCCATGTAGCTGCATGTTTTTTATTTTTGGTGCATATTTTATCCATCTAGGGATTTTTATGAATTTGACATCTTGGAGTCCCTTTTGATATTTCGTCTACTCTTGAATTAATATGGGTGGTAATGGTTCGTCCCAAGCATATCCACCTAGCCATAGCCTTTGAATGAAGATTTTCGCAAGTATAACGCATGGGGCTAGCCATCCTAGTGGGTCAAATAAAGCAGCTGTCTCTGACAGAATGCTTCGTTTGGTGTAGCTGTCTTGTGCTACTGTTGGCTTAATAGTGAAGCTAAATTCATCTGTCATGGGGTCCCATTGTAGGCCGAGAGTTTTTATCGTATTTTTTTCTGATAGATTTAGGATGGGTTTGACTTCTTGATCTGTTATCCGAATGTTAGCTAATAATTCTGGACTATTTGCTGTCCACTTCCTCTGAGGTTAAATCCTCCTTTGCTTAGTGTACTGATGAGTTCCCTTTGCAGTGATAAGCCTGTATTAATGTCGTGTGCTCCAGTTAGTAGGTCATCCACGTAGAATTCTGTTTTTATACTTTTTGCAGCGAGTGGAAAACTGTGCTCTTCATCGTTGGCTAGCTGATGGAATGTTCGAATAGCCAGATATGGAGCTGCTGCTGTTCCAAATGTGACAGTTGTCAAACGAAGATCCTTTAATGGCTCGTCTGGGCTATCCCTCCATATAATCCTTTGGTATTCTTGATGGTTTGGATGCATGTGTATCATCCTGTACATTTTCTCAATGTCGGCTGTCAGTACGTACTTATATAGCCGCCATTGTAGAATGATGGCCCACAATGTGGGTTGTATTGTTGGGCCTACTAACATTTGCTGGTTTAATGACTGACCGTTGGATGACCTGGCTGATGCGTTGAACACGACTCGCATCTTTGTGGTGGAGCTTTCTTTGGTGACTGCATGGTGAGGTAAATAATAGTGCTGGATTTGGTTTGCTCTGGCCATGCTCTGTTCAGTTTTTATTTGACTTGACGGGATTTCTTTCATGTGTCCCAATCGTTGATATTCCTTTATGCATGCCTTGTATTCGGCATACATTTCTGGATGCTTTTTCAAACGTTGCTCTAGCTGAAAAAACTGTTTTATTGCCATGGGTCTAGTCTGCCCTAGTTCTGGTCCGTTTTCGTTTTTGAGGGGTAATTTGACTAGGTAAGCTCCATGGCTTAAACGTCGATGTGAGTTTTTGTATTTTTCCTCACATAATTGATCATCGGGATGGATCACTCTTTGTGGAATTTCCTCTAATTCCCAGAATTTCCTTAGTTGTTGACTCAACTTGTCATTGTCTGTCACTTGTACCGTGAGCGCGTTAATGTTATTGATGTTGTTACTTTTTTTGGTTTTACCCATTAGGATCCAACCTAGCTGAGTGTGCTGTGCTGTAGGTTCTCCTGGTGCACCCTTAATAATTCCGTTTTCAATTATGTCGGCGTATATGTCAGCTCCTAGTAATATGTCAATTGGGCCGGGCACGTAAAATTTAGGATCTGCTAGTATTAGATGCTGCAGATAGGGCAATTTGCTGCTGTCTATTGTGTCAGCTGGTATGAAATCTGTTATCTGCTTTAATATGAATGCGTCTATATTTGTTTCGAACCTTGTATGGAGTGACATTAGTTTAAATGACGTTTGTGCTTTTATGGAAGCTGTTTGTGTTTTGCCTAACCCTGTTACCTTGATTTTGATAGGGTTTTTCGGGAGTCTCATTCGTCTACTTGCCGCTTCTGTTATAAATGAAACATGAGAGCCTGAATCTATCAGTGCTCTCATTTGGTGTTTTTGTCCGTTCGGCCCCTCAATGTGAACGAGAGCTGTTGACAATAATTCACGGTTGACATTTGTTATGAAAAGTGAGGTTGGCTCATTACTGCCACTAGGTTGGTTAAGCTTCAGTTCTGCTTGCCTCTGGTCAATGTTGGTTATCTCGTTTTTTGTTTCAGGAGATTGATTTACGTGTAGTAACGTGTTGTGTCGTTTGTGACATTGAAAGCACGTTTTTTGGCTGGGACAACTGTGGATGTTGTGTCCTGAGGCAAGACAATTTTTGCATAGCTTGAATTGCTGCACGAATTGTAGTCTCGCTGTTGGAGATAATTTTTTGAACGCCGCGCAGTGAAACAGCGTTTGATTCTGTTTACACTTGACGCATGTATAAGATTTGTTCATAAATGCATATGCGTCTTTATGGGTATGTTATGTTGCTGACGGATGGTCATTTGGGTGTGTGGGTCTGTAACCACGACGAGTTTCTTGCTGATTAGGAGACCTTGTTTGTCGTCCATAATCTAATGGTTTCAAGTTCTGACGTACTTGAAGGGATTCTAGAGTACGGAAACGTGCCTCTAGGAAAGTTGACAGATCGGCATATGTCGGTAAGTCAGTTTTGTTGCCTTGGTCTTGCTCCCATAGCTGATGGGTTTCTGATGGAAGGCGCTGAACCAGGTTGTAAATTAGTATTGCATCCCAGTGCTCAATGGGCAATTCTAAGTATTTGAGCTCATGTAGGCTCTCTTCTGTCTGGTCTAAGAGTGAGCGAATGGCATTGGCAGACTCTATTCTAATTGGTGTCTGATTTAGTAAGGTTTTTAAGTATGTGTTGACTTGAGCCCGTTTGTTGTTATATCTCTTCTTCAATAATTCCCATGCCTTATTATAACTCGCTTTTGATATTTCGAACTGACGTAGTAAGCGTTCAGCTTCGCCAGTGACGCTGAGCTTCAGGTAATGAAGCTTTTGAACTTTGGATATGTTTAGGTTTGTGTGAATTAATGAATTGAATAGATCATGGAATGTCCGCCATGATTTGTAGTTACCGTCAAATGTCGGTATATGGATTGGTGGAAGCCGCGTTTCTGGCTTTGACAGTCGTATTGACTGAACTCTGGGTTCATTTGTGTTAGGAGGGAGTGCTGGGAATCACTCCTCTAATTCCTCTAATAGAGTAGAGAGGAGATTTATATATATGAGCTCGGTTTCCTCATATAATTCCCCTTTGGCGTAGTCGCTTTGAGCGCCATCTTTGGTTGACCAGATTGCTACATGCAGATCTGTGAAAGATTTCCAGATTTTTTCTAGAGAATCTATGCGTGCTGCATAGTATTTCTTGCCTGTTTGGTATCACTTCCTGCCTTGGAGTGATTTATGGCGGCCTTGTTGATTTGATCATTAAGAGCTATCAGTGATAATGTTAAACTAGCGATATCCGCCATCTTGAAAATCCTCCTGTCTTATCCGGCTCGAAGGACCAATGTTAAGTCCCAATGTGGGCTTAGCATAAAAAAAGGGGGCAGGTGCCGGGTTTTAAATGATAAGACAGGATGTTTTTTCCAATAACAAAATATTCACTGTTTATTTCATCACAAAATATTCTTAACCTAAAAAATTCAATTCCATTAATTCACTTGTGTCTTAAGATTATATAAAAAAAAAATTGGCTAACACGTACAATGCAAATGTCCAATTATGTGTATGTTTTGTAACCTCCACTGGATATTATTTCTCAATCTGTAATAAAAAGAAATAATTATTAATTTTTCATTAACCGAGGTTTGGCTGTTAGAATGAGCGTCAACGAACTGCTCATGTAGGTCAGGGCTGGGGTCAAACGAATATCCCAGTAAGAATGCTAAAAAAATAAGATAATTTCAATACTAATAAATCTGGTTAGTAATCAGGGTGCAATACTTCCCTTAGTTTGGTTTAATCAAAGCTTAATGTGGCTTCAATACTGCCGATCTGCTTTGTCGCTTGGTCAAATCGCAAGTAAGGTTCTATTCCCAATCGCTCGCTATTTATAGGCAGAAACACAATGGGAATTGTGTCTGCCGGTAGCGTTGCCATGACGCCAGAGTCGTTTGTGAGATTTCATGTATTTGGTCCAAAAATGGCGTCATCGGGTGAATTTTTATGTGTTTGGTCCCAAAATGGCGTTATCATAGTTTTAATCGGAATAATTTTCGCTGTGCTATGAGCTGCCATTTGATTATGTCAACTTGTTGGTGGCAGCTGATGTAAGTGTTTATTTTGATTTTTGATTTGTTTTTAATTTTGTCAGTGATTTGTTTTTTCTTTAATTTTAGGTGTTGGCGAAATGACTGTGGCGCGGGATTCGGATCTATTTGATGTGTAAGTATTGTCTTGTGGTAAAGTCTCAGATTGTTTAAATTTTTAAATGATCTGAGATTTTACCATTTGTTGATTTTTTTATAAATGCCAGTATTTGGTTTTCTTTTTAGATTCTGCTGGTCACTTCGTGGGATTATTTTATACATCGCGGGAATTATTTATTTTAAGTGTTAGTTTGTTAAATAAATTTATCTCTTTAGTTTTTTGTTCCGAGACTTAACAGATATCATTCAGTAATTCTGATGATATAAGCAAATCACCTGATGGTCCAAATATTTCACTGATAGAGACGCAGAATTTAAAACATTTCTCCGCAGATCTTCAAGCTCCCATTTCTACTTCTGGGGAGCCCATGTTACTATTAGACACTTCTTTGGAAGAGTCTTTAATTTTCGATGTCCCAATAACACCGAGAGCACCTTTCGCTGACACGGTTACTGAGTAGGATATTTGGCCTCCTGGCATTTCTGTACTGAGACGTCCACCAAGCTCTGTTATGACGAGTGGGTGTGACCCTGTTTCACACCCGCTGACGCCGCATCATACGCGCCAGCAAAATTATAATGCAGTAAGAGACCGAATCTTCTCCTCAGTGGCGGAGTTAGCTGACATTATGTATCCTGACCTGGATATTAGACCAAGAAAGAAAAGATCTACTGTTCGTTGGCGGGAATACTGTCGACGGATGAGACTGGAAAGAAAAAAATTGGCACAGATTTCCATGTCGATGCCAGACGACATTCGTCCGTATGCCGAAGTAAAGCTGCTCGGGCGAACTGAGACTGGATTACTTGATAGTGGTGCCACTGTCAGTATTATAGGTCAGGGAGCTCTAGAGAAGCTTGCGGAAGCATAGGTTGAATGGAAGAGGTGTTATGGTCCTAAGTGTTCAAGGTCATGTAATTGAACTAGTCATTCTGCTTCATATTTCTATTTCAGTGTCGAACCTAGACCCCGGGATCTATATCGGAAATAAAGAAAGGGCAACATTCTCATTAAGCGGAATATATCCACACACACCAACACACTCACACGGCTTGTAGGACCAAATGGAAACCTTTAATCAACTCGAATTTACAGTCATGGGTACGTAGATACACACAGATGTGTACGACGAACACGATCGCTGAATAGGAGCTACCTTGAGTCGGAAGCTATAGCTTAAATTAATAAAATGTTTAGTTACTATACTTATACTATACTAAGTCTGAATTAATCCTAATTGAATTTGTAAGCTACTCAACTTGGCAGCTTGGTCTACCTTTTTTTTCTATTTTCACTTTTGTCTTCCTGAGGTCGGTCCATATCTCCACGTTTACAAAAACAAAACAAAAACAAAAAAATGCATAAAGTAAAAAAAAAAAAAAAAAAAAAAAAAAATGTTACATTTACGAAGTGCCGCCATAGTAACGCCACCAGGAGTAAGCCATGGCCAAGCATGCTTTAAATATTGACCCAATGCCTTAATAATCTAATGAAATGCAGCCTGACCTTTAAGTACAGGAACTGCATTGGAAAAGTGCATAAACATGGGGAAAAAAAAAGCGGTCATGTTGCTGCTCTGGAGTAGGTGTTGATCACTAGTGCACAGTCAAAAAGAGTGAGCGGACGTAAGTTAAATAGTGTGAGCTCAAGTATATTTAAAACAAAGAAAAACAAAAAAAAATTTATTAAGCTACAAAGGAGGATAAGAGATTTGGACCAGACAGCTACTAAATTAAATTTGTATCGGTGATTACTTGCGATAATTTAAGTGACCAGGTGCGCACGAGTAGCGTTTCGCTAAACAAAAGTTAAGTACTTACGGTATATCGTACTGTTGCAACCGTATTAAAATGTATTCCCGCGTTTAATTGTTTTTTTTTTGTGCTCTACATAATTATTACATAATCATTACACATAATTAACTAGTTTTAGTAATTTGTATAATTTCTTTGTGGGAGGCACAAATCTTGTTTCAAGTTCACGTTGGTGAAGACTTTTTCTTAGTCGACCAATTTTCTTTTTTTTTGTGTGCATTCATGGAATTTTATCGTTAATATACAATACCCATATAACTTTGTGAATAGTGCATTTTTGGTTGTAATTGAGGGTTTCGTGGTAACTCCCTTTAAAAAAAAAACAAAAATCACGTGGCGCCCATTACGTTTTCCACCCTTCCACCTAACCCTAGCCCATCTTCACTGAGCTACCCCCCTTTACGCACCTAGGGCAGCGTAACATTTTTGGCGCCCAACGTGGGGCCTGGAAATAAAATTATATTTCTTTTAAAAATAGATACCTACATACCAAACAAGGAAAATCTAAGAATTTTCGTTTATTCATCCGAAAAGGGGATAACAGTACGGGTCAATGGAAATACTGTTGAGTACCGTAAAATATTTTGCAGCTCTTCACTTTTGAAATTGCTGGGTGGAAAATGCCTTAGAAACTAAATTTAAACAGATTCAAAATATTTAATTGATTTGATACAGTGAAAAGCGTTATATTAAATTCCAATTTCATTTTTTTTTTCTTATATTTGTATACAGGTGGTGGTACTAAATTTTAAAATTCCGGTTTATAATCAGTGTGAAAAGAAAAAAAAAATATCTTTTGTGCATATTTATTGATTGTGAAATCAATTGGAGAGAGAACTCGATTTGCAATTTTGTTAAGTGGAACTTATTTTGTCTAGCACATTGTCTAGGCATATATATATATATATATGTAGGATATACAGCTGCATTTTCAATTTTCATTACAGCCTATTACAAGACAGTGCAGTAAATCATAGGACAGAGTGCATGATAGTCTCTGGTGATCATAGTCAATCGTATTTTCATACCGTAATGGTCAGAGATTACTTGAACAAAAATTTATTTTTTTTACGGCCCAACTTAAAATATAAGTATTATCACAGAACATAAAAGCACTAATTTTATAGTAACACAGTTCGGTAGTTTATTTGCTTCCTCAGGAGTGGCAGAAAATTGTGTAATATCACGTCATTATATCGGTGTATTGTGCCATCCGAACAATACAGAAAAAAAATTTTGCGGTAGTCGTTTACATGTAATTTTGCTTACTCTCAGTGACAGCAAAATTTAATTTCATAGGTACTAGACAAAATTAATTTCGGATTATCTGGGTGAAGGTCATAATCATAGTTCCGATAAACTCGCGCAGTATTTTGCAATCGAAAAATTGGGGAAAATAGTGAGAACATTTGCATGGGGGGCCGCGGCAGTATTAAAAGCTCCCACATATCTGACTAATAATTTCGAAGTCACTGAATAAATCGCTCACGTTGATTGATACTTATCGCCGAATAGTGTTCATATTGATTATCACATTGACATATTTAATCCCGGTCAATAGTAAAATATTTTTCTTTATGAACCGTCTGTGATGCTTAGTTTATTTTACCGACTTGGAAAGTGTGATGAGAATCTATGATCTCAGGGAAATATATTAAAGTGAGATAAAAATATTATGATCGCAGGAAAAAAAAATTAAAAATTTAATTTTTTTTTTCTCCGTTTTTCTTTATAAAACGCTTCTTGAATTTTGTGAAAAGAAGAACTATCATGCAAAATATTATTAGATTAAGTGTGAATTGGGCTAATCCAGGCTGCTTTAAGCGATATCTGCCTATTTAGGTCTAAACGTATAATTTAAGAATCTTTATAGTATCATGGTAGTGTGATGATTTACGATCGATTATAGTAATTACTGTGCTGAATACTCCTTAAAGGAATTACTTAAAACATATTAGGAAGTAAGATTTTTAGCTTTGTTTTTTTTTTTTAGAATTCGTTTCATAAATCATTGCGACAAATTGGCGTACAACCGAATCCTTATCACCGCTTGCGGAATATTGATAAATTTCACTTCGTCAAGTAGATGTCGCATCTCGCTGATTTACTTTTAAATCCCAATTATATTCAGTTACGATTGCGCGGACAAAAAAGGATATTCCTCGACAGGCAGAGTTATTTATTTATACACCGATTAGTACTTGCTGTAGGTATAGGTGATAAAAAACTTAAGATTTAAGTTATTTTTTTTTTCTTTTTTTTCTTTTCTTTTGCAGTAATTGTTTTGGGAATCGACATTAGTTAATTTAATACAGACGAAACGTTAAAGCTCTTCCCTTTTCCTGTAGTTTTGTTTTGACATGAATTATTTCTGCAGAAAATCTATGAAGTCAGTCGTACATAATTATTAAAAATGAGTAAATTCTGGAGTCTTTAAAGAAAAAAAATAAATAAAAGAACTTTAGGAGAACTCTTGTAATTATAAAGCGAAAAAAAAAATTCTAAAATTTTAGTTTACACGTTCATTAATTGCTAATTGGACTGTAAAGCATTGTTAATTTTAAATTTATTTAAAACTAATAAAGAGGGGTAAGATATAGACTTTTCAGATTTACAAGTTTTACCAAATTGAATTTTATTATTATTACAATAAAACTTAAGAACTTTAAAAAAAAGGAGTATCAAACATATTCTTGAATCTATACAGAAGAGTACCAACATCAAATTGTTAAAGAAATTGACGATCGAGACTTGCGATCATATTAAGTACGGTACTTGTCATACCCTGGATTTTTTTTTTTTTGGCTCGAATTCCCTGTTTCTTGCGTTTCGCTGTGCTTTCTTCCTTTTTTTTTTAAATAACTAAACCAGAATGGAGGTCAATCGCTTAAGTCAGGAGGAGCTAACCTATCAGCTAGTTGTTCGGGGTTTAGAAATTGGGACAGTAGACGATTTGAGGAAATCCCTAAGGGGCGCGTTAAAAATCGAAAAGACTGGGGACCCGTTAAGGGCAGATAAGTATCCTTTCACGTTTGAACAGGATAAGGAAGCTTTATTGGAAAAACTAACGGAAGTTAATGGGCTCATAGAGATTTTTACAGGCAAGGTTAATAGTAGTAACTACGCAAAAATAATCAATAAGATCAGTTGGGCATTAGATAGGCTGAAACGGATTATACCAGTTAAGCAAGAGCATATTGACGCAAAATGTAGATTAAAAGGGCAACTAGTGTCTGCTCTCGGAGTAATAGAGACAAAAGCCGACGAAGAGCTCTCTGAGGAATCATCTCAAGAGGAAGGGGAAACAACCCTTAACCATACCATATCCTCCATCCACCGAGTTCTAATTTATAAATGGGACCTTAAGTTCTCTGGGGAGCAAGGTCAGTCGCTTAGCTCATTTTTGGAGAGGGTTGAGGAGCTAAGTGGAGCTAGAGGAGTGTCAAAAACTCAGTTGTTTTCATCTGCCTTAGATTTATTCACTGGTCGTGCTCTTGTGTGGTATAGGGCTAACAAAAGTAAATGCCAGTCTTGGTCCGAATTGGTCAAAGAACTTCGGAAGGAATTTCTACCCATAGATTACGACGATCGTCTCATAGAAGAAATTAAGCGACGAACACAGGGCAGGGATGAATCCATGGGCACATATGTAGCAGTGATGGTTAGTTTATTTAATAGGTTAACACAAGCGATGAGCGAGCCCGAGAAAATGAAGATACTGAAAAGAAACATTAGTCCATTTTATCAGAGCCAGTTGGGTTTGAGTGAAGTCGAATCTGTGGACGCACTTGTAGATGTCGGTAGAAAATTGGAAGCTATTCGAGCTTCAGTAGAAGCCTTTGTACCCCCGCCATCTAAAAAGAACGCGCATCTATTAGAGCCAGACCTCGCTTATGTTTCCTGTGAAATACCCCCGGTTTGCTCCTTAAATCAGCCTAACAGAACGGTATTTAGGTGTAACAATTGTAAACGAGAAGGACATACAGCGCGATTCTGCCGAGAGCCCCGTCGTTGTTTCGGGTGCGGTAAAATTGGAGTAATTAGATCTAGGTGTCAAAACTGCTCTGGACATAGTAGACAAAGTAATCACAATAACAACCGAATGAGTTCGGGAAACGGGGAGCGAGCTCAGCAGTAAGCGGCGTTCTGAGTTCCAATGTTCCCAACAGTGCCGCCACAATTAGAAATATGAGCATTTTTGCCCGAAGTGACTCAAGGAGTAGGAACCCTTCTGAATCGGCTATGCTGGATTATATCTTCACGCATGTGAATAGAGATGAAAGACCCTACTTAAAAATATCTATTTTTACTGTTTCATTGTTCGGATTGCTTGACTCAGGCGCTTCAAGAACAATCGTCGGTGGTACTGGTTGGAGGAAATTGCAAGCAATTGGAATCAAGTTGCTAAAATCTTAAATAAATCTAGTTACTTTAGCGAACGGAGATAAGGTTGGAGTTATCGGCGCAGTAAGCCTACCCATAGAATTGGAGGGAGTAGTAAAGATTTTCGACATTTTGGTCATACCGGCTCTACCTCTGGAACTAATATTAGGAACCGATTTCTGGAAGAAAATGGGAATTTCAGCGAATTTGAGTACGGATTCATGGGAGTTAGAAAACGGTGCGAGCGAAGATTTTGTATATTCTTTAGAAAACCGTTCTACGCTCACAGTGGATCAAACGAGACAGCTGGACGAACTGCTAGAGCGAACGAGGCAGAAAATGGGTACCGGGTTAGGTCGTACAAACGAAGTAGAACACATTATAAGGACCGAGTCACCCCCAATCAAACAGAGATACTACCCTATTTCCCCTGCCCTTCAAGAAATCATAAACAAGGAACTTGACAAGATACTCGAGGAGGGAATTGTGGAGCCTTCTAACAGTGCGTGGGCTTCGAAGGTAGTGATGGCAAAAAAAAAGGATGGCACTTACAGATTCTGCATTGACTACCGGAAGTTAAACAAGGTAACGAAAAAGGATGCATACCCTATTCCTTACGTGTCTTCAACCCTCGATAAATTAAGGGACGCCCGATACATCTCATCTTTAGATATAAAATCCGCTTTCTGGCAAGTACCGATGGAGAAAGAATCTAAGCAATATACTGCATTCACAGTGCCTGGAAGGGGCTTATTCCAGTTTTGCAGGATGCCATTCGGCCTGACAAACTCCCCAGCGACCTGGCAAAGGTTGATAGATCGAGTGTTATCAGGTAGATTGGAAGACCATGTTTTCGTATACCTTGATGATATAATCATCGTGATACAAACTTTCGAAAAACATCTGGAAACTTTGGCAGAAATATTTGATCGCTTGCAGAAATCGGGATTAATAATAAATTACGATAAGTGTGAGTTCTGTAGAGGGGAACTCAAATATCTAGGATATGTCGTAGGGGAAAACGGTTTGCAGGTTGATCCAGATAAGGTTAGATGCATCCTAGAAATTCCTCGTCCGAAAAATGTAACTGAAGTCAGGAGATTTATTGGTATGACAACTTGGTACAGGCGTTTCGTTCCGTCATTTTCGTCTCTTGTCGCTCCCATAACTACGCTCTTAAAGAAAAATAAGAAATTTCACTGGAACGACGAGAGTGTGATCAGGCATTTCAGTTAATAAAGGAGAAATTAGTTACCGCTCCAGTCCTTTCTTGTCCAAATTTTGAACTACCTTTCATTGTGCACATGGATGCTTCAGGGTATGGTATTGGTGCTGTTTTAACCCAACGGCATGATGAAGGGGGCAGTAATAGCTTACTTAAGTAGATCACTCAGTCGGTGTGAGAGAAACTACTCTACTACTGAACGCGAATGTCTAGCTGTATTGTGGGCAGTAGATAAGTTGCGGCCTTACCTAGAGGGAACTCACTTTATGGTGGTAACTGACCACGCATCTTTAGTTTGGCTGCAAAACTTAAAGGATCCTACTGGTCGACTCGCGCGCTGGGCAGTTAAAATGCAACAGTTCGACTTTGAGATAATTCATAGGAAAGGAAAAGAACACTTAGTCCCTGATTTGTTGTCAAGATCAGTCCCTGTCGTAGATTCCGTGGGAATACTAAACTTAAACTCCACTGACAAATGGTTCGATAAGATGGTTAATCAGGTCAGAGAGAAACCTTCGCAATATCCCGATTGGCGTGTAGAGGGTGGAAAGCTATGGAAGCTTTGCCAAGTCAGATATCCTCCTTTGGCAATGGCGTCTGATTATTGGAAGGAAGTAATACCAAAAGAAAAGCGTAGGGAAGTAATGTGTGCAGCGCATGACAATCTGACCTCAGGGCATGGTGGGGTTCAGAAAAGTTATGATCGTCTACAAAGGCAATTCTATTGGCCTAAAATGCGACAGGATGTAGCCAAGTACGTGAGGAATTGTGTTACGTGCCAGGCGGTTAAACCGGATCTTCAAAAGCCTGCTGGGCTGATGGCGGTACGTAAACCAGCTACTAGACCTTGGGAAACAGTATGCATTGACTTGATTGGTCCATTACCGAAGTCTCACGGCGGGTTTTCTTTTATACTAACAGTGGTAGACTGGCTTAGTAAATTTGTTCTGCTATTTCCACTCAGATCTGCTTCAGCAAAGCTGGTGTGTAAAAATATCGAGGATAATGTCATTCTCTTATTCGGGGCTCCTAGGAATATCATCTGCGATAACGGTGTACAATTTCGAAGTAGGGAATTTCGCAAACTTTGTGAAGGATATGGGGTAGAGATTAGTTTCACAGCGCTCTATCACCCTCAAGCAAACCCGTCAGAACGGGTGAACCAAGTAGTAAAGACAATGCTTCGGGCTTATGTGTCTGAAAATCACCGTAGTTGGGATCAGCATCCACAAAAGGTAGCTTGCGCGATTCGGACATCTAAGCACGAGACTACAAAACTGAGTCCGTATTTCGTTAACTTTGGGAGGGAGATGTCGGTATGTGGAAAAAATGTCAAAAATTTTATAGAGGATAAGGGAGTAAGTGGTGAGGTACATGCCAAGGCACTGGAAGTTGTACGCAAAGATGTGCAGACTAGGCTCGTGAAAGCGTCCAAAGTGAGCAAAAATCGCTACGATCTTCGCAGACGCAGACGCACCTCCATGAATTGAGAGGGGACTTGTGATCTGCGCTTAAGGTCAAAAACATATCTGGCACAGGCCTTGAATGCACGAGCAAGTTTATTAATATTACCACCGGATATAGGGAACAAAACAACATCAGCTTAGAAGAAATGTGGTAGGATCAGAGCTGAGAAAAGTCTTGCGCGAGTGACCTCATCGAAATGTAGGGAAGCAGGATAGAGCGAACTCAGTCCATGAGAACACCAAGACTAGAGACCACTCTAGCCGAGAGCGTAATGTTGTGGCCTAAAATGCACAGATCAGACAGTTCAGACAAGTCAGCGACATTTGAAGCACGCAATCAATAGACGATAGCTTGCATTTTGGAGGGATTAAGGAACAAGCCATTATCAACACACCATTCACCGATCGCTGAAAGTGTCCTGTTAATGACATCCACAGAATCTTTGAGACGATTCCTTCGGGAACTACAATAAACTTGCAGACCATCCGCATAGATATGGAAACTTACCTCACCCAATGAAGAGTGTGAACAGAAGAGGAGCCAACACAGCCACCAATTAAACAGCACGCTGAAGTAGAGAACCCGAAACGATCCCTAAGCTTATCAATCAGCAACGAATGCAGGACAAAGTCAAAGGCCTTACTGAAAACCAGCAACACATGAATTACATTGTTACCATTTTCACAAAGATCCCGAATACGCGCAGCAACATCAAGAAGAGCAGCGCTAGTCGAGTGACACTGTTGTAGGCCTACTCCGTGCTTCTAACGAAGAGAGCAGCCTGGTTATGTTATCGCCTTAGCGAGACGCTCAAACTCTCCTTAAAAACTCGGGTATCTACTTTTCCTTTCTAAAAAAAAAAAAACATTTTATGCTTTGCTACAAACTTTCGACCCTTTTTCTATAATATAAGTTTCTACAAAAAAAAAACATTTACATTTTTACTCTTCTACTATATCTTTTCCAAAACAAACTTTTTATCTTCACTATAACTTTCTCAAAAAAAAACATTTACATTTTTACACTTCTACTTTATTTTTTCCAAAACAAACTTTTTATCTTCACTATAACTTTCTAAAAAAAAAAAACATTGACTTTTTTTCCACTTCCAGCTTTTTCATTTTTGCAAACATTTCCATCAATATTTCTACTTCCTTTATAATCTCAAAAATTACTGCCCAGAGTCTTGGGCTTGCTGCCCCCAGGTGCCCAAGAAAGCTTTTTTGCTCTTTTTTGGTTACCTTCCCACGACGTAAAAATTCGTACGTGGGAAAGTACAAAAAGTTTAGACGCAGTGCATATGCATGAAATCTGATATGCACTTGTGTCTTATCGAAATAATATTTTTAAGTCTACCGACATGAATAATTGTACGTATGTATAGTACATGCGATTAAGTTTTATGAATTTAGCGGAAAAGCTGTATGTAGGTATGTACATGGTACTGCATGTAGGTAAGTATACATGCCGTGTGAACGGAATGTACGACTGATAACAAAATGCAATTTATGCTAAATTTCATTTTGTCGCAGTAGGTAAATGCATTTTTAAATGCAAATGAAATTTAAATTAAATTGAAAATAAAATATTTTTAATTTTAGGGTCAATTTGTAGTACGCCAATTTGTTGCATAGGGCAAGATATTGGCGTATTTATTTTATGTTTGTGATTCTGGTCAATAGGCACCCGGGTCACAACATCCCTCCCCCCTGGAGAAAAGAAAGTTTTATTCTCTTGAGAAGAAAACTTTCTTTTTAACTAACTTAATAATTGTTTTTGATGATCTTAAGCTTACATGTGATGTACTTATATACTAAGAATATATCTCCTGTTCGGTATGATTATGGAATATGTGTACATATTATGTTATTTTTAATTTCAACAAGTTTTCAATGTTATAAATGATGGAAATAATTATACAATATAAGATGCATATTTGTCTATTGAAATAGTTATAGTAGGTAATTACTACATTAAAACAAAATACCTTACTACCATAGAATAGTTATACTAGTTTAGATAAATGTGTTTTTTCTTTTTGTTTTTTTTTTATCCATTTCTTTTTAAAGGCAATATGCACTTTTTTGCAATTCATTATCTCTACGAATAGATTTTTTTTTTTTTGTACAAGAAAAGATTTTGTTTTTAAAATGAAATCATTATACTATTCTAACCTATTTACTTTTGAGAGGTGTTTTAAATTGCCATTCTGCTGGGGGTTGTTTTTACGTTAGCGTAAATCGGCATGCCTCAGTTTTATACTTGAGGTTGTGTTTATGATATGCACTTCTGATGAATGTGATAACGAGTTTTTTTTTTTTTAGTATCGAATTCGTGTTTTTTTTTGTTGTGGGGTTTTTTTGTTTTAATCTCTTTTTTTTTTTTTAATTTGCCGGGCTAATCGCGTCTTACCAAGTCTAATAGATCTCATTGTTCATCATGACTTTGCTGGTATAGGTTGCCAATTTTATATATCATAGGCCAGCACCCTATGCCGTTAGGGTGACCGGCATATATGTACTCGTGGTAGAGTCCGTTTGGAATGGGCCTGTACGTCTCAGGTTTCATGCCCTCGGGCGTTATAGCCTTCCGTTGTGGGGCGGCCCAGCGATACCGGATCGCCACTATCCGGTGGATTTTGTACTGCGGCCTGATTACGACATGGGAGTGTCGTTTATTGGTAAATTTTTCTTTTATGGATTATTTTAGATATCTTTTAACTGTTGTTTTTCTTTTTAATTTTCATTAGGTGGCGTTGCTGTACTCATATGAGAGTCTTTTGTTGATTGGCCCCAGCTTCAGGGACCCCAAGTACCGCCTCAGGCCGGGTGATTTTTTCAATTTTTTGTATATGCTCTAATTTTTTATTTTGAATGTACTAACCATGTAGGTTAAGATGATGTTTCTACTAACCCCATTTTTTTCTTAATATATTGCTATAAAGTAATACGTACTTGAGTTTATTTTTTTTTCGTTTTGTTTCTCACTTTTTTTTTTTGGGTCTTTTCGCCTCGCCTTCTTTTGAACTGGTTTTTTAGACTCTGATTGGGAGTTTGGGACGCTGGGGTATTTTTATATGATTTGTGCTTTTTTTTTAAAAACATTATAACACTTAGTGCCATATTGTAATGATGCTGACGGGTATGATAGTAAGAATGTTGTTGGGCAGCAGGGCGGGAGAGAGGTAGAAAAAAAGGTATTTGTATACAAAATTTGATAGAAATTACACCATTGTTTATATACAGCAATGAACTAATATTAATCGTAAATAAGAAGCTTTTCAAATTTGTAGATAATTAACTTATCTTATTCATTTATTCCCTCAAGTATTTTGGTATGCTTATATTCATAGTTGTTACTTATTAATTTGTGTAGAATAATAGGTGATGCTATGCTTATAATTTCAGATAGTTTCTATTATGTTTAATTGGCTATGCCGCAAATTATTATTTATTTATGCTATTGTAATTATTTCTTTTATTTAGTATAACATAAGGTTATATATATTTATGTTTTTGAATATATATATATATGTATATAAAATATACCATTTTTATCATTAAACGTTTTTAGATATATAATTGGGATAACAATATATAAAGGATAAAAACTTATTTTATTATTATTAATATTATTGAATATAATGTAATTACGTACTTTAAGTATTCTATATAAATTTTTCAAATATAATATATAGAATGCATAGTAAATAAAAAATAAGGTTTCAAAGCTTTATAACTTTTCTAAATTTCATTTTATTTATTCCTTTATTATCTACTCATTTTAGGTATTCTAGTTTAGTATACATTGATATCAAATCCCTTTTTTTCTCTCTGTTACATATGTACGTATATATGATATGATGTGAGAAGTTAATGATGGCTTAATGTGGTTTTTATTTTTTTTTTTTCACTTTTGGGATGGGAGGTTGTTAAAGAATTAAGGTTTGGTAATGGTTATAGTTAGTCTTTGTTCGTTATAGTTTGGGTATCTTGTACCTTCCGAATGGAAGCATGAGTGCACGGGATATGTATATGCTAACATATGTTTTTATATATTTAAATATATTAGAATTAGTTGGGGGAACTATCTGCAGTTCTTCTGTTGGGAGCATGGGTTATGATGAAGTTAGACCTTCTTGGTGCCGCCGTGGGTACATCTGCAAGTATATGTTCCGGTTCAAGAGGTATATTTTTACCTATGCCGGTTTTTGATTTGTATTTCATGTACATGTAGATAAATACGATAGTCAACACTAATGCTAATGTCAAATAATATAGAGCATAGTAGTGAATGTGGTGATTGTATATAGGATTTAGAGGAGTTGATTCTTGTTATTTTTGAAGATGAATGGATTTTAAAATTTCATCGACGTCCATGTTGTTTGTGATATTTAAAGGATTTGTTCTTCTGTACGTTTCCAAAGAGGGAAGCGTCATATTTTCGAATATGTTGGAAATGTTTGTTGTTGGGATGAAATGGGAGTTAAATTTTGATATTTTTACGTTATGTCCGTGCAAGATGAATTCTTTACCGCGGACATAACAACCTGGGTAGATAAATATTGTTGCTGTTCCCTGCAGGGTTTCTGAACTAATTGAATCTTCACAAACGATATCTATATGGAAAGGTATTTTAAGGGAGAAAAGCCATGAATTTTGCTGCGATAATTCTGTCATATAGTAGTTCTGTTTTAAAGTCACAATTTTACATTTTGATGTAATAGGTTTCTTTTTTATTAAATTGATTTCACATTGATTTACTCTATTGTTTGTATTTAAGATTGGTGACGAAATTTTACAATAAAAGTGTGTAACGTTGCGCAATTGTGGATTTCTTGTATTGTTAATTCTATGTAGTGATCAGGATTGTAATCAATTAATATGTATTCCTTTAATGGTTCAATATATATGAATGAACCGTTTAGGATTGTCGGTAAGGGCATTGCTTTGACAATTTGGCTCTTTGGTACTCGAGTGAGGTGTGGTATTGTAGACAAACATGGCATATGGAGTCCATGTGTCCCAGTCTTGAGGATCCTTCGCTACATAAGATCTGAGGTACTCTGCTAAAGTTCTATGACTTCTCTCCAATGCACCATTTGTTTGAGGGTGATATGGAGTAGTTTTGAGCATTCTGATCTTTAGCAGTTTAGATACCTCGGCGAACATGCCACCTATGAGGTTAGATCACTGATCTGTTAGGATACTTTCTGGAATGCCATGTCGACAAACTATTGTTGTCGTGAAGGCTTCCGCTAATGTCTTAGATTCAGTGTTGACTATGGCAGTAGCCTCAGAGAACTTGGAAAGGTCGTCTTGAAATGTAAGGATGTATTTATTTCCAGAATGGTGTTACATGCAGGGCATCCATTGGCATCAGTTAAACATGTATATACATACATACATGCATTCCTGAATCGATTTCGTTTACGCAGAATTGAAAAATTCATGCATCAATGAATAAATGCAAACATGTATATACATACATATCTACAGCAATCTCATTGTATGCAGAATTATAATTCCCAGCTGCAAGTATAGACATATTGACAAACATATTTACAAAATTCAGTAGTTGAATAAAGTCACTCGCTACTGACCTACACCAATTTCTTAATCACATAAAGAAACAAGTGAAGGCAGTGACACAATACCCCTGCGAGCAAAAATTCACGATGATGTCATAATAGCAGCAAAGCGGCGAACGGTCTACGGAAATATTTATGTATGTACATATGAAAGCGATGAATGCCGTGATGTAACAACAACAAATCGGCAAAAGCTTTGCGGAAATTAATTTATGAATGCTATAAAGAAACACTTTACGGAAATAATAATTATGTATATACGAATGCCGTAATGAAATTAAAATTACAAGCGCTTAGCGTAATAAGAAAAAAGCAATAGTATTAAGTCAAGAATTATTGTATAAATATTCTTGTGTTTTGGAATAAAAAGTGAGTTAGTCAGTAGCAGCAGTATAATCAGAACACAAGTTGTTTCATTTACCAGGAGTAAAGCTAGTATGTTCGAACCAAACTGATTCGAATATATTTTTATAAATATTAAAATTTCTGAAAAGAAAACATAATAAAACAAGTAAAAAAGCTAGAATTGGTCTAAGACCAATTCTTAGGATACCCTAGATGAATGCCCGTATTAAATTTCGTATGGTCACCGATCTATTCAAGTATTGATTTTGAAGTTGTTTTTCGCATATATTTCTAGAACGGTTTGTCGCACAGACAAAATGATTATAACCAATTTTATAGGATTTTGTATTCTGCAGAAGTTTTTAGTACCATAAAAATGTCTTGGACTGATCGTTTTCAAAGTATACGTAAAAAACCGAAATTTTTATATGGCAACACCAAGAAAGAGTTGCCCGATTTAGTCCATTTTTGACATTTTATTTGCTAATGTAGTAAAAACATCATGTGCGAAATTTCAGCTCTCTACGTCGACGCGTTCTCAGGCCGTGACCAAATATATAGCGGAAAACGAAATTTTTATATGGCAACCCCACGAAGGAGTTGCCCGATTTGGCTCATTTTCGAACTTAATTTTACTTTTTTTTTTAAAAGTCTGTGTACAAAATTTCAGCTCTCTAAGTGTACGCGTTCTCAAGTTATCGTGCGCACAGACGGACGGACGGACGGACAAACGGACGGACGGACGGACATGCAAAAATCGAAATAACTTTTAATATTATGAATGTGTGTCCAATCCATTTTGCTCTACCATCATTATTTCGAGGTGTTACAAACGGAATGACAAACTTAGTATACCCCTATGATTTCATCTAGGGTATAAACATAGCATGCAAATTTTATAAAATGAAATCTAATCTAATCACTCTCAATCAAAACACAGATACACAACCAAACAAAGCCATGTATTTGTCTTATATACAACATATTGTATAAATACAATACAATATTATAGCCTCTTCGAACAGATTAAGTCAAAATCATTATCATACGATTGAACCGTTAGATTAATGATAAGAACAATCCTGAAAACTGAACATATTAAAAATTATCATGCTAAAATTGAGATCTGAAAATAAAATAAATATATGTTCCCTAAAAATGGGTACGATATATAACAAAAGCATTTCATGTAGCATTCAATACATGCCACAAATATAATCAGATCAAGCCGATCAATTTGCAATTCTACATCATCATTACAAAACGGGAATTTATTTTTCTTCATGGGCTGCTGCATCGAAATTTTTTATCACAGCAGCATCTGCTGCCGTCTGTTTCTTGTTGCTATGCATTTTGTTCGTTGCTAGGTAAGTTTTATCACTAGTACCGTAAGTGCACAGATGTTCTGCCAATTCTTGTGATCATGCGCCTTTGTTACTCCATCATTGGTGTCATGTGCAAGCAATGGCTATAAAAACCACAAGCTGACTGATCTCGATCTCTTTTTGCACTTGGCATCGCTTGGGATAGGTTGGGTAGGTAGGGACTAATATTTTATATCGGGTATCGACTGATATAGAACTTTTATTAACAAATCATTTTATTTTGGGTATTGACCGAAGTAATCATTTACTAACAAACACTTTATTTCGGGTTTTGACTGAAATAAAGAATCTTACTTCGGGTCTTGACTGAAGTCAAGATAACACTTTAAGTCGGGCATTGACTGATTTAAAGAGCATTATTTCGGGGATTGACTGAAATAATCATCTACTAACAAACACTTTATTTCGGGTTTTGACTGAAATAAAGAATCTTACTTCGGGTCTTGACTGAAGTCAAGATAACACTTTAAGTCGGGCATTGACTGATTTAAAAAGCATTATTTCGGGGATTGACTGAAATAATCATTTACTAAGAAACACTTTATTTCGGGTTTTGACTGAAATAAAGAATCTTACTTCGGGTCTTGACTGAAGTCAAGATAACACTTTAAGTCGGGCATTGACTGATTTAAAAAGCATTATTTCGGGGATTGACTGAAATAATCATTTACTAACAAAAACTTTATTTCGGGTTTTGACTGAAATAAAGAATCTTACTTCGGGTCTTGACTGAAGTCAAGATAACACTTTAAGTCGGGTATTGACTGATTTAAAGAGCATTATTTCGGGGATTGACTGAAATAATCACTTACTAACCAACACTTTATTTCGGGTTTTGACTGAAATAAAGAATCTTAGTTCGGGTCTTGACTGAAGTTAAGACAAGATTTTAATTCGGGTATTGACTGATTTAAAGCATATTGTATCTCGGGTCTTGACTGAGATTAAAATTACTAACATTAACACTTTATTCCTGGTCTAGACGGGAGTAAAGAATTGTTCTAATAAAATATTAGAACAATAAAATATTAGAACAAAGGGTCTTAACATTAGCTTAAATCCAACCACCTCAAGTGCCAAGTTTAGATCGGTGAGTACCAGCCACTTGTAACATTTTATTATTTATTTATATATCTATTTTATAACAAATTTATTCATATATATATATATATTTACATACTATATACTTCGTGTGCATATTTATCAAATATATCAATTCAACTTACTCTATATTTATTTTATAAACATATAGCCTTTTTAACGATTTCATATTGCAATTTTTTGGCAATACGTGTTTTCTCTGACCCAAACTTACATATTGAGTTTTATCCCAATACAACTAATTGTGCATTACAAATCTGTGTTTTCTAGTGTATGTGGATCTTTGACCTAATTCCTTATATACATAATCTTATCTTACTATAATTAGTGGGCAACATTAAGAAATAAGTGTGTATTATTGAACGTTAAAAGAAGTGGACAGTGTTTTTAATTATAAGAGGATAAACCACTGATCTTAATCCATAATTATCAGTGCATTCATTGCAGTCTTCAGTAAATTCAAATTTGCGTGTACGTTCTAACTACGAGCAGTACATTTTATGGTCCTTCGAGCCGGATATAAGGTTTAGTGTTTTATCTTATCAATCGTTTCATTATGTCTGCTCTTCAAAAATTTTTGGGCAACCAAGCCACTTCCGCAATAATCTTTGAAAAATCGTTCAATAACTACAACAAAACTGATGTAGAAAAACGAACGAAAGGTCTTATTTCTGAGCGATTAACCGCTCTAAGTGAAATTTGGTCAGAGTACAAGAAAGATCACTATACACTTATTCAAGCCACGCAGGCTTTGGAAGATAGTGAACTTCAAAAATACGATTATTTCGCAAACGATCAATTTTCAAAGGTGGAAGATCAATACTTTACTTTTCGAGGTATTCTTAGGGATGCATTAGATGCAAATCAAGGTTGAACCAAGTCCAAAATCAGAACATGAAACTCCATCGTCTCTGAGACTACCTAGCATCACAATCCCAAAATTCTCAGGATCTTATGATTCTTGGAGACCTTTTCACGATCTTTTCAAGTCCCTGGTGCATTCAAATTCTGCGTTATCAGCGGTGCAGAAATTGCATTATTTAAAGTCAAGTGTATCTGGAGAAGCAGAGCACTTATTGCGTCAATTTCCTATGACCAACTCGAGCTATGACAGCGCATGGAAGATATTGCTTGAAAGGTATGATAATAAACGAGTCTTGGTAAATGCCCAATTGAAAGCACTCTTTAATCTACCTAAAGCAGCCCACGAATCAGCCAAGGCTATCAAAACCTTGCTAGATAAGTCTTCGGAATGTATCTTCGAACTCGAGGCATTGCAAGTTTCCACTAAGCAATGGGATGCAATTCTCATCTATATGGTGGTACAATGTTTGCCAGCAGAAACGCACCGTGCATGGGAACAAGAGATTAATACAGCAAAAGGACTTCCCACTTTCGAATCCTTAAAAATATTTTTACAATCTAGATTTAGAATTTTAGAAGCCATAGTCGATACCAAACCATCCCCAGCCAACAAAAATGATCAAGTCCCGAGAGCATCTACCCATTTTACTTCATACACCCAAGCATGTCCTTTGTGCAAAGAGCAGCACCGTCTATTTAAATGTCCGAAATTCATAAAACTCGATGTAGACAATAAATTCAAAATTGTCACATCAAATCAATTATGCAATAACTGCCTATCAAAGGGGCACACTACGAAAACTTGTACCAGTAAGTTTTCATGTCAGCGATGTGGAAGGAGGCATCATTCCTAACTTCACAGGAATAATGCCACTCCAAGGATCTCGACCCAATTCAAGCCAAGGGAGCAGCAATCAAGAGCTCAACCTTGTAATTCACCTTGCACATCCAATAAATCCCTTCACACCCTTCATGCAAAAAATCATCATACCAAACAAGCACTGCTTGCCACAGCATTGTTAAACGTTCCTACAAAAAAGGGAAACATGTTGGTATTAAGAGCACTGATAGATTCAGGCTCTCAAGTTTCATTTGTAACCCAAGCCGCCGCACGTAAGCTGCAATCATCCACTACAAACGTGGAAATTCAAATCACTGGCCTGGGAAAAACTGGAACTACAAATGTTCAAAAACAAACTACATTGAACATTTATCCTTATTCAACCACAACTCAGGCAACCACGGTCACTGCCCTTATAGTGGATACAATTACGGACATTTTACCCCCTTCAACCATTCCAAACAAAAAATGGAGTCATATACATGAGCTACCACTGGCCGATCCATTTTTCTTTAAACCAGGAAAAATTGACCTGCTTTTAGGAGCAGATGTGTATAGCGAAATACTCTTGGAAGGTTTACGGAAAGGTCCTCCAGGAACACCAACTGCCCAAAACAGCACCCTCGGATGGATACTTTTCGGAAAGCTAAAAAATACATCCACTTTCTTAACAGCATCTGCATTAACAGCAAAGGTTCATTACGACGACGACACTTCACTGGATAAACTTTTACGTCAGTTTTGGGAAACTGAAGAAGTTAATCCAGGAAGAAAGCTGTCTAAAGCAGATCAAGAATGTGAAGAGTTTTATCAAAAAACTCATTTTCGTAACGGACACGGCCGTTACGAAGTTCGTCTGCCTTTCACAGCAGAAAGTCCTAGTCTAGGCGACTCTCGTGGTATGGCATTACGTAGGTTCTACAGCCTAGAACGGCAATTAGAACGAAATCCTGAACTTTATCAGGAATACAAAGCTTGTATTAATGAATACAAGACATTAGGTCACATGACAGTGGCTAATAAGATAGTAAGCAACGAACAAAGTTACTATCTTCCTCACCATGCTGTTATCAAAGATAGCACCACTACAAAGGTACGCGTCGTCTTTGATGCTTCAGCAAAAACGACTAATGGAAAAAGTGTAAACGAACAGCTGCATACGGGTCCAGTACTGCAGTCTGAACTTTTCTCAATCATCCTCAGATGGCGAAAGTACAAATTCGCTATGTCTGCTGACATAGAGAAAATGTACAGGATGATAAAAGTACAACCTCCAGATCAAACCTATCAAAGAATAGTTTGGAGGAATAATCAAAATGAACGTATTCAAGATTACCAATTGACCACGGTAACCTTTGGTACAACGCCAGCCCCTTATCTTGCAATAAAAACACTTAACCAGCTAGCTGTTGATAAAGCTGACCAATTTCCCGAAGCTGCAAAGATAGTGTCTCGTGACTTCTATGTTGATGACCTTCTTACAGGCTCAGATACAAAGGAAGAAGCCTTCCACATACAAGATCAACTTATCAATCTGTTATCTTCCGGCGGGTTTAACTTGAGGAAATGGGTAAGCAATTCTTCAGATTTACTATCTAGGATCCCCGAACCATACAGAGAAGTTGAACTTCCTTTGCGATTCGCAAGCGATGAATCTGTGAAAACTTTAGGCATTCATTGGTATCCAGGAGCTGATTGCTTCATTTTACAATATAGGAAGAAAGCAGATTGCCTCTCTACAAAGCGGTCTATTCTTTCAGAAATTGCGACGCTTTTCGATCCACTTGGCTGGATATCGCCCATTATAATTACTGCTAAAATCTTGATGCAAGCTTTATGGCTTTCAGGATGTTCATGGGATGAACGAATACCGGCACACATTGATAAGCAGTGGCGCGAATTCAAAACAGAATTACAACATATCAGTAATATCAAGATACCACGTTGGTTACACACTACAAGTAACCTATCCACCTGTCAAATACATGGATTTTCAGATGCTTCCAATCAAGCATATTCTGCTGCTGTATACATTCGAGTGATTGATGAAGAAGGAAGTCTTCAAGTCAATTTACTCATGGCAAAATCAAAGGTAGCGCCTGTTAAATCCGTATCTCTCCCACGTCTTGAATTATGCGGTGCGGTATTGTTAGCTCGGCTCATAAATCGCGTTAAAATAGATTTGCAATTTGACCAAGTTCCAATATTTGCTTGGACGGATTCTTCTATTATATTATCATGGATTCGTAGTCACCCCAATAAGTATAAAACATATGTGGCTAATCGGGTTGCGGAAATTCAGGGATTGATCGACATTAAGGCATGGCAACATGTAAGGTCTGCTGACAATCCAGCTGACTGCAATTCCAGAGGAATTAAGTCTTCGTCATTAAATGATCATAAACTATGGTGGCATGGACCTCAGTGGTTGCAGGACAGTGAAAACAATTAGCCGAAATCTAAACCAATTCCATCTAATGAGCCTGAAACTGAACAAAAACGAGTCACACATTTCGCAATAGCTCATTCAAACATCGATGATTTGTTTGAAAAATTCTCCAGCTTTACCAAATTACAACGCATAGTTGCCTATTGCATTAGGTTCATAAATAAATGCAAAGGGCCAATGGTGGTGTCCACTCAAGAACAATTAATGGACCCAAAGATACTTAATCCGACAGAAATTGCTCAAGCAAAAATTCGGCTCATTAAAGCAGCACAGAATGCCGCTTTCGGTACTGAAATTAAATGTTTACAAAAACAGAATCCACTTCCAGTTAAAAGCAAGATCTTATCACTTAACCCCTTCTTAGATAACACTGGATTAATTCGAGTAGGTGGGCGGTTAAGAAATGCTAATATTCATTACAGCCAAAAACATCCAATAATCGTGCCAAGGGAGAGTAAATTAACAACATTAATAATCGACCACTTCCATATAAAGACTTTGCATGGAGGTCCGCTATTGGTATTATCCATGATTCGAAACGAATTTTGGATTCCACAAGGGCGTAAAATCGTAAAACAAGTATTACATAAATGTATAAATTGCTTTAAGCAATCCGCATCTATCAAAAATCAAATCATGGGAAATCTTCCTTCACCACGGGTCAATCTGACTAGACCGTTTCAACAAACTGGCCTAGACTATGCTGGTCCTTTCAATTTAAAAGTATCTAAATTTCGAAACAATCGAATATATAAAGGGTATATTTGCATTTTCATTTGCATGGCAACCAAAGCCATTCATATAGAAGCTGTGTCAGATTTGTCCACAGCAGCCTTTATAGCAGCTTTTCGCCGTTTCTCCAGCCGAAGGGGACTCAGCACAGATATCTTTTCAGATTGTGGCTCTAATTTCATTGGAGCTGACAAAGTCCTACAAAAGGAATTCCGAACAGCCATACTGCAAGCTAACAATCAGATTGCAGAAACACTAGCCCAAGACGGGATATGTTGGCATTTTAACCCGCCTTCCGCACCTCATTTTGGAGGATTGTGGGAGGCCGGAGTTAAATCCATAAAATTCCATTTAAAGCGAATTTTGGGGAATTCTTCATTGACCTTTGAAGAATTTGCAACTGTTTTGACACAAATTGAAGCCTGTCTAAATTCCAGGCCTCTATGTCCTATCACAGAAGATCCAGACGATCTCAATGTTCTTACTCCAGGACATTTTTTAATCGGTACTTCTTTATTACTTCCACCAGAACTCGTGCTGGAAAATAAGGTTTCATCAGTTACCAGATGGAAACATCTCCAATTGTTGCAACAACAGTTTTGGCACAAATGGTCTAACGATTATCTAAATTCCCTACAAAATAGACCTAAATGGCAGTCTCCAATATCAAATCCTAAAATAGGAGATCTAGTTATAATTAAAGAACCTAATCTGGTAGTGAGCCGGTGGTTATTAGGACGAATAACTGAAGTTCACCCAGGTGCTGACAAATATGTTCGCGTAGTCAGTATAAAGACAAAAAATGGAGTTGTAAAAAGACCAATAGCCAAAATTTGTATCATGCCGATACAAGAAAGGGAAATTGCATCAATATAGAAAATTAAAATTTCCTGTTTGTTTTCTTATAAAAAAAAAAAACCCCAACATACATTCATTCGTCACATAACATAGTCTCCAGCAGAAAATCACCCACCCATTTAAAGTTGCATACAATCAAGTTCCGTTACGTGCAAATTGAAATACTCATTCCCAAGCGAACAAATTTCAACCGAAACCGTTACATTTGAAATGTAAAATTGTGTTTCTATAACAAACATGTATAATAAAGAGAAACTCAAATTATACTATCAAAAAAAAAAAAAAAAAAAATGCAATATACCGTTATATTTCAAACACAAGTCACTTCGGTGCAAGAAATGCAGGCAAGAACTAAACAAAAAGTCCCGTTATGTTTGAATAAATTCAAGTACGAAATTAAATCAAGCACCAGTTAAATTCAAACAGTTGGCATGAGCGCATCAATTAGTGGTGATTGCGAAAAAGAGTTGCCTATTACTCCAGGACGAACCTGGGAGAAGGAGCTTGAGGAAGCATGGAATCTGGAGAGAGAATTTATAAATAAGCCCTTTTCTTCCAAGCACTATTCGGAGGAAGACTCCACAGAAGAAGACTGGGATCTGGATGACGAAATTGCCAGGGTATCACCATCTCCTCAGCCGTCAATAGACGAGGACTGTGAGGAAATTCGCCAATTACAGGAGGACCTTAACAGATTGCAACAGCAACGATCAAATATGTTGAAGGTTAATCAAAGCCTCACCAAGATGTCGTTGACCAGCATACCAACGCCAATCATCATAATTGAGGATTCACCTCCTTCTTCCCCAAAGGCTGAGAAAACATCTCCTGAAGCAACTATCGAGGAAACAACCTCCACCACCTGTAACCCAGAGTCAGATCCACCTGAAGACAGCGGTTTACATATTCAGCAGGCTGAGACAGAGTTACCTACAATTGAGGACATACAACAATCACCAACCAGCATCCAACAGGATAGCAGTTCAAGCGATCCACCAACTGTATTCAATATTTTAAAGGACCAATCGATATTGCCTACAAAAATTTCGGATGATGATCTCCTCGTCACTATTGTGGACAATCAAACGGGATTTAAAGAGGATTATACAGTTTCGATGGCTGCTTTAAGACGCTCCAAGAAGAGAAACTGGCGTTTTTCTACTAATGACGGTACGAAAATCAAAGTAAGACTTTTGGCCGATAACACTATTAAAATAATAAAATGACTATAATAACAATTGTGTTTGTCTGGTTTATTTGCATCATTGGTTGTACATTATTTTTTGTTTCTTCGTTCTTTTTGAAAGCAACATCGGGTCCGCCCCTTTTTTCTCTTTCATTTAAAGTATTCTGTTATTTTCCTTATTTACTAGGTTCAAGAGTGCTTTTCTCATTCAAGGCGTCAGTAAGCTAATATTTTGAAAGACAGCTCAAGCCTTTCAACTGGGGGCAGTATGTTCGAACCAAACTGATTCGAATATATTTTTATAAATATTAAAATTTCTGAAAAGAAAACATAATAAAAACATAGCATGCAAATTTTATAAAATGAAATCTAATCTAATCACTCTCAATCAAAACACAGATACACAACCAAACAAAGCCATGTATTTGTCTTATATACAACATATTGTATAAATACAATACAATATTATAGCCTCTTCGAACAGATTAAGTCAAAATCATTATCATACGATTGAACCGTTAGATTAGTGATAAGAACAATCCTGAAAACTGAACATATTAAAAATTATCATGCTAAAATTGAGATCTGAAAATAAAATAAATTTATGTTCCCTAAAAATGGGTACGATATATAACAAAAGCATTTCATGTAGCATTCAATACATGCCACAAATATAATCAGATCAAGCCGATCAATTTGCAATTCTACATCATCATTACAAAACGGGAATTTATTTTTCTTCATGGGCTGCTGCATCGAAATTTTTTATCACAGCAGCATCTGCTGCCGTCTGTTTCTTGTTGCTATGCATTTTGTTCGTTGCTAGGTAAGTTTTATCACTAGTACCGTAAGTGCACAGATGTTCTGCCAATTCTTGTGATCATGCGCCTTTGTTACTCCATCATTGGTGTCATGTGCAAGCAACGGCTATAAAAACCACAAGCTGACTGATCTCGATCTCTTTTTGCACTTGGCATCGCTTGGGATAGGTTGGGTAGGTAGGGACTAATATTTTATATCGGGTATCGACTGATATAGAACTTTTATTAACAAATCATTTTATTTTGGGTATTGACCGAAGTAATCATTTACTAACAAACACTTTATTTCGGGTTTTGACTGAAATAAAGAATCTTACTTCGGGTCTTGACTGAAGTCAAGATAACACTTTAAGTCGGGCATTGACTGATTTAAAGAGCATTATTTCGGGGATTGACTGAAATAATCATCTACTGTTAAATCATACAAAAAACCTTTGCCACTGCCAACTTGATTGACAACTGATTTACTCACAAGCAAAATGTCTGAACTTCCCAACTTCTTCGTTCCTCTTGTAGAACAGAAATTGTGCGCATTCATAAAGTAATTCCGTACTGCGAAATCCTTATTTATCCCCTGTAAAAAAAAAATGAGTTGATTTTTTTTAGTTTGAACACTAGAGCAACTTCCTATAAGCTACTACGAGTGTAAACTTCTCTCTTGCAAATACTCCACTGAAAGAAACTGAAAACCTGCCACGTGTGGCACAAAATGAATCTTCAATATGTTCTCACGACACTGATGCTTGCTGCCCTCTGTCAATCAACGTAGAAACTAAAAATTCAAACAACGTTTAAGCACAATCACATGTAGGTGGCGGTAGTGTAGCGGTATTAAAAAGATATCGTTTGGTTGCTCATTTATCACTGACTTTTATTCTCTGAACGATTTTTTTGCTCTATAAAAATTAATTGCTAAATAAATTATTTTAAGCTAATCTAACAACAAGAAAACTGCAATTCTTTAATTCATTCAAATTTATATCTAAATTACTGATTATGACTTCTGCTCAAATTTCTTACTACTAATAAATAATTAAACTTATGTTTTAATTCTTTATCTTCCTTATTATTAAACTCTACAAACTATTGCTGAAAGAGAAAATTTTGATTATAATGTCAATTATGAATTAAACTAACACGTAGTGTGAAGCTGACCTTAGAAAAGGCAGATTTTGACACTGTGTATAGATTAACGAAACTGACTATTTTCTGTATGAACAAATGTCTTATTCTTAGATAAATTCAAATTGTTTTGTGACTCCTATTTAGTGTAATCAACATTCAAAATAGCATGCGTTCACACCTTACGGACAATCACCTTTTCCAATAATTTATCTAGCTGACTAATTACCTTGGAATTTATTGTAAAATACGAGTGTTGAAAAAATCAAATCAAACAAAAAAACTAATTTGTAGAATGCGTTAAGAAAAAATTTAAACCAACTAAAGCAAAGAAAAAAAAAAGAAATTTAAAGCAAATTGAAAAGAAGAATTAAAACTGAAAAATTACTATACACAAACAAAATGAAAATTAATTATTAATGTTGAAAAAAAATGAAGTTTATTTGAAACGAAAATGAACTATTTTTTAATCACTGAGAACTTGCAAATCTGAAATACTGTGACCTTTTCGGCAGCTGTATCTCTTTTGACAATTCGATGAAAAAGAAGAACGATTGACGAAATGACCCCCTTTTTATAGAGAAATTTGTTCCATTTTCGACATTTATAAAGTGAAATATTCAAAATTTTCACTGAAAATGATAGAAGACTGAACTTTTCTTACTATCAAAAATTAACAAATTAAATACTCTACATTTTGATAATTTTCTCTTGAAAATTGGTTGTAAATTCGCTGTTTTTAATCAATTTTTGTAAATTTTGGAACATTTGCTATAAAAATCTCGATTCGCTACGTTTCATTTCAATGTAATAGATTTTTATGTCATTTCGTAATATTTGCTGTCTTCTTCCCACTGTGAGTCTCTTTCGCACTCATTGTGGGAAATGTATTATTAAAAAATCGCGAATATCACGTTTCTCGCGTAAAATATCGCGAAACGAACGCGGCCATCAAAATCACGATTTAATTCTACGTGATTTTGATATGTCAGACGTCGCGAAATTGTGAAGTTCAAGTTGTTTTGACACTGTCGCGCGCGAGTGTCAAGTTATTTTTATTTGTGGTTTTGAGTGTTTTTTAGTGTTTTTCTTTAGGTAATTTCCTCACTATGGATATTGTTGATAACCAGGTAAGCAATTTTCTTCTTTATTTTATTAATTTTGCTTGTAAGTTGCTAGTTTTACAAATTTGTGACAAATGTCAGGTAAGTGCCTTTGTGGCATTTTTACTTGTTTTTGTCCACAAATGCTTAATATAACTATATTAATTACGTAGTTTGTGAGTTATATTAATGTTTTATGTGGTGATCTTCATGGGAAACATGAATTTATCCGTGTTTTCCATGTCTCCAAATCTTCATGGAATTGTTGTTGTACATATGTACACAGCAGTGTTCTTAGTTCAGATCAATGACCTTTGATTATTATTAAATAAAATTCTTGTTTTATTTTGTTTGTAGTAATTCATTTCTTTTATTTCATTTCAGATATTCGTAAAAACAACCCTTCTTTTGTTTTCTTTTTACCTGTGAAGACTCCAGGTAGAGGTAACTTTTTATGTATTTATTTTTAAATTGTTATTGAGGTTTGTCTTTCCTTTTTTTCAGGTTCGCTGAACATTCTCCCTCCCGTTGAACGGTCCTGTTCAACACTCTCTGCTTAATTTTCTGGATTCCGCGTTTTCGATAATGGTGGAGCAGTAGTGTGCCATCAGCACGAACACGTAACAGTACTTGATAGCGATCAGGTAGGTTTAGTGTTCGTTCTTTATTGCGTCTGGTTTGGATGTCTTCAAAGTTTATGCGTTTTATAACCTCGCTTGGAAGAAAGATGGTGATGTCCTCACGGGTTATAAATTTCTGGAATGAGTTCTTCAACCTCATTTTAGCTTCATTCATTGTGGTTGTGGGTAGCAGCCGTTCCAAATTATCTACTTGGGCTCCATTGGCGATGATTTTTTCTGTTACTGTGGGATTGGTCTGCGGCGTATCCATCAGCAACAAGTCGTGGGCGTTGGAAGTTGATGCCTCTGCTTTTGAGACTTTGGATGTAGATGCCTCTGCTTTGGTACTTGACTCTGCTTCTGGTTCCTTGGTACTGTCTTCCAATTTTGCCCATAGCTCCTCGAACTCACTGGGGTCGAATCCAGAATCAATGGGATCATCAGGTAGCATGAAATTCAGATTGATATCGTCATAGATATCTAGGATGTCCTCATCGATATCGTAATTTTTTGACATCTGTGAAAGAAAATTATAAGTATTTTGTCTAATAAACAGGACATTCACAAACAGATAACAAATGTGACAACACATAATTCATTTTGTTATCCTATTGGTAACCGACACACCTTATTGATTGGTCTTGTGAATATACTTGTCTGTGTTTTGACTTGCACCACTCGGACTAGACCATCGGATCCTGGGTGAACTTCTTCGATTATCCCTAATGGCCAAAGTGTTGGTGGTGTATTTTCGCAGCGTAATAGCACGACATTTCCCTTTTGCAGGTTGGGCTGTTGATTACACCATTTGGGTCTATTCTGTAACTGGTTTAAGTAGTCCTTTGACCAATGGTTCCAGAAACGTTGCACCATCTGCTGGATATGCTTCCATCTGGTTGACAAGTTCATGTCTGTGTAATCAGGCTCTGGAAGGGCATTGAGGGATTGCCCTATTAGAAAGTGCCCAGGAGTTAATACGAATGCATCATTGGGATCGTCACGAAGATGATATAGTGGCCTTGAATTCAGGCAGGCCTCAATTTGATTTAGCAATGTAGCATACTCCTCAAATGTGAGGCTGGTATTTCCAATTGATCTACGCAAATGGTGTTTGATTGATTTAACGCCTGACTCCCAAAGTCCGCCAAAATGCGGAACTGCAGGCGGATTCATATGCCACGTAATGGATTTTGGGGATAAATATTCGGCTGCTACTGGATTTGCTTTCTTTATGGCCTGACGTAGATCCTTCTCAAGTATTGATTTTCCTCCAACAAAATTTGTGCCACAGTCGGAATAGAGGTCAGTGCACAAGCCTCTTCTGCTTATGAACCTTTTTAAAGCTGCTATGAATGCTTCTGAAGTTAGATTATACACTAGTTCAATGTGTACAGCTTTAGTGGCCATACAGACAAAGATACAGAAATAAGCCTTTTGTGACCTTGCATTTCTATAACTCGCTGTCTTTACTGTTAATGGACCAGCATAGTCTATTCCAACTTTAGCAAAGGGTTTTGTGATGTTGACTCTTGCTGATGGTAGATTACCCATCAATTGCGTTGTTGTTGCTTGGCGCTGCCGGAAACATTTCATGCATTTGTGTATCCTAGTTGAGATACACCGCCTTCCATCTAAGATCCAGACTGAATTTCTACTTGTATTTAGAAATAACGATGTACCCCCATGCAAGGTCTCCAGATGGGCCTTGTCAATGAAGATGGACGTTACATGATGATCCCGAGGTAAAATTACTGGGTGTCTTCTGCTGTAAGGTATTAACGCATTCTCCAATCGTCCTCCTACTCGTATCAACCCATTTTCATCAAGCATTGGATTTAATCGTAACAGCTTGCTATTCTTAGCTAGCACCCTTTTATGTAGCAGTGCTTGATATTCTTCTGGGAATGCGAACATCTGTACTAATCGGAATACTGTTTTTTGTGCATTTATGTACTCAGTACTGGTGAGTGTCGTACTCCTCTTGTTGTAAGGACTTCTGCAATTCTGTATGAATCGCTGCATCATAGCTATGACGCGAACTAAACGTGTGAACGATGAGTATCTTTCGAGAATGTCGTTCGTACAATTTGCTAAGAAATTCGTGACCATTGGTGTCTTTTGCTCGAGTGTAGTTGATTCTTTAATATCAGTGGTGAGTGACCAGTTGTGTTCCGATTGCGATAGCCATAAGGGTCCGTGCCACCAACATTCATTGCTCAAGAGCTGCGGGATTGTGATGCCACGTGCCGCAACGTCCGCTGGATTGTGACTTGATGGAATATGTCGCCAATGCTCGAATTTCAAATTATCCTGGATTTCTACGACCCGATTGGCCACATAGATTTTCCATTTAGAGGGGTGCTCCCTTATCCATTGTAAGACTATTTTTGAATCTGTCCAAGCAACTATGGGAATATTTTCCAAATGAATGCCCTGTACAATGGTCTTCAATAATCTCACGAGCAGTAAGGCACCGTTCAATTCAAGACGTGGTATTGTCATTGGTTTAATCGGTGCTACTTTTGTCTTTGACGTTAGCAAATGTGTAACAACTGTACCATTATCTTGTTCTACTCTTAAGTAGATTGCTTCAGCGTATGCTTTGCATGATGCGTCGCAGAATCCATGAATTTGCATGCGTGAATCTTTCGAATAGTGAATCCATCTTGGGATTCGTAATTGCTCCAATAAGTGCAGATTATCAGTGAATTGTCTCCAGAGCTGATTAATGTTTTCCGAAACAGGATCATCCCATGATGAGCCCGTAATCCATAAGTCTTGCATTAGAAGTTTAGCTTGTATGATTACTGGAGCTAGCCATCCTAAAGGATCATATAGGGATGCGATCCCTGATAATATGATGCGTTTTGTGAAGACTGCATGACTCGATGGTGGTTTGATTGTAAACGTGAAGTAATCATCCTTTGGGAACCATTTGATTCCCAAGGTTTTTACTGAATCATGTTCTGAAAACATTCGTGAGGTTTTCAGTTCTACGTGATCTTCTGGTAGATCTTGCAACAGTCTGGGGTCGTTGCTGGTCCATTTTCGTAAATTGAAACCAGCAGAATTCATCATTTGGATGAGCTGATGTTGTAGTTCCTTCGCGTCCTGTAAAGTATTAGCTCCAGACAACAGATCGTCCACATAAAAATTGTTAAACACTGCATCTGCTGCAAGCGGCCAATTATGCCTTTCGTCTTCAGCCAACTGTTGCAGCGTTCTTATGGCCAAATATGGAGCTGAGGTTGTACCAAATGTTACCGGTTTTTGTTGGTAATCTTGTAGTATATTCTTCTCTGGATGCCGCCACACTATTCTTTGAAAATTCCTATGATCTGGATGTATCTCAATCATACGGTACATCTTCTCGATGTCTGCATTCATGACAGTTCTATATTTCCTCCAATTCAACAACGTCGTGAATAAAGTCGGCTGAAGTGTTGGTCCCTTCAACAAATGTTGGTTGAGAGACTCTCCATTTGTCGTCTTTGCTGATGCGTCAAACACAACCCGTAGTTTTGTTGTTGAACTGTCCTTGATTACAGCATGATGAGGAATATAATAGTGAGTTTCGTTGTCTTGAGGCGGACTTACTTCTTCCATGTGTCCTAAAGTGATGTACTCGTCTAAACATTTTTCATACTCCATTTTGTATTCCATATTTCTTGCAAATTGCCTTTGTAGGCTTTCTAAACGTCTAATCGCTTGTTGCCTAGAATTGCCCAACGCTGGTGTGATGTTACTTACAAATGGTAACTTTACTTGATATTTTCCTGATTCTAGTCGAACACAAGAGTTTTGAAATATTCCTTCACATATTGTTTCATCTTGTTAGGGGTTTTGTAGACACTTCTTCGGTTTCCCAGAACTGTTTAAGTTGCTTATCTAAAGCGTCTGTATGTGTCATGAACGCCTTTACTGTGCTCTCATTTGCTGCCTTTTCAGCTGGTCCTAATAGCATCCAACCAAAGATTGTCTTGATGGCTGTTGGTGTATTAGGTGGACCCTGTACAATTCCTTCTTGTACTATCTTAGCATAAACTAGTGCATCTATCTTGCCTGGTTTCCAAAATGTAGGATCTGCTAAGTTGAGTTGATTTAAGTGCTTGTAATTGACTTTAGATATAAACTTTGTTGGTAACGCATCAGTGATTTTGTCAATTACCAAAAAATCCTCTGAGATTGCTCTCGTATCTTCTCCACAAGACGTCAGTGATAGCTTGGTTATCTTGCTCGAATTACCTGTTAAACTTTTGTTCAACCCTATTACAGTCACTTGTGTTGGACTGCAAATAGCCTGCAATTTGTGACATGCAGACTTTGTGATAAAAGAGCATTCTGACCCTGAGTCGATAAGACAGCGCAAAATTTGTGGCCTTCCGTGCTCACCTTGGGCTTTTACTAAAGCCGTAGATAGTAACGCGTAAGATCGTTCTCGATTCATGTAAGTATGGGTTGTAGTTCGATCTTCTGTACCCTGATTGGTACCTAGTTTGATTTGGTCAAGATTGTTACTATCTCTGTGTTGTTGTTGTTGAAGTTGCCTAGGGTTGGCGTTGACATCAACTTCAACAGATTTGGATTGTAGGTTAGTAGCTTCTACATTCCTAGGATGCAAATTGTTTGCTTTTGCATCTTGATGTATCGATGTATGATGCATTTGTTTGCATTTTGCACATCGATATCTACTAGAATAATTCCTAATTGAATGTTTCCTTGACAAGCAGTTGTAGCAAAGTCCATTTACCTTGATGAACCTTTTTCTGCCTTGAATATCCATCTTCTGGAATCTTGTGCAGTTCTGAAGGAGATGATCTTCATTACATGCTGAGCATTTCACTGACTTGATTGTGTGTAATGCTTTCATTGTAGTTGGTTTCGAGTGACATTTGGCTTGATTTGACTTGGGTGCCAACGTGTCTGAAATTGCTTCTAAGATTTTCAATCGAGTGTCCAAAAATGTGAATAATTGTTCATAAGTTGGCAGCTCTTGCGACGCTCCTTGGTTTTCTTCCCACAATCTTAATGTTGCGAAAGGCAGTTTCTGTACTATTAAATACACAAGTAATACATCCCATGTCGCAGTATTAACTTGCAAAGCCTTCAATTGCTGTAGACACTCTTGTGTAGTGTCAACCAGTGATTTTAATTCTACAGCTGTTTCTGAAGTTATTTTAGGTTGATTTGTCAAAATCTTAAGCTGATGATTTACAAGAATCTTCTTATTCTCGTACCTTGCCTTCAATTTATTCCATGCGGGTAGATAATCTTCATTTGTGATGGGAGTGTGACGTAGTAATTTCTCCGCCGCATCACCTAGTAATGAGCTTTTCAAGTAGTACAATTTCTGAACATCCTTCAAGTTTGTGTTGTTGTGTACTACGGCCGTGAATAAATCTTGGAACGAGCGCCAGCCGTCATAGTTACCATTATACTTTGGCAACATGATTTTTGGTAATATATTTTGTTGTTGTTGTTCCACACGAGTTTGTTGTGTTAACAATAGTGTGGATTCTGCCAACTCTGTAGTAGGATGAATCAAATCGAATAATTCTCCTATATATATACAATATGCATTTTCCATATTACAATATGTGTCATCAGTGATATACTTTGGTTCATTTTTGGGCGGTGTTTCAATGATCAGCTCATTGATCAGCTGATCAATCTGTTCATAATCAGCCCATGTTCGCTGGATTTCAGAGAGTTTGGCTTCGTACACACCCCTTGAATGCTTTTCTGTTATTGTCTTCTTTCCATTAGTAATTGCTTTCTTCAGGCGATTCCTTAAAGCTTGTTCTTTATTTAACAAACTTTTGAGTTCTGTCATTTTAAATTAGTTAAGAAACCTGAGCAGCGAATAATAGTATAAATTTAAATGTCAAAAAACTACATAAATTTTAAATTAGAAATTGTCTGAATTGAATGAATTGCAGTCTACTTTTACTTCCTACAGCAATGAATATGGCCTACAATAAATGAATCAAACGAATCCTGGATGGAACCACCAAAATGTTAAATCATACAAAAAACCTTTGCCACTGCCAACTTGATTGACAACTGATTTACTCACAAGCAAAATGTCTGAACTGCCCAACTTCTTCGTTCCTCTTGTAGAACAGAAATTGTGCGCATTCATAAAGTAATTCCGTACTGCGAAATCCTTATTTATCCCCTGTAAAAAAAAAAATGAGTTGATTTTTTTTAGTTTGAACACTAGAGCAACTTCCTATAAGCTACTACGAGTGTAAACTTCTCTCTTGCAAATACTCCACTGAAAGAAACTGAAAACCTGCCACGTGTGGCACAAAATGAATCTTCAATATGTTCTCAAGACACTGATGCTTGCTGCCCTCTGTCAATCAACGTAGAAACTAAAAATTCAAACAACGTTTAAGCACAATCACATGTAGGTGGCGGTAGTGTAGCGGTATTATAAAGATATCGTTTGGTTGCTCATTTATCACTGACTTTTATTCTCTGAACGATTTTTTTGCTCTATAAAAATTAATTGCTAAATAAATTATTTTAAGCTAATCTAACAACAAGAAAACTGCAATTCTTTAATTCATTCAAATTTATATCTAAATTACTGATTATGACTTCTGCTCAAATTTCTTACTACTAATAAATAATTAAACTTATGTTTTAATTCTTTATCTTCCTTATTATTAAACTCTACAAACTATTGCTGAAAGAGAAAATTTTGATTATAATGTCAATTATGAATTAAACTAACACGTAGTGTGAAGCTGACCTTAGAAAAGGCAGATTTTGACACTGTGTATAGATTAACGAATGTATGAACAAATGTCTTATTCTTAGATAAATTCAAATTGTTTTGTGACTCCTATTTAGTGTAATCAACATTCAAAATAGCATGCGTTCACACCTTACGGACAATCACCTTTTTCAAAAAATTAATCTAGCTGACTAATTACCTTGGAATTTATTGTAAAATACGAGTGTTGAAAAAATCAAATCAAACAAAAAAACTAATTTGTAGAATGCGTTAAGAAAAAATTTAAACCAACTAAAGCAAAGAAAAAAAAAAGAAATTTAAAGCAAATTGAAAAGAAGAATTAAAACTGAAAAATTACTATACACAAACAAAATGAAAATTAATTATTAATGTTGAAAAAAAATGAAGTTTATTTGAAACGAAAATGAACTATTTTTTAATCACTGAGAACTTGCAAATCTGAAATACTGTGACCTTTTCGGCAGCTGTATCTCTTTTGACAATTCGATGAAAAAGAAGAACGATTGACGAAATGACCCCCTTTTTATAGAGAAATTTGTTCCATTTTCGACATTTATAAAGTGAAATATTCAAAATTTTCACTGAAAATGATAGAAGACTGAACTTTTCTTACTATCAAAAATTAACAAATTAAATACTCTACATTTTCATAATTTTCTCTTGAAAATTGGTTGTAAATTCGCTGTTTTTAATCAATTTTTGTAAATTTTGGAACATTTGCTATAAAAATCTCGATTCGCTACGTTTCATTTCAATGTAATAGATTTTTATGTCATTTCGTAATATTTGCTGTCTTCTTCCCACTGTGAGTCTCTTTCGCACTCATTGTGGGAAATGTATTATTAAAAAATCGCGAATATCACGTTTCTCGCGTAAAATATCGCGAAACGAACGCGGCCATCAAAATCACGATTTAATCCTACGTGATTTTGATATGTCAAACGTCGCGAAATTGTGAAGTTCAAGTTGTTTTGACACTGTCGCGCGCGAGTGTCAAGTTATTTTTATTTGTGGTTTTGAGTGTTTTTTAGTGTTTTCCTTTAGGTAATTTCCTCACTATGGATATTGTTGATAACCAGGTAAGCAATTTTCTTCTTTATTTTATTAATTTTGCTTGTAAGTTGCTAGTTTTACAAATTTGTGACAAATGTCAGGTAAGTGCCTTTGTGGCATTTTTACTTGTTTTTGTCCACAAATGCTTAATATAACTATATTAATTACGTAGTTTGTGAGTTATATTAATGTTTTATGTGGTGATCTTCATGGGAAACATGAATTTATCCGTGTTTTCCATGTCTCCAAATCTTCATGGCATTGTTGTTGTACATATGTACACAGCAGTGTTCTTAGTTCAGATCAATGACCTTTGATTATTATTAAATAAAATTCTTGTTTTATTTTGTTTGTAGTAATTCATTTCTTTTATTTCATTTCAGATATTCGTAAAAACAACCCTTCTTTTGTTTTCTTTTTACCTGTGAAGACTCCAGGTAGAGGTAACTTTTTATGTATTTATTTTTAAATTGTTATTGAGGTTTGTCTTTCCTTTTTTTCAGGTTCGCTGAACATCTACTAACAAACACTTTATTTCGGGTTTTGACTGAAATAAAGAATCTTACTTCGGGTCTTGACTGAAGTCAAGATAACACTTTAAGTCGGGCATTGACTGATTTAAAAAGCATTATTTCGGGGATTGACTGAAATAATCATTTACTAACAAACACTTTATTTCGGGTTTTGACTGAAATAAAGAATCTTACTTCGAGTCTTGACTGAAGTCAAGATAACACTTTAAGTCGGGCATTGACTGATTTAAAAAGCATTATTTCGGGGATTGACTGAAATAATCATTTACTAACAAAAACTTTATTTCGGGTTTTGACTGAAATAAAGAATCTTACTTCGGGTCTTGACTGAAGTCAAGATAACACTTTAAGTCGGGTATTGACTGATTTAAAGAGCATTATTTCGGGGATTGACTGAAATAATCACTTACTAACCAACACTTTATTTCGGGTTTTGACTGAAATAAAGAATCTTACTTCGGGTCTTGACTGAAGTTAAGACAAGATTTTAATTCGGGTATTGACTGATTTAAAGCATATTGTATCTCGGGTCTTAACTGAGATTAAAATTACTAACATTAACACTTTATTCCTGGTCTAGACGGGAGTAAAGAATTGTTCTAATAAAATATTAGAACAAAGGGTCTTAACATTAGCTTAAATCCAACCACCTCAAGTGCCAAGTTTAGATCGGTGAGTACCAGCCACTTGTAACATTTTATTATTTATTTATATATCTATTTTATAACAAATTTATTCATATATATATATATATTTACATACTATATACTTCGTGTGCATATTTATCAAATATATCAATTCAACTTACTCTATATTTATTTTATAAACATATAGCCTTTTTAACGATTTCATATTGCAATTTTTTGGCAATACGTGTTTTCTCTGACCCAAACTTACATATTGAGTTTTATCCCAATACAACTAATTGTGCATTACAAATCTGTGTTATTAAGTGTGTTTTCTAGTGTATGTGGATCTTTGACCTAATTCCTTATATACATAATCTTATCTTACTATAATTAGTGGGCAACATTAAGAAATAAGTGTCTATTATTGAACGTTAAAAGAAGTGGACAGTGTTTTTAATTATAAGAGGATAAACCACTGATCTTAATCCATAATTATCAGTGCATTCATTGCAGTCTTCAGTAAATTCAAATTTGCGTGTACGTTCTAACTACGAGCAGTACATAGTAAGCTGCTCCATTCATCCAACTAGGAATAAAGCTAGTAAGCTGCTCCATTCATCGACACTAGGAGTATAGCTAGTAAGCTGCTCCATTGAATCGCTCTAGGAGTAAAGCTAGTAAGCTGCTCCATACACATCGCTGCTCTACCTATCTCGGGAGAAATAAGTAAAAGTCCAATAATCGTGAAAGCACGTAATTTCAATTTACCTACAGTAACCGTGCCGTGTTCCAGATTAAGATATAAAGGTGCTCAGATGAGAGTACTAGAAGTACTTAAGAAAATTTTGGCGCAGCCGGTAGGATCAAGGAAGTAATATAAATTCAAAACACTTGAAAAACCTTGATCTGCGACTTTACTTAAACGAGTGCATAAGAGCGCATTATTTTTGAATCTGGCACACAAAAACCAGACGGGAGCATTTTTAACAAAAATAAAAAGAAGCCCCAATATAAAACAGCATTATATCTGCATAACGGAAAAGACATTAAAATTTTTTTTTTTACTTCTTTACAAGTAAAGTAAAGTAAAGTAAGTTAATAAAAATTGTTAAGAATATATAGTAGACATAATAAAAAAATAAGTAGTCACTGTGATATATGTGCATGTAAGCAACAAAAATAGTAGCACAATTTTCATTTAATCATTCTATTTTCTTCGGTTATGAAACAAAATTAACTAAACTACCTATTTTCTCTTTTCGTTCAACTTTTCGCAAACATCGCTCAGGCAAACGCTTCAGAGAGCACAGTCTAATTAATTTTCTCGCAAGAAATCATAGTTTAGGCGCCCTAGTATCCCAGCAAGCGTTAGCCACACCAAATTCGAGTATAAACACTCAAACCACTTCCTGCATAGAACAACCAAGTAGAATAGACAAAATGTCTGTAAACTATGAAAAAGCTTTTGTTCTTGGGGGAAATTAGCACGCAAATCCTTACAGAATTACAGACTTTTATAGGCTGTTGTAAGCAAGTGCAACAGTGTCTAGGGGAAGTGGAAAAGAAAGCCTTCATGCAGATTTTCCCCACAAGATTGAGAGGAAACGCGTACCAATTAATAGCGTCGAGCTCTCTCACAAAATTTGAAGAAGTCGAACAACTGCTTTACCTAGCGTATTTACCTCATGAAACATACCATGAACTAATAAACAAGTTAATTACTTGCCGGCAATATCCGCCAGAATCATTTAGTTCATTTACAAATAGATTTAAAAGTCTGTTAATTCAATGTAACGAAGCAGCACAGAGTAAATACGGATCCGAAAATTTCAAAATAGTAAAACAGCAAATAGAAGATTTTGCTATGGCTTCCATAAAGAGTGGTGCAACTAATCCCCATCTAAGCGCCTATTTACTCACATTGAATGAAAATTCTTTAGAAAATCTCATCCAAAAGGCATTAGATATGGAAGGGTTGCACCAAGGTCTCTTTTTTATTCCACAAACAACAAATTATATCACTAGCCCAACAAGCTCTTTCCAAGTGGACCATTTTCTAAGACCCAATATCCCAAATTTCTCTAATACCTATGGTTATCCCATACCCGAGAATGTAAATTTGCCTTCTTACGCTTACACAAAGGAGTTTGGAAGACATAACATAAAAACTGAAATTGGTATACCTCCAATAGCGGAACCACCAAAGGAAACTTCAGTATCCTTTAGTACAAACGGAAACCTAGAAAATTATTGGCGCTCTCCTCAAACAATGTGATATACATTTAATACCATAAATACAAATTGCACAACAAAAAGCAATTTAATATAAAACACTAAAAAGCTGTAAACACAAATTTCACAACAAATGTAAAACGCTAAAATTAATCAGCACAAATTTATTACAACACCATTCATAATCGAAAATAATTGATGATAATAATGACATACATTTATTTGCAACAAGCAAGCGATTGCACCACTGACCCAAACGATTCATCGTCAAGGGGTTTCACGCGTAAATGCATGTCATCATAATTTTATGCACATTGCTTACTCGCCCAGCGTCAGCATTTAGAATAGTAAGAATAGGGTACCATAGGTTACTAATTATGTATATATAGGCTAAGAACGATCAATAAATTGAATTCATTCAGTTCTCTTGATTTATCGAGAAAGTTACAAACCGTCGTGTATTATTCCACATAGGAGTACTAAGCTGTACAGCTGCTCCTACTATTCATACCCCCATTTTATCTCGGAGTCTGAGCTGTTAATAGCCGCTCCAGTGGAGTCAAAGTCACACGACTGCTCCCAGGTTTTTCCTTAAAAATTAAAAGATACTACATGGCGACCGTGACATCGTAGAAACTGCGAAATTTGTAACTTTGCGAATCTGCAGACCATAATATCATCATCAAAAGTGCAGCTGGGAATTTTCATAAATAATAGAAACTTATACGGTGACATAGTAACAACCACCAAAAAACTGCGAAGACGACTACATCCACTACCAGTACCAATCAGAAGAAATTTTAGTATGAACGAGATAGATGCCATCTTCAATCACATTTTCAAGACTATTGAAGAAACTAAGAAGATACCAGAGAGGAATATAGAAGGCATAACACTGTATCCAGTAAATAAGAAGCCGACGCCGTACATCCCCAAATCAAGGCTGGACAACGAAAATCCTCCACCATACGAAGCGGGTCCAAAAAGAATCACCATCGAGGAGTATAGAAGCAGAAACACAAGCAGTGTAAAAACTCAGGAGACAAAACCACGAAAAAGAGGAGGCAAGAGACAAAAAATTGCACAGGAACTTCAAAATTACAAGGTACTTGTCGAGTTAGCAGCAACTGAGGAGGAACGGGAAAAATACAACAAACTAATAATATTGACAAAAAAACAACTGAACGTCATCAAAAGGAAGAGATAAGGGTTTAATGATCTAATTTAAAATTTATTTTTTTAAAATATAAAGTAGAAGTAGCGTAGTATAAAGGTATAATAATAATTAAATAATTAATATGTAAAAAAAAAAAAAAAAAAAAAAAAATTTTTTTTTTCTTTTGCTGTTTGCTTGACGTTGTTGGAAATAAGCGAAACATTTTCAGTAATGGGTAAAACGCAATCCAAAACTTCAGATAACAACGGGGAAATTGTTAATAATCTAATTATAGAGGATACAGTTTCGGTCGAGAATAATCAGATAATAATAATTTTATGCATATTGGTTGCAATTAAAATCATTGAATTTGTATACATACTGTACAAAGATCATAGGAGGGGTTTAAGAAAAAGATACCTCAGTACCCCAGCAAAATTAAACATATCAACCGTCTGATAAATGGAAGCACTTATAAAGATTAAGGACGAACTAGAAAATATTCTGGACAATTTTAAGAAAAGTAAAAACCGTCCATATTCTGAGAAAACTCTGCAAGAGAAAGAAAAGTTAACAAATCAACTCTGTGCCAAGGCAAAAGAAAACGCACTTAAACAAGCGGACGTCGAAACAATATTGAAGATAAAAGTTATCTACGAAGAAATTGAAAGTATAGCAAACAAAATCTTAGAAAACATAAATACACAAAAACAAACAAAGATGGGTTTTGACATAAAAACAGCTACATCGCTCATACAACCCTACGATGGAAAGCTGGATGAAACTGATTCTTTTATCGAGTCTATGGAACTACTAGACGAGTTAACAGCAAACGAACATAAAACCATCATGATCAAATTCATCAAGACACGTATAACTGGAAAAGCCAAGTACGTAATATCGGAGGGCACAAATACAGTATCAACGATCAAAGCCAAATTAAAAGAAAAATTTTCGGCAAAATTATCGTCAGATGCTATTCTGGCACAACTGCGATCATGCCAGCAAGGTAACAGAAAACTTGCAGACTTTTCCAATCAGATAGAAAATCTATCAGGCCAGCTGACTAGAGCCTTTATAACAGAGAAAGTAGCAGCTGGAGAAGCAGCTGAAAAATTGGCCGAAAAATTTTCAATACAGTCATTTATGAACAATGTTGCCAATACAGAAACAGCGATTATACTAAAAGCTAGTAGCCTAGGAACACTTTCAGAATTAGCAGCGAAGGCAATAGCAGTAGATAAGCCGCAGCCAAGCAGTGTCCTGCATTATAATACCAACCCATCAAGAAAGTTTCATTATAATAATACGCAAGGGTTCAACAATCAAAATAATTTTAACAGGAACAGGGAGCGCTGGCCCAAACAACAGTACAATAGAAATATGGCAGCCAATAATAGACAAAACCACCCACGAAATCAATATAACCACCGCGATAAAAGATATTTCGGTAATGCTGCACCAAATAACAGTAGTCGCTACCAGAATAATCTGCGAGCAAATAATAATAATACCTATAATCAAAGAAGAAATGTAAACTACTTCGAATCGGGGGAATATCAAGCCCCCCAACCAGAGGAAGAAACAACACGGTTGGGGGCTGCGACGAATTCAAGCCAAGAATACATTGCCTAAACCTATCCTTAACAAACTTTATTAAAGCGTATGTCGACATGTGCGGGTCAGTATGTACTCTGATTGTAGACACAGGGGCAGAAATATCCATATTCAAGAGGGGAAAAATTAATAAAGACCAACTTTACTATCCTAAAAACACTTGTATTATCCAAGGGGTTACGGATACTAAGAGGCAGTCGATTGGGGCAACATACACAAGATTACATTTTAACGACCAGTTTGCGGTCGAACATTTATTCCAGATAGTAGAAGATGATTTCTCCCTCGGGGCTGATGCAATTTTAGGACTAGATTTCCTAACAAAATTCAAGACCACTATCGATTATGATACGTGGACCCTTACATTAAACACACCTGAAAGTTCGGCAGAGATCCCAATACTGAATGGTCCATCCGAAAATTCTATTATCATACCACCCCGATGTGAAATAATAAGAAAGTTCAAGGTTAAAAAACAAGAAGGTGCCAATGATATGGTAATCATTGGACAAGAAATCCACCCAGGCATATTCATTGCAGGATCAGTAACTTCACAAAATTACCCACTAGTCAGGATACTAAACACTACAAACAAAACCACCACACTACAACATTCCGACATAATAACACAACCACTCTCAGACTTTAACGTCATTAATACAGACACAATAAAATCAAAAAGAACAGAACAAGTTATCTCCAAATTAAACTTAAACAGCATTCCAAACTACGCCAAACTTCAATTCGAAGAATTATGCCGAGAATATGAAGACATATTTGCGTTAGAAAGTGAACCTCTAACAACCAATAACTTCTACAAACAAAATATAGAACTAACTGATAATAGAGCAGTATACACAAAAAACTACCGAATACCAGAAGCACACAAAACCGAGATTAATAGGCAGGTAGACAAAATGCTAGTAGACGGAATAATAGAGAACTCTGTTTCTCATTTTAATTCTCCAATACTACTAGTACCCAAAAAATCCAACAACCAAAATAAAAAATGGCGTTTAGTAGTTGATTTTAGGAATCTTAATAAAAAAGTTCTGGCAGATAAATTTCCCTTACCGCGTATAGAAGAGATACTCGACCAAATGGGCCGAGCCAAATACTTCTCTACACTTGACCTTATGTCCGGATTCCACCAAATACCATTAGAGGAATCTTCTAGAAAGTTCACAGCTTTTTCAACTAACCAAGGTCACTACCAGTATACACGACTTCCTTTCGGACTTAATATAAGTCCAAATAGTTTCCAAAGGATGATGACCATCGCCATGACGGGTCTACCACCGGAAATAGCCTTTCTGTACATTGACGACATCATAGTCGTCGGATGTTCACAGTCACACCATATAAAAAACTTGCAAACAGTATTTAACAGATTACGAGAGCGTAATCTCAAATTAAATCCTGAAAAATGCAAATTTTTCCAAACCGAAGTCACCTATCTTGGACATCGAATATCAGCACAAGGCATAAGCCCAGACAGTTCAAAATACGAGGTAGTTAAAAATTATCCTATCCCAAAAAACGCCGACGAAGTCAGACGATTCGTAGCATTCTGTAATTATTACCGCCGTTTCATCCCCAACTTTGCAGAAATAGCACTACCGTTAAACAAACTACTCCGGAAAAACACAAAATTTGAATGGGCAGAAATCCAACAAAAATCTTTCGATGCTCTCAAATCAAGTTTGATATCCCCAATAATACTGCAGCACCCTGATTTCAAAACCCAATTCATCATTTCCACAGACGCCTCGAATGCTGCATGTGGAGCAATCTTATCACAAAGTGTCGACGGAACAGAACACCCAATCGCATACGCTAGTAAAACATTTACTGCCGGAGAAAAAAATAAGTCAGTAATTGAAAAGGAACTCGCAGCAATACATTGGGCAATTATACATTTTAAGCCTTATGTTTATGGCAGAAAATTCACAATAAGAACAGACCATCGACCCTTAACATATCTTTTTGGCATGAAAAACCCATCATCTAAACTAACACGAATGAGGTTAGATTTAGAGGAATTCGATTTCGAAGTCAAATACATTAAAGGAAAAGGAAATAACGGACCCGACGCGTTATCAAGAATACAACTTGACATTAATGATTTGAAGGAAATCAATGTCCGACGCGTCCAAACCCGAGCAATGAAAAAACAAAAAGAACAAAACATAATGTCCGATGAAATGAAAAATACTCCTATAGTCCCGCAGCCTGATCAACTGCGCGTTTGGGAGATACCATCTCCAACAAAGATAGCCAAATTACCTGAACTAAAAGTAAAAATTGAGAACTGCAGTAATAAAGAAACACAAATAGAAATAAATATAGTGCACAAGTATGAAATAAAATATAAGCGGTATATAAATATAAAAAACAACCAACCAGTAGAGCCCGCACTAGAGCAGGTACTCGAAGTATTGGATAATGATATATATAAACAATTTCAGACCAAGACTCTGAAACTTTCTGCAGAAAGCGAGATATTTAAAATAATTAATTTAACCGCATTTAAAATCCTAGGAAACAAAGTATTAAAAAATATAAACGTTAAAATTTTCAAACCGCAACGGTACATATCAGAAACAACGAAAATAAACGAAATCCTACATAACTATCACTCCACACCTACAGGAGGACATCTGGGTCAATCAAGACTGTATAAAAAGCTGAAGGAAATGTACAAATGGAAGAAAATGAGGAAAACAATAGCGAAATATATAAACAGATGCGAGCTTTGTGCGAAAAATAAGCACCAAAAGCATAATAAAGAGCATATGGAAATAACTACAACACCAACAAAAGTTTTCGACATTGTATCCATTGACACAGTCGGCCCATTTACAAAAACCACCAACGATAACAGATACGCAGTAACAATACAATGCGATCTAAGCAAGTATATAGTAATAATACCCACAAAGGACAAGGAAGCAAATTCCATAGCAAGAGCCATAGTGAATGGGTTCATACTAACATACGGACCTATGAGCAAAATTAAAACTGATCTAGGAACGGAATACAAAAACCAGGTTTTTGCGGAAGTATGTAATATACTGAAAATAAAACAACTGTTCGCGACCGCCGCACATCCCGAAACGATCGGAGCACTAGAAAGAAACCACAAGTGCCTAAATGAATATCTCAGATGTTTTGTTAATGACAATAGAGACGATTGGGATACATGGATTCCATATTACGCATTCTGCTACAACACCACACCAAACACCGTACATGGCTACACACCATTCGAACTCATATTTGCCAAAAATATAGACCTACCTTCAGAACTCACAATTGATAGACCAGATCCCGTGTATAATTATGACCTGTATAGTAAAGAGATGAAATACAGACTTCAACAAGCCATAGGTAAGGCAAAACAATACCTCCAGGCATCTAAAGTGCGAAGAAAGCAAGTCAAGGATGCTAATTGCAAACCAATATCAATCAAAGTAGGCGACAAAGTACTAATGACAGTACAAAATAGACAAAAACTAGATCCTCTATACAACGGACCTTATATAATTAAATCAATAGACAACGTAAATTGCATTATCGAAGATATAAATAAGAACAAAATCAAAATACATAAGAATAGGCTAAGAAAGATAGAAAATTAAAAATTATGTACTATTATTCTAACTATCTCTAGCATGTTAAATTAGATTACACACCGGTGTAGACAAATAAGAATTATTGTAATCAACTAGATAAGTAAACGTAAACAATAAAGATCCCAATTACTAATGCCATTGAGCAATTAAGAGCTATAATAATAAACTATATATAAGTAGGTATATGTAAATACGACTAGGAATTAAGACTCATTATAATCAGCTACATACAAAAACATACCATATGAACTATTAGTATACATAAGCGATAAAATGCTTCATTGCGGCGAGCAAACAATTAAGGTTTAACGTAAACAAACTATACAAAAAAAAAAAAAAAAAAAAAAAAAAAAAAAAAAAAAAAAAAAAAAAAAAATTATGTAAACACAAATTTTTTTTTTTTCCCTAAGGGGGAAAGGTGTGATATACATTTAATACCATAAATACAAATTGCACAACAAAAAGCAATTTAATATAAAACACTAAAAAGCTGTAAACACAAATTTCACAACAAATGTAAAACGCTAAAATTAATCAGCACAAATTTATTACAACACCATTCATAATCGAAAATAATTGATGATAATAATGACATACATTTATTTGCAACAAGCAAGCGATTGCACCACTGACCCAAACGATTCATCGTCAAGGGGTTTCACGCGTAAATGCATGTCATCATAATTTTATGCACATTGCTTACTCGCCCAGCGTCAGCATTTAGAATAGTAAGAATAGGGTACCATAGGTTACTAATTATGTATATATAGGCTAAGAACGATCAATAAATTGAATTCATTCAGTTCTCTTGATTTATCGAGAAAGTTACAAACCGTCGTGTATTATTCCACATAGGAGTACTAAGCTGTACAGCTGCTCCTACTATTCATACCCCCATTTTATCTCGGAGTCTGAGCTGTTAATAGCCGCTCCAGTGGAGTCAAAGTCACACGACTGCTCCCAGGTTTTTCCTTAAAAATTAAAAGATACTACAACAAGCATAACAAGGAAATCGTTAGGAAGTCCACCTCCAAGCAAGAAATCTTTTTACGAGCAGGCAGAAAAAAAATACGATAAACACAAATTGCTGTTAAACAAGATCACCTGCAGCTACTGCAATTATAAAGGGCACACGTATGACGAAAGCCTAAAGCGTAAGAATACTCCTTATTGTACTAACTGCAGAGTGAAGGGCCATGATGCCCAATATTGTAAACAGAACATTAAGGCGCCACCCGAACACGCAAACACTAAAAACAATGCTCTGCAGATAGGGAACAAAGATTTAATCACATACATAATATGTGCGACTTCTGTGTGAGAAGAAGGCATACGGTGTCCACATGTCAGCAGAAACAACGATGGGAGGCCACACATTCGGGAAACTGCGCAAAATACTTCAGGGTTCTCGCAAACAAAACAACAATCAAATAGAGAAAATGTACCAGTGGTAGACTTACCACTGGACATAGACATAGCACTAGATAACCCAGAACATATAGAACAAAGCCAAAAGGTGACTTTGAAAACTCCACTTGGAGAAGGAGAAAAATTGTGAAACTGCCAAGGCAACTTTTTATTAAGCCGCAGTATCCCATGCAAACTCCAGGTAGTAGAAGACATTGCCCAAATCCCCCACGATGGGCTTTTAGGCAGTGACTTTCTTGCTAAAATTGTAATATCGAAGGACCTAATAAATTACTCCGGTTCCCTCGCACGGAAACCAACCCCATTGAATTCACGGTACTTCTCGAAACATCCCTAGAAGACGGAGAGGAAATACCAAGTGATCAATTGGAGTAGCAATTTAAATCACGGACACCAGATAACAAAAATGCCTTAACTCCAATAGAAGAAACTCCGAGAACCTCAAAAGAAGATGCAGTAGTACTTCAGCGATCCAATAGAATACCCCCTCGATCTCAAATGGTACTGAGAATACCGTTACAAATAGACCAAGGAATGATCTGTTTGTCTCAGGAGATCCAAGAAGGAGTATTTGTCGCAAATTGCCTAGTTAGTCCTCATAAAAGCTTCATACCGTCACCCGTTCTAAACATAATCACGGAACCAGTATTCCTAAGGAAATTAACGCTTATTTTAGTTCCAAATAATTGCTATAACGTACAGTATCTCCATTTACCTTTGGACGACTTAAATACCCAAAGTACTAATAAAAAGGGTGATTCACCTTTCCTACGTGCACAAAACAGAAGCACACACGATGTCAAAAAACACACATTAAAAATTACTTCCAACTCATATTTTCTTCGTGCATAAAACAAAAACACACACAATGTCAAAAAAAAACAAATTCAAAATTAATTCCAATCCATATTCAAGAAACGTAAACCATATTAAAAGTTATAACCCAGACAGGCTTGTGGCTTTACGTAAAGAATTACTGTTGGATGAAAATTTAAATAACGAAGAAGAAAAATCAATTCTTGAGTTTGCTATAAGTATAATGATCTTTTTTATTTAAAGGGAGATAAGCTCACGTGCACTAGTACCATAAAGCATACCATCCCCATGTTACACAATCATCCACCCATAAATCAAAAGACGTATAGACTTCCAGAAACACACTGGGCAGTCATAAATGAGCAAATTAAGGAAATGTTGGACAACGACATAATCCAATTAAGTAAAAGCCCGTGGAATTCTCCATTGCTGGTAGTCCTCAAGAAATCTGGGCCTGATGGCAATAAACATTGGCGAGTAGTAGTAAATTTTCGTAAAGTCAACGAGAAATCTATAGGGGATGCCTTTCCATTACCCAGGATAGAAGATATACTGGATCAGCTTGGGCATTTGCGGTATTTTGCTACACTTGACCTTGCAAGCGGATATCACCAAGTACTGGTTGATCAAAGGGATAGACCAAAAACTGCGTTTAGTACGGCTTACGGGCATTATGAATTTAAGAGAATGCCATTTGGCCTGAAAGGCGCACCTGCGACTTTTCAGCGCCTGATGAATTATAATCTAACTGGTCTCCAAGGATTAGAATGCTTTGTCTATCTCGATGATATTGTAATATATGGAAAATATTTGCAAGATCATAACGAGAAACTGGCTAAAGTATTCGACAGACTTCAAGCCCATAATCTTAAATTACAACCCGAAAAGTGTCAGTTCCTTCGCAGAGAAGTAATATACCTCGGACACAAATGCTCAAATGAAGGAACACTTCCAGATCCCAGTAAGACAAGCTGTGTCCAACAATTTTGCTCCACCACGAACTATCAGACAAACTCAATCGTTTCTTGGATTGGCAAACTACTATCGCAAGTTCATCCCTAATTTCTCAAAGATAGTTAGACCATTAACAAATCTATTGCGGAAAGACGTCAAATTCAATTGGACACAAAAGTGCCAAGATTCTTGCAATGAGATTAAAAATTCCCTTATAAATCCACCTCTACTCAAATATCCAGATTTTTCCCAACCTATTAATCTAACAACCGATGCTAGCAATGAGGCATTGGGGGCGGTTTTATCACAAGGGGCAATAGGTAAAGACAGGCCAATAGCGTATGCAAGTAGAAGTTTAAATAAGGCGGAACAAATATACTCCACAATAAAAAAAGAGTTGCTTGCTACTGTGTGGGCTGCCAGAAACTTCAGGTGTTCTTTACAAGGTAGAGCTTTTACGGTTTACACCGACCACAAGCCCCTGAAAGGCGTATTTAATGTAAAATATCCAACTTCAAGACTAGTCAGATTTCACCATAAAATCTCCGAGTTTGACTATAAAATTGAATACAAGCCTGGAAAATTTAACACAAATGCAGACGCGCTTAGTAGAAAACCTACCCAAATAAACAAAACAAATCCCAATTCGATCATTGTCGAAGCTCAGGGACATAACCGGCTCGAGTCCAACATAGACGATGATGATTATAATTCTCCACAGAGATCAAAACGGCAAGCACAATGCCATGTTGTTACAAGAGCCCAAATAAGGGAGACACAAAATAATATACAAGAGGTAAATCAGAATAAAGAAACTAAAATTCAAAAATATTCACGGAACTGCTAAAATAGCTCAGTCGAAATCTGGTCAACTAATAGCAATCAATCAGAAAGCAGTGTATCTGAACAGGGCGAATTACCTTGGAACAACAACGTAATCAATTCCCAGCGTAAATTAACAGAAACTATCTCAGACCCTGAGGAAATCGAAACAATTCTAAAGGACTATCATGATTCCGCATTTGGTGGTCACCAAGGAGTAATCAAAACTTATAGAAGAATAAAGAATAAATATAAGTGGAAAAACATGCTTAGTTCTATCAGGAAATATATTCGGAAGTGCACTATATGCCAAAAAATGAAGGCTAGCCCAGAGTATCGCATGCTAATGGTCATAACAGATACTGCCCATATGCCCTTCGACAAAGTTTATTTAGACATAGTAGGCCCTCTTGAGGAAACGCACTGTGGTAACAAATATATTCTGACTTTCCAAGACGATCTAACGAAATTCGTAGATTGTTATGCCATGCCGAATGGCGAAGCAGAAACGGTAGCGGGAATATTTTTCAATGAGATAATTACTCGTTATCGCATTCCTAAAACGGTAGTAACTGACATGGGCTCTAACTTCTTAAGCGATCTTTTCAAACGAGTATGTAACCTTCTGAAAATAAAAAAAAATGCAGACTTCTGCTTACCATCCGCAATCCAACGGCGCACTGGAACGAACCCACAGACCCCTAGTGGAGTATTTGAGAGCTATTGTATCTGAAAACCCAAAGGCTTGAGATCGATTCCTGAGAACCGCGGCTTTTGTATAAAATAATAGTCCACATGATGGCACCAAGCTCACACCAATGGATTGTCAGTTTGGATTCACAGCGGATGTTCCCTCTAATCTGAAAAGAGAGCCGGAGCCCATTTACAACCACGAAAGTTACTACCACCTTCTGAGGTACAAAATACAAAAAGCGTACGCAACCGCTCGGAAAAATTTGCTGAAAGCTAAGGACGAATCAAAAGCTTACTACGGTAAGTGTTCACGTCCAGTAACCTTCAAAACAGGAGATAAAGTTTTACTGAAAAACCCCGCTAAAAACACAAACTTTCCCAGATATGGCTAGGACCATATCTAGTGGTACAAGTCTTTAACACTGTCAATACTGTTATTCAAACGAAGAGTAATAGTACATAACAACAGATTGAAGCCATTTCACGAATAATGGCTGTAAAAAATAAACACAAAAAAAAAATGGGGGCAGCAAAATAAGACAACAAACATTTATCCAAATACTGACAGCACTAAGAAAAAATTAAGTACATCCATTGTTACTATCACCATCTACATTATTAGAGACTTATTATAAAGCACATCCTAAGAAATCTAACAGAGTTCAAGATCTGGCTATATTGACACAGGCACTCGAAGTAAAGTCTGAAATCCTAAATGGACTACTAGTAATAAGAATTAAAATTACAATTCTTAATATGCAGCCTTTCAAACTGCAACAAATCCATTTATGTCCCTTCAAAACCCCGGATAACCATTCATTGTTACTAGACATTAAAAATGCTTACATTGCAAGCCACCTACCCACACAGGAGTTCGTACTATTCAAGCAATCTGAGTTTCGGGTGTACACCAAATTATCAAACAATCTGAATGAAAGTACCTACATTGGTCCCTTAATCAACCCAATTCTACAAGGGCATTACTTAAAAAAATGTCCCATAAGCTTTTTATTCAACCCCTATAATGAAACAGGTAACTGCGAATATCTGGTCCAAACTCAAGTTCCGCAACTGTTAGTGAAGTTAACAAGGAAAAACTCTTGGCTCTTTTCATTTCCAAATACTCATAAAATTACAATTTCATGCAGTAAAAATTTACATAGTTCCTACCTATTCGGCAGCGGAGTTTTAATATTAAACGAACCATGCCACTTCCAAATAGCTGATCAAATTATATACTTCGAAGATGAAGATTATCAGAGTATTAAAATCTCACAGCCGGAATATCCTCATCCGCTAAAGTCTAGTATGAATGAAACCATTCAGAAATTTATTAAGAATACCAATCTCACTACCCAAAAACACATACTTTTGTTAAAAACAGAGGAAGGCAGTCAGATTTTAAATGAAAATTCACACTCCCTAGATCAGTTGGAAGAACAGATAAATACACTGGACAACCAAAGAAAACAAAGAAATAAAGCACAAATAATGCAAATAAGCTCTTTATCCCTAAGTTCCGTAGTAATTTTGGTACTCTGCATAATTGGAATATTGCTACTATGTAAAGTTATAAGTAACAAGAAACAAAAAATAGTAGTAAAAACACCCAAAGTATTAACTGTCAGTAACCCAAATGTACAGTTAGAAACTGAGACATACCCTCAATTTTCTAAAGAAGCTACGGATACCTTGAACTATGAGCCCAGAGTAGATACCAAGTTTTAAAATTTACCATCTCCACAACAAGTGACTTTTCCCCCAAGTAAAGTCAAGCAGATCTCGCAAAATGTCCAGTCGGAGATCACTGAAACATGAAACAAACAAATCCCAATTTAAAACACTAACCTCTGTAGAAGTAACGACAGCAAGGAACAAAGAACCAGCTGTCTCACAAACCTCTCATTCAGAATTAAAGGATGCCATTAAACAACGTGACACCCACCAGCAACAAGCAGGTAGCAGACAAAATTTACCTATTCCTCCACCACCACCACTTCCACAAACACTAAGCCGTGTCGAATCTGAGTCAATTCCACGCACCCGCCATTTACAGGTAGTTTAATTCCATCTCTAAATAAATTCTGCATATCCAAAGATAATAACAGATCTGAATGGTAATCACACATATAGCACAAATAAGTACCAAAAAATATGTATTCACACATATAGTACGAATAACAAAAAATATGTATTCCCACATATAGTACGAATAACAAAAAATATGTATTCACACATATAGCACAATAATAGTACTGAAAAAATATGTATTTACACATACATATAGTATCTACGAATAAGAATAATGAAAAATAATTGTATCAAAAATATATATAGTAGAAATAAATTGTTGTACAGAAAAAATTTAGACATAATTAATAGAAATAAAAATAATTGTAGCAAAAAATATGTACAAAATACAGTTAAGCTAACCCAAATTAATCCACGCTTAGATAAGCTTTGTTCCTTTTAATATAGCTAAACACCACATGTACTCATCTCAGCATTACGTATGTACTTACAAAAGGTTCAAGTAAATATTTTTCTTTTTCCCAAGCTATCAAACAAATAAGTTAATATTTAATGCGTTATTCCTCTCCCTAGAATAACACATTTTTTTTAAAAAGGGGGAGATTTGTTACATACGTCCTGCCATTGGCATCAGTTACACATGTATATACATACATACATGCATTCCTGAATCGATTTAGTTTACGCAGAATTAAAAAAATCATGCATCAATGAATAAATGCAAACATGTATATACATACATACCTACAGCATTCTCATTGCATGCAGAATTATAATTCCCAGCTGCAAGTATAGACATATTGACAAACATATTTACAAAATTCAGTAATTGAATAAAGTCACTCGCTACTGACCTACACCAATGTCTTAATCACATAAAGAAACAAGTGAAGGCAGTGACACAATACCCCTGCGCGCAAGAATTCACACTACGCAATTTGATAACCTTGCGCCAGCGGTAGAACTTAGGTGAAAGAAATAATGGTTCATGATGATGTCATAATAGCAGCAAAGCGGCGAACGGTCTACGGAAGTATTTATGTATGTACATATGAAAGCGATGAATGCCGTGATGTAACAACAACAAATCGGCAAAAGCTTTGCGGAAATTAATTTATGAATGCTATAAAGAAACACTTTACGGAAATAATAATTATGTATGTACGAATGCCGTGATGAAATTAAAATTACAAGCGCTTAGCGTAATAAGAAAAAAGCAATAGTATTAAGACAAGAATTATTGTATAAATATTCTTGTGTTTTGGAATAAAGAGTGAGTTAGTCAGTAGCAGCAGTATCATCAGAACACAAGTTGTTTCATTTACCCGGAGTAAAGCTAGTAAGCTGCTCCATTCATCCAACTAGGAGTAAAGCTAGTAAGCTGCTTCCCTCCTCCAACTAGGAGTAAAGCTAGTAAGCTGCTCCATTCATCGACACTAGGAGTAAAGCTAGTAAGCTGTTCCATTGAATCGCTCTAGGAGTAAAGCTAGTAAGCTGATCCATACACATCGCTGCTCTACCTATCTCGGGAGAAATAAGTAAAAGTCCAATAATCGTGAAAGCACGTAATCTCAATTTACCTACAGTAACCGTGCCGTGTTCCAGATTAAGATATAAAGGTGCTCAGATGAGAGTACTACAATTACTTAAGAAACACAACAATGGGAAATTGGGAGAGGTCCTACAACATATAGGTACACTCTTTCAAGGGGTTTTGAGCTTATACTTGAGATTTTCATAGGAATCTTAGGATTTCTGGATACTTTGTTTACTTGACAAGGTTTACATTTCCTTACACATCTTACAACATCGTCTCACATACCAGGCCAATAGAATTGTTTTTTAATTCTTTTGATTATACGGGAGACACCTTGATGGGCTCCCGTTGGTAGAGAATGGAAATCTTTCAGAACTTGTTCAATATCACTGCTATTGGATAAATACTTTATGGAATCTTGATGAAGTTTTATATTTATTTTTTGGTTAACGAAGACCTTGGTAAAAATGTTTTTAATAGTTGATAAATTTTGTTTGTCTAATACTGGGAAGGAGATATTTATTTGACTTAACTGTTTTGCTTCTGTATATGAGCAGATCTCAGTTAAAATCGTTTCAATGTCTAATCTATCTCTTTGAGATCGCCAAAATAGATTGACTTTTGAGATGATTACTGTGGAGTCTTCTGAAAGAAGTTCAGTTCGTTTTCTAGTAGAGGTGGTTTGTCTGAAAGTTTTAGTTTAGATTCTAAAACTCTTTCAAGTTCTGTATCTTGCATTGGCAAGATGAAAATTTTGGGGTTAGAATTTTTAGTTAAAAGTAATGGGAAATTGTTCTGAGTTATTATCACTGAGGAACTGTTTACTACTGATAAATCTGGATTTGAAGTAGTAATATTTAGTTTGGGTGTATCTAAATTCGCCTGAGCATTGGCTTGGTTCCTGGTTACCACATTTACATAGGTGTTAGGTTCCGTTGAATTTACGGGATTTTCTGGGATAACTCTACTGAGAGCGTCGGCATTTGTGTTGGGCTTTCCAGGTTTATGGACTATTTTATAGTCATATTCCTCAAGACGTATTCTCCATCTCATTAGCCTTGAGGAATGATCCTTTAGATTCATTAGCCATACTAATGGTTTATGGTCAGTTATTATGGTAAACTATCTACCACAAACGTATGGCCTGAATTGCTCAACTTTGAAAACAATTTCCAAAAGCTCTTTTTCGATTGTTGAGTAACGAGTCTCTGCACCATTGAGAGCTCGACTCACATAGGCGATTGGATGATCTCATTGATCATGTACTTGGGAAAGAACTGCTCCGATGGCGTTGTCGCTGGCATTGGAGGTGACAACAAATTCTTTATCGCAATCTGGATAGGATAAAATTGGTGCTGATATTAATTTGTTTCGTAATTCGCAAAATGCTTTATCGCAAATTGCGTCGAACTTGAAAGGTGTGTCCTTCTTCAGAAGATTAGTAAGAGGTTTCGCAATTTCAGAAAAATTGGGAATAAAGCGGCGATAATAGCCGATGAAACCAAGGAGGGCTTTTATATCCCTTTCCTTCTTGGGTCTAGGATAAGATTGAACTGATTTAATTTTGGCCGGATCTGGCTTGACTCCATTTTCAGTAATGATGTGCCCTAGATACATTATTTCTTTTCTTAGGAAATGGCACTTGTCAGGTTGTAATTTTAAATTGAAATCCCAAAGGCGGCTAAATTCATTTGCGAGTCTAATATTATGGTCTTTAAGGTTATATCCATGAACTGCAATATCGTCTATGTATACGAAACAGTAAATGCGTTGGAGTCCGGAAAGGACATTATTCATGGCACGTTGAAAGGTTTCGGGTGCACCTTTTAATCCAAATGGCATACGGTTAAACTCGTAATGACCATAAGTAGTGTTACACGCAGTTTTTGCTCTATCCTTCCCGTCCATGCGAATTTGGTGATATCCGCTGGAGAGGTCTAGCGTCGTGAAATATTTGGACTTACCCAATTGATCTAATATGTCTGTAATATTAGGTAATGGATAAACGTCGCCAATTGTAATGTCATTTACTCGGCGGAAATCTACAACAACTCGCCATTTTTTGTTCCCATGCTCGTCCGGTTTTTTGGGAACTAGAATCAGGGGTGAATTCCACGGACTATTTGAAGGGCTTATTATCTTTGAATCCAACATTTCATTTATTTGCCGAATAATTTCTTTCCGGCTTGTTTCTGGAAGTTTGTACGGTTTATTGTATATGTGAGATTTATTTGGGACTGTTTCGATTTTCTGCTCGGTTGCATTTGTAAATGTTAGGAAATCCCTTTCTAAATAGAAGAGATCGTTGAAATCCTTACAAATTTTCCGAATACTCTCGGCTTCTTCCAAATTACAGTGATCCAATTTAATCAGATTCTGCAGTTTTTTTATTCTGCCCCTAATTGGATCTCTGTTGGAATCCGTAGAGATTCAATCGAAGTCATTAAGGTCATGGCATTCTGGATTCATGTCATGAATTGCCAGTTCGACGTCCTGCTCAGTCGTGTTGAGAACTAGGACTTTTGCCATTCCTTGTGATGGGTTGACTATGGTATTACCTATGAACAACCCTGGCTTTACCTCTTTTTTTAAGATATACTGATTCCGTAGTTGACGAAGTTGGAATTGGATTATGGATTCAGAGCGAGCGGGAGTTCTAATAATATTATTATATCGTTTGTCCGATTCATTTCGGTTTTCATTGGATTGTAAAATATATTCCGTTTTTTGTAGGATATTTGTTTTGGGGTACTTTTCACGTTTGGTGTTTAAATCCGGTGAAGTACTAGGTAACTTGCTTTTATTAACACTTACATTAGCTGCGTTTTTTTATCTCTCTGATCTGATCCGGTTCAATTTTATGTACGTAAAACAACAACAATGCGTGATCCATTGTTGTTGCTTTACGTACATAAAATTGAACCGGATCAGATCAGAGAGATAAAAAAACGAAGCTAATGTGTGTTTCAGACTTGTTGTCATGGTTATCATATCTAAGATATGTATTTGGATAATCTGAGCGATATTGCTCTATAGGATATGATGAATGACATTGCTTCACCTCTAAGGAAATGTTATTGTTTTTATAATTGATGCAAGCCTTGTATCTGGACAAGAAGTCGTGGCCAATTAGACCCTCATATGCCAAGGCTGAGTTTTCTCCTACTATTTGGAAGGGATGTTCTATTAGCAAATTATTGTTTGATGTGTCTGACATTTTTGCTAGTATTAATCCTTCTGTAGTCGTTTATTCCGTAAATAAAGTATTTATCTTGCATATTGCATCTTTATAGTAAGTGCTACCTGCTTTCAGTGTATTGAACTTTATAAGACTAATTTCTGCTCCTGTGTCTACAAGGAACTTTGTTTCTTTATTTGAGCATACATTGGTAGATATGGAAATGGTAATGGAATTGGGGCGGAGAGTAATTGGTATTTTCAGCGTTATGTGATCATTTAATAAATGTGTATTAATTCCTCTCACCTTGATTTGTTTTCCGAGTGTGTTAAAAATATTCTCGGATTTTTTACGTGATCTTTATTTGATCTTGGTTCATTTTGAGGTTGTATTGTGTAGGTGAATTTTTCATATAATTAAAATTTGGAACCCGGTTGACGTTGATCTGCTTTTAAGGTGGTGCATTTGTATTGGGAATTTCTGTTCGATTTCTGAAGTTTTGGGGAACCGGATTTGTATTTTCTCTATAGAAGTTCCCAGTTTGCTATTCTCGCCGTGCATACTTCTAGGGCATGTCCCAATTTATGACAATACCTGCATGTAGGGGTAGAGTTGTTTAAGGTGCTAGCCAGCTTAGGAGGAATGCTTTTGTTTAGGGCATTAGAAAAACTGTTTTTTGTGATTGTCTTTATACGACTGTTTTGTGGACAATTTGGAGCTAAATGGCCTTGCGTCCTGCATTTGTAACAAAAGGGGTTCTGCACTTGTACTGATTGAGCAGTGCGAGAAGAGTTTGTTGCTAATTTTGTTGCCTTTGATTCTAGCCGTAATGCTTGCTCACCAATATATGACGTTATGGGCTTTAATGCTCTATTTTCATGGAGCTTGGCTAATGTTTGGAGTTGTTCGCTAATTAGTCCATCCTCTATTGCTCTAATAGCTTGTTTTTCGTTGTCCTTTACGAGAGAGTTTAACAGTAGTTTATCTGTTGTATATGAATTCGTGGCTTCGTTCAATTGAGCATGTGTCATATTAATTCGTTGCAGGAATTCTTTGACAGGCTCTACTGCTCTTTGTCTTGTGTTTTGGAGTTTTGATTGGAGTACAGACTTTTCTAATTTTACTTCGACTGTTTCGAGTAGTATTTGCTTCAAAACTGACCACCTGCTTATATCATTGTACTTAAGTACATTGTTTGGTCAGTATTGGGATAAAGTCTATTAATATCATCACAACATGCCACGAATTTATGGAGGTCTTTTGGATCGCCGTTAAAATTTGGTATGAACGATTTAATTTCTGATAAGGAAATATGTGAAATTTTGATTTCTGTGCTTTCATTGTGAAAGTATGATGAGTTATTTCGTGTGTCATATTGGTAATTAGGGCAGCGGGTATCTAGCTGTTCTTGGATTGCGATTACAGCTTCTTCGTATTCTGCTTCTGTTTTATAGAAAACATCTTCGGAGAAATATTTGTTTTCCAAATTTTGTGACGTAGATTGTGTTTGGAATGTGTTGTTGAGCTCCTCGATTTCTGCCCAGTGTTTATTCAAAATATTTAGTTTTTGTTCTAAATATGTTCTGCTTGCTGTAGGTAGGATATCTGGGTTTAATGACTGTTTCAGTCGAGTAATTGATTTAATTTTGGTATTTATACTTCTGAAAATACTTTCATTTTGTGGACCATCTGTTGCCTTATTAGCTTCTGTAACTTGTGATTTGGTTGGAATTCTCCACGAAGCTCCGTGTAATGGGATATGGAAGGGTTTTTGCTGGTTCATAGTACTTTCTGAGATTTATTTCAATCTTTCGGAAAGTGTTGCTTTCGTCAACATGTACCAATCCTCAGTTTTGTCTGAGCACGACTCTTTGAAATAATCGTGATCGGTCGTGAAGTCTTTGTGCTGAACTATTTGTTCTTCTGTTTTCTCGAAGGCGCTCCATATTTCTTCTAGTTGTTGTAATTTACTGTTCACAAAGGTATTAGCACGTTTCACTTTACCGGCTCGGCTTGGTGATAAGCCCCTAGGATTATCCTAATTTCCTTGTTTATTTCTACTTGAGATGAGCATAGCTCATCGAAAGAAACGGTTTCTTCAGTCATTATAGTTTTTTGAAGTAGTAGATGGAAAATTCGGTGGAGATGTGGTATGAGACTTAATAATATTAAGGGTGTCTGTTTCGAGCTTCGATGTGGTTGATTTGCGGGGGGACTATAGAAGACATAACAAAATTTTATTTAAAAACAAAAACACAGCCGAGCAGAAAACTAATCGTCAAAATTCCAAATAGTAATAAGTTGCGAATTGATTTGTTATGTGTAAATTTGTACATATGGTTAAGCGACGGAAAAGGTATAGACCACAAGTGAATTATTAGGAATCTCAATATACTTATATAAAAAAGCAATTTCCATCGGAAGACCTGACTTTCCCAGGAAGAAAAAAAAATTTATCAGGGACAGCAAAGGAATTATCGTTATGTAGCAACATCCATAATTTTCATTTATTTGTTTATATTTTTTGAAAATCACGTTTATAATAAAAGATAGAATTTTCGAATATTGTGTATATATAAAATTGTTTTTTTTTTTATATTTGATGTCCTGTTTTGTGTCATGGATCAGTAAAATTGGGAATAAGGGGAAGGTAAAAAATTATGTAAGGGAAAATATTTGAGTCAATATTTGAGATCAATCCTTCCAATCAATATCTGTCTCCTGACCGATAGGCTCACGAAGGCCTACTGCAGGGGATTGATATGTAATTTTTGTCGAAGTTCTCTGACCAGCAAGCTTACGAAATCTTGCCGCAGAGGTCCCTTCTAGGAAGAGCGGATTTCAATTTTTCTGTGTTGAATTAAAGGTTTCCTTAAATTAAACCGGAAATTTTCAGGAAATGCTTTTGTTAAGCAAGTTGTCTATATACGTACATACATTAGAAGAGAAAAAAAAATGTTAATAGCGTAAGGAATTATTGGTATCACTTCTTTTAATACAATCATTCACTTATGTATTCACTTGTGTATGTAATGCGAAGCAAAATAAGAAAAATATATATATATTCATTTGTACATGATGGTAATATGTGTTATAGGTTGAATTAATTAATAAAATATTGAAAAAGTACATAAGTGTAAAAACATATGATTAAAAATGAATTTAAAATATAAAGAAGAAAACAGTTTCACTGTACCTTTAACTCTATCCAATTTTGTATATTTGATGTTGAGTTTATGTTGATATTTATGATGAGTATGGTGTTGGGTTTTATTGGTTCCTTGCCTTCTATCGCACTTCCTGGTTGTTGTGCTTGTTATTGGTGGAGATGGAGATTATGATGGAGTTTTCCTTCCTTCTTCCTTCCTTAATAAACGTCTTTATTGAGGCAGGGATGAAGCCTCGCAAAATTCCCACGTTGAGCGCTATGGCGCTTGAACTCGTACCCTTTGAGGGTACCCGGGCTTATTTTTTTTTATTTGATTCTTAAATTTTTTTTTTTTTTTAGTTTTATTGCTGTTTTTATTTTAATTTTAATTTACTGGTTTTATGTTACTTGTTATTATTATGTACTTCTTCCTTTGTATATGCTGATTCTTTTTGTTATACACTATTCTGTATTCTTTTCCACTTTTGTTTTATATTGCTGGTCACTTGTTTATTGTTGTCACCACAAGGTTATTGACTAGAATTTATTGAATTAATTTAAAATTTGGGGAATGGAGATAGATGGAAAAACAAGGTTGTCTTCTATTATCGAAATTTTAATTGGTATTCCGTTAGAAAAAAAAATAGGAACGCTGGTAATAGTTGTTTATTTTTATTAATTTGATTAATAATATGGCACTGATTTGTTATTGAAAGTTCCAGTTGTTGTGCGTTGCCGTTGAAATGTTTTTTTTTTTATTATTTCCAAAAAATTTTTTTTATTGATTTTATTTTGTGCACTGATTTGAGGTACCGCTACCACCAGTATGTTGTAGGCCTACTCCGTGCTTCTAACGAAGAGAGCAGCCTGGTTATGTTATCGCCTTAGCGAGACACTCAAACAAATGAAAAAAAAATTTAAATTAAATTGAAAATAAAATATTTTTGAATTTCAGGGTCAATTTGTAGTACGCCAATATGTTGCATAGGGCAATATATTGGCGTATTAATTTTATGGTTGTGATTCTGGTCAATAGGCACCCGGGTCACAACAATACCTCCTAAAACCAGTACAACAAGTACCTTGGAAATGGTCGGTAATACTGTAATAGGTCTCCAATCAGATATATCGGAAGAAGAGTCAACTTTAGGGATAGGAGTGATCAGCCCAACCTTCCAGTGGTCAGGCAAGTTTGAATAGGACAGCAATCTGTTAAACAAGTCTGTGATAATTGCCAAGATAAAGGGCAAAATCAATTTATAAAATTTTAAAGGTACATCGTTATAACCTGTTGCATTCGATTTCATACTACTGAAAGCGTTCACTATCTCGATCTCCGACACACCAGTGAAACTAAAAATATCACTAGCAGTAGATGTACCGGAATCATCAGAGAGCGAGGAAGAAGATGCAGATTAGCAAAGGACACAGCGTCAGAGGGCGCAATCCGAGCATTGACTGAACTTTCACTTACTTCGCCAGACAGCAAAGTACTAGGACAGAGATATTCCGCATATTCGTTAGGTTAAAAGTCAGGCTGAGCCAATGGTTCGGAGCCCAGGCCAAGATCATTGACCTTTTTAAAATTAATAACATTACCCTCCCTAATGCTTTTCCTGGTATCCTCCCTCAATTTCGCCCTTATCAAATAGTCAGCCTGTCTACGTAACCGACAGAATTCATTTAGATTTACAACGGATTTATTCCTCTTCCGTTCCCTGTACGCTAGATCCCGATACTCACACTTTACCAAAATCTCCGGATACTTGAATATCGTATCTTTGAAAGTGCGAATTTTGACAGTTTTGAACGGAACCTGCCTATCAAAACTAGAATATAAAGCACCAGAGAGATAAAGTGTCGCCGCGCATGGGCCCGGATCACTGAAAACGTTGGACCAATCTGTTCTCGCAAGATCAGCCTGAAGGGAATCATCCTGAATGGCTGACATATTTCTAAAGGTTCTCCAAAGATTAGGAGTTTGAGAACTGAAGTCAAGAGAAGCAAATAGGAGTTCATGGTCAGAAATACCAGGACACTGCCCGGAGAAAACTGGCTGAAAATTCGGAAATGAGATGAGTAGATCTAGAATTGTGGGCGAAGTAGACCCATAACGCGTGGGAAGATTGTTCATGATAGTAAGACCCTTTTCACTCAAGAGGTCCAGCAACGTGCGGGATAACGCAGATGAACCGTCAACATCAATATTAAAATCACCGCCTATCAAGATGCGCGAAGAGTGACTTGATATACTCTCAAGAACACTAGACAGGCACTAGACAGCAGGATGACTATCATGCTGTCCGTGAATGTTAGACATCACTGGCGATGGTCAATGAGCTGGGGAGGACAGAAACTTGGGAGAAATGCTGAGTTATTTCAGAAGAAAAGCGATCAGTACGAAGATTGGTGGCACAGTCAGCCGACCTATGTAAAATGTACACCGCTCTGTTCCGAGTGTATACCCTCTCCACTCGATTTTGCCTCTTGAGGCGCAGAGGAGAATGCAGACGATTGAAGCCTTGTGACAGAAGATCCTCGTTAATGTAGGTTCTGGATTTAGCTCCTTACTTCGGTGCAGATTAATGAAGGTCGTATAACTCATAACTATTAGCTAAACTCCGTGGAATCTAAAATAAATAGAAAACAGTTGTATACTATTTCTCTACTAGTTTTTAATTTTTAATGTTATTCTAATTCGCAATTAAATAAAAAAAACCTTGCTTATTTTGATACAACAATTGTCAAATATCATACTTCGGCAAATACAAAACAAAAAAATCACATGATATTTGCTATTACGGGTGTGTTTTTAAAGTCGTAAAATATGCACATTTGATCATTTGTGCACAAATAAGAGTTTTTAAATCCTCTCTGCGATTCATTTGACGTCGCATTTATCGTTTTTGTTGTTTTAGTCTGTGATGTGCAAAAGCGAGCGCCACACTTGCTGCACGAATATTTTTGCAATCAATGCGATTCATGCAACGTGATAACATACGATCGTTTTGACATTTTAACTTGAAGGCCCGCTCAGTATTGCTTTGCATTTGGTGTTTTCTTTGTTCATTTTTAATATAAAAAATTTTAATATCATTTATTTAAAATGCCACACATATTATACATACATACGGTATTATTATTATTATGGAAATATAATGGTTTTTCATAGCCTATAAATATGAAAAGTGTTGTTGATTGTTTTGTCAAGAAAATCACATGTGCACAGAAATTCGTTTTTAAACTTCAATGCACAGTCTGCACACGAGCATAAATGAATGAATCAAGAGAGCGTCAACATCGTCAAATGTGACGACTTTAAAAACACGCCCCACCTTTTAACCAGAGAGCTTTATAAAAATATGCCTTTCTCTTTCACTCCAGATTATTTTTTATTATATGAATTTAATAGCCATCTGTGAATAACCACTGACATATACATAAATGGACTGACTGATCTCCTGTTTCATCTGGCACCAATTTTGACTTCAGAGAATATGTTCTCACTGTCAATGCTACTGTTGAGTTTTTGAGTACTTCTAGTACTCTCATCTGAGCACCTTTATATTTTGATCTGGAACACGGCACGTGCCTTCATGAGGAATTGGCTTTTTCTTGTTTATGAGTAGAGCAGCGATGGAAATGGAGCAGCTTACTAGCTTTACTCCTAGTGCGTTTCAGTGGAGCAGCTTACTAGCTTTACTCCTAGTGTGTATTAGTGGAGCAGCTTACTAGCTTTACTCCTAGTGTAGATGAATGGAGCAGCTTACTAGCTTTACTCCTAGTGTCGATGAATGGAGCAGCTTACTAGCTTTACTCCTAGTTGGATGAAGGAAGCAGCTTACTAGCTTTACTCCTAGTTGGATGAATGGAGCAGCTTACTAGCTTTACTCCGGGTAAATGAAACAACTTGTGTTCTGATGATACTGCTGCTACTGACTAACTCACTCTTTATTCCAAAACACAAGAATATTTATACAATAATTCTTGACTTAATACTATTGCTTTTTTCTTATTACGCTAAGCGCTTGTACTTTTAAAGTAAAGTGTTTCTTTATAGCATTCATAAATTAATTTCCGCAAAGCTTTTGCCGGTTTGTTGTTGTTACATCACGGCATTCATCGCTTTCATATGTGCATACATAAATACTTCCGTAGACCGTTCGCCGCTTTGCTGCTATTATGACATCATCGTGAACCATTAATTCTTTCACCTAAGTTCTACCGCTGGCGCAAGGTTATCAAATTGCATCGTGTGAAATCTTCACTTGTTTCTTTATGTGATTAAGAAATTGGTGTAGGTCAGTAGCGAGTGACTTTATTCAATTACTGAATTTTGTAAATATGTTTGTCAATATGTCTATACTTGCAGCTGGGAATTATAATTCTGCATGCAATGAGAATGCTGTATGTATGTATGTATATACATGTTTGCATTTATTTATTGATGCATGAATTTTTTAATTCTGCGTAAACGAAATCGACTCAGGAATGCATGTATGTACGTATAACATGTTTAACTGATGCCAATGGATGCTCTGTATGTAACAAATCTCCCCCTATTTTAAAAAAATGTGTTATTCTTGGGAGAGGAATAACGCATTAAATATTAACTTATTTGTTTGATAGCTTGGGAAAAAGAAAAATATTTACTTAAACCTTTTGTAAGTATATACGTAATGCTGAGATGAGTACATGTGTTGTTTAGCTATATTAAAAGGAACAAAGCTTATCTAAGCGTGGATTAATTTGGGTTAGCTTAACTGTATTTTATACATATTTTTTGCTACAATTATTTTTATTTCTATTAATTATGTCTAAATTTTTTCTGTACAACAATTTATTTCTACTATATATATTTTTGATACAATTATTTTTCATTATTCTTATTCGTAGATACTATATGTGTAAATACATATTTTTTCGGTACTATTATTGTGCTATATGTGTGAATACATATTTTTTGTTATTCGTACTATATGTGTGAATACATATTTTTTGTTATTCGTACTATATGTGTGAATACATATTTTTTGGTACTTATTTGTGCTATATGTGTGATTACCATTCTGATCTGTTATTATCTTTGGCTATGCAGAATTTATTTAGAGATGGAATTAAACTACCTGTAAATGGCGAGTGCGTGGAATTGACTCAGATTCGACACGGCTTAGTGTTTGTGGAAGTGGTGGTGGTGGAGGAATAGGTAAATTTTGTCTGCTACCTGCTTGTTGCTGGTGGGTGGCACGTTGTTTAATGGCATCCTTTAATTCTGAATGAGAGGTTTGTGAGACAGCTTGTTCTTTGTTCCTTGCTGTCGTTACTTCTACAGAGGTTAGCGTTTTAAATTGGGATTTGTTTGTTTCATGTTTCAGTGATCTCCGACTGGAAATTTTGCGAGATCTGCTTGACTTTACTTGGGGGAAAAGTCACTTGTTGTGGAGATGGTAAATTTTGGAACTTGGTATCTACTCTGGGCTCATGGTTCAAGGTATCCGTAGCTTCTTTAGAAAATTGAGGGTATGTCTCAGTGTCTATCTGTACTTTTGGGTTACTGACAGTTAATACTTTGGGTGTTTTGACTACTAGTTTTTGTTTCTTGTTACTTATAACTTTACATAGTTTCAATATTCCAATAATGCAGAGTACAAAAATTACTACGGAACTTAGGGATAAAGAGCTTATTTGCATCATTTGTGCTTTATTTATTTCTTTTCTTTGTTTTTTAATGAACTTTCCTCCTTTTTCCTTTTTGTGTGCGTGTTTTTACTGAATAGGCATGTTGGGTTGCCTTTTGTTGTTTCTTAAGTTTGTCGTCTTGTTTTACTGCCCCCATTTTTTTTTAGGCAGCCATTATACGTGAAATGGCTTCAATCTGTTGTTATGTACTGTTACTCTTCGTTTACCGATTTGAGTAACAGTATTAACAGTGTTAAAGACTTGTACCACTAGATATGGTCCTGGCCATATCTGGGAAAGTTTGTGTTTTTTAGCGGGGTTTTTCAGTAAAACTTTATCTCCTGTTTTGAAGGTTACTGGACGTGAACGCGTATCGTAGTAAACTTTTGACTTTTCCTTAGCTTTCAGCAAATTATTCCGAGCGGTAGCGCACGCTTTTTGTATTTTGTACCTCAGAAGGTGGTAGTAACTTTCGTGGTTGTAAATGGGCTCCGGCTCTTTTTTCAGATTAGAGGGAACATCTGCTCTGAACTCAAACAGACAGTCCATTGGTGTGAGCTTGGTGCCATCATGTGGACTATTATTGTATACAAAAGCCGCGGTGCTCAGGAATCGATCCCAAGCCTTTGGATTTTCAAATACAATAGCTCTCAAATACTCCACTAGGGGTCTGTGAGTTCGCTCCAGTGCGACATTGGATTGCGGATGGTAAGCGGAAGTCTGAATTTTTTTTATTTTCAGAAGATTACATACTCGTTTGAAAAGATCGCTTAAGAAGTTAGAACCCTGGTCAGTTACTACCTCTTTAGGAATGCGATAACGAGTGATTATCTCATAGAAAAATATTCCCGCTACCGTTTCTGCTTCGCCATTCGGCATGGCATAACAATCTACAAATTTCGTTAGATCGTCTTGGAAAGTCAGAATATATTTGTTTCCTGAGTTCGTTTCCTCAAGAGGGCCTACTATGTCTAAATAAACTTTGTCGAAGGGCATATGGGCAGTATCTGTCATGACCATTGGCATACGACTCTCTGGGCTAGCCTTCATTTTTTGGCATTTAGAGCAGTTCCGAATATATTTCCTGATAGAACTAAGCATGTTTTTCAGCTTATATTTCTTCTTTATTCTTCTATAAGTTTTGATTACTCCTTGGTGACCACCAAATGCGGAGTTATGATAGTCCTTTAGAATTGTTTCTATTTCCTCAGGGTCTGAGATAGTTTCTGTAAATTTACGCTGGGAATTGATTACGTTGTTGTTCTAAGGTAATTCGCCCTGTTCAGATACACTGCTTTCTGATTGATTGCTATTAGACCCGATTTCGACTGAGCTCGTTTGGGAGTTCCGTGAATATTTTTGAGTTTTAGTTTCTTTATTCTGATTTACCTCTTGTATATTACTTTGTGCCTCCCTTATTTGGGCTCTTGTAACAACATGGCATTGTGCTTGCCGTTTTGATGTCTGTGGAGAATTATAATCATCATCGTCTATGTCGGACTCGAGCCGGTGATGTACCTGAGCTTCGACAATGATCGAATTGGGATTTGTTTGGTTTATTTGGGCAGGTATTCTACTAAGCGCGTCTGCATTGGTGTTAAATTTTTCAGGCTTGTATTTAATTTTATAGTCAAACTCGGAGAGTTTATGGTGGGCTTGTGGTCGGTGTAAACCGTAAAACTCTACCTTGTAAATAACACCTGAAGTTTCTGGCGGCCCACACAATAGCAAGCAACTCTTTCTCAATTGTGGAGTATCTTTGTTCCGTCTTATTTAAACTTCTACTTGCATACGCTATTGGCCTGTCTTTACCTATTGCCTCTTGTGATAAAACCGCCCCCAATGCCTCATTGCTAGCATCGGTTGTTAGATTAATAGGTTGGGAAAAATCTGGATATTTGAGTAGAGGTGGATTTATAAGGGAATTTTTAATCTCATTGAAAGAATCTTAGCACTTTTGTGTCCAATTGAATTTGACGTCTTTCCGCAATAGATTTGTTAATGGTCTAACTATCTTTGAGAAATTAGGGATGAACTTGCGATAGTAGTTTGCCAATCCAAGAAACGATTGAGTTTGTCTGATACTTCGTGGTGGAGGAAAATTTTGGACACAGCTTGTCTTACTGGGATCTGGAAGTGCTCCTTCATTTGAGCTTATGTGCCCGAGGTTTATTACTTCTCTGCGAAGGAACTGACACTTTTCGGGTTGTAATTTAAGACTATGGGCTTGAAGTCTGTCGAATACTTTAGCCAGTTTTTCGTTATGATCTTGTAATTTTTTTCCATATATTACAATATCGTCGAGATAGACAAAGCATTCTAATCCTTGGAGACCCGTTAGAATATAATTCATCAGGCGCTGAAAAGTCGCAGGTGCGCCTTTCAGGCCAAATGGCATTCTCTTAAATTCATAATGCCCGTAAGCGGTACTAAACGCAGTTTTTGGTCTATCCCTTTGGTCAACCAGTACTTGGTGATATCCGCTTGCAAGGTCAAGTGTAGTAAAATACCGCGAATGCCCAAGCTGATCCAGTATATCTTCTATCCTGGGTAATGGAAAGGCATCCCCTATAGATTTCTCGTTGACTTTACGAAAATCTACTACTACTCGCCAACGTTTATTGCCGTCACGCCCAGCTTTCTTGGGGACTACCAGCAATGGAGAATTCCACGGGCTTTTACTTAATTGGACTATGTCGTTGTCCAACATTTCCTTAATTTGCTCATTTATGACTGCCCGGTGTGTTTCTGGAAGTCTATACATCTTTTGATTTATGTGTGGATGATTGTGTAATATGGGGATGGTATGCTTTATGGTACTAGTGCACGTGAGCTTATCTCCCTTTAAATAAAAAAGATCATTATACTTATAGCATAACTCAAGAATTGATTTTTCTTTTTCGTGATTTAAATTTTCATCCAACGGTAATTCTTTACGTAAAGCCACAAGCCTGTCTGGGTTATAACTTTTAATATGGTTTACGTTTCTTGAATATGGATTGGAATTAAATTTGAATTTGTCTTTTTTGACATTGTGTGTGCTTTTGTTTTGTGCACGAAGAAAATATGAGTTGGAAGTAATTTTTAATGTGTGTTTTTTGACATCGTGTGTGCTTCTGTTTTGTGCACGTAGGAAAGGTGAATCACCCTTTTTATTAGTACTTTGGGTATTTAAGTCATCCAAAGGTAAATGGAGATACTGTACGTTATAGCAATTATTTGGAACTAAAATAAGCGTTAATTTCCTTAAGAAGACTGGTTCCGTGTTTACATTTAGAATGGATAACGTTATGTAGCTTTTATGAGAACTAACTAGGCAATTTGCGACAAATACTCCTTCTTGGATCTCCTGAGACAAACAGATCATTTCTTGGTCTATTTGTAACGGTATTCTCAGTACCATTTGAGATCGAGGGGGTATTCTATTGGATCGCTGAAGTACTACTGCATCTTCTTTTGAGGTGTTCAGAGTTTCTTCCATTGGAGGTAAGGCATTTTGTTATTTGGTGTCCGTGATTTAAATTGCTCCTCCAATTGATCACTTGGTATTTCCTCTCCATCTTCTTGGGATGTTCCGAGAGGTACCGTGAATTTAATGGGGTTGGTTTCCGTGCGAGGGAACCGGAATAATTTATTAGGCCTGTTGTATACCTGAAAATGGTTGACAATAATAAATATAAGTAATAATTATCATTGGACTAATCATTTAAAAAATATTTTCATAGGTAGAAATAAGCTAATCATGCTTAAAACATGGTTAGCTTATCTCCTAACAAGGCGAAGAAACTGCCATCAGCAATTTCTTTCAAATTCCTTCGCATAAGGTCAACATATTTTTCCCACAAAACGACTTGGGAAAAATAAAAGTTTTAAATTTCAACCCAAGTCGTTTCAATAGAAAAAAGCCCCACACCAAATCTTACCTTCAGTAAGATTCGTCGTAAATACGATATGTATGTATATATATACATACATACATATCGGGCGCATGAAGATTTTACGTCGGTGAAGACTGAAACAATCAAGTCTTCACCGAAAAAAGCTCTTATCAGCAAATTGTCGCGACCTGCATAGATTGTGATCGCAACAATGTATGCACAATGGCAAGACGATGGTTGGATTTATGAAAATATCAAATTTCAATTTCAACTATCGTCCGTCGCGATAATTCTGGGCATGTTTAAACATGCCCAGCGTAAAATAATTTTCTCAGGATAGGAATGCTAATTAAGCATTTTCCTATCCTGAACGAAGAGACTTGAGATTGAAAAATCTAAGTCTCGAGACAGTCAGTTTTCAGGAGTCGAGTGTGCAAAACGAATTGTGAAAAAAATTGCATAAGCGGCGGTAACAAAGAAAAGTCGGAGTTAAGTTTTTGAGTTGATTTCTCGTAGTTTTTGGTTTTAGCGCTGTGTCGGTCGGAATAAATGGAAAAGTAAAACAAAAAGAGAGAAAAGTTTTATTAGTGAATAGAAAAAACTTTTAATAGTAAACGGATAAGTTTGTAAGAGAAGTTATACTGATAATAAAGAAAGAAATAGTTTTAGTGCGGCGTTTCAATCAAACAAGGGATATCAGTGAACCTATAGAGGCGAGACAGCGGTGAGTACTCTACAATAGAAGAAATATATAACAAATTGGCGCAGCCGGTAGCATTGAGGAAGCTTGATCTAGTTAAAAAGACTGTAATAGCTTGAAAAGCCTTAATCCTTCGAAACGAAGGGGCTTCATTGATTAAACCACTCAGGCTAAGTCACCCCCAACACTCAGGTAGATACCATCTCTAGGCGCCTCTGCTCCAGGCGGGCAAGCGTTCACCCCAATTAGTGCACAGGCACCACCGAAGGACACAAGTGAACAGTCCAAAGAAGGAAGAGGAGAACCATTCCAAACTCCCCCAGAAGGACGAGTGCAGATCAGCCAGGACACAGCTCGATAAGCAGCCTAAAGTTACAGCCAAGCAGACGACCAAACGCTAGAAGTCAACGATCCGGAGTTGTAGAGGAAATCGAAGACGGCTCATAAGCCCCCTTTTCACCTAGATCCAGGGGAAGTTAAGACGGCCAAAGGCCCCCCCAGCTGCAAAAGTAAGCTAAAATCAACCGACAAAGGATTGAGAGGGAACTCGAAGGCGGTTAAAGAAACCCCCCTCTCAATTATAGTAAAGGGACCTAAGCAACCAAGGAGCCCCCTTTCACCAAACAGCGCATCATATGCCAGCCGACAACCCTGCTCTACCTCAGCAGGAAACAGATGCAGCAGCGAGGGAAAACTCTCCATCTTTAGCCGACGCGGGATCAACCCCAGGTGCCAATACACAGCACCCCGGTGAAGGTACATCATCTGCTGCAGGAGAAAAATCTCCACCGTCATCGCCAACAGGACCTCGACTCAGAAGCGAGACCGTTCTGCCAGGTCTTAATAGACAAGTAAGTCTTGATAAATTTTTAAATAAATTGTACGAGAGATCGCGAGATTCAGGTACGCTAGCCATTACTCAGTGTGATTCAGTCAGCAAAAAACTGAGTCAAACCCGCGAAAATATACTCGCACAAATACAGACACTGAAGGAAAACACAGTTCCGTTCCGTGAGGAACTAAGTAGGCTTGCTGAATCCACGCGCTCCCTCCCTGTAGATAAGGAGAGTATTGAAAATTTAGATTTAGAGAAGAAAAAGAGTGTTAATTTAAGTAATAGTGAAAGTGCCGACGGTAATAGTGACAGTGAAGTGACTGAACCAACTAACGAAGACCTGCTGATGGACTGACTCGAAGAATCCTTAACGGAAATCAGCCCAGAAACAAGCCCAGCTAGTCCACCCAAATTTAAATGTCCAGTCAATAGACTACACACAATGGTGGATTACGCAAAAGTAGCTAAGTTATCAGCTCAACTCGTCCCCTTATTTTCAGGTGAAAGTACCCCACATTTGGGACGAGAGCTACAAACCTTCATTGTCTGCTGCAAACAAACTATGCAGTGCCTAAATAATGAAGAAAAAGTGGCTTTCATTCAGATCCTTCCCACAAGACTCAGAGGTGACGCCTATCGATTATTTGCTTCAGACTTCCCTGCTTCATTTACTGAAGTAGAGGAACGTTTAACCCTTTGAGCGGTCATGTACGGCCAGCCTCTGGTGATCCAGATAGAGTATCGCCGTACATGTACGTCCAGCCATAGTCCAGCCCATTTTGGGTGGGTTTTTCTTTTTTTTTTACATAATTCTAACAATGATATTTGTAGGTATATTATTTCGTATTTTTTTGTTTCCCTCTACCACGCCCCCCCCCCCCCCCACCGGTATGTGTAAGAAATTTCGTGATTTTACGATGAAACGTCATTTTCAAAAAATCATATCTCGGGAACGGAGTAACCGATTTTTTTGATTCAAATGCCGTATGAAGCTTAATGCTTTATATTTTTCATAAAAATATATAGCATCACCGAACGAAAAATGTTTTTTTATTAATAATAGTTTTTTTTTTTTCAAAAAAAAAGTATTATTTACTATTGAGGACTTCTAGCACTTTTTTTTTACATTTTTATTTTGAAATTATAAGTCTTATAAAAAATGGCGATGAAGTTCGGCTTCATTTTTAAGAGAAAAAAATATGGGTGAGCTGTACATTATTCCGAGAAAAATATTCATCTCTGCATTTGTGCGACCGTCGAAACCCTTCCTGAAATTATTACGATTCCGAAACTCGGAACACATGGAACACATTTTCTTTTATTCTAATGAAATACACATGCACAAATCAGTTTTGCGATTGGAGGTAATCCTACAGAGTTAGTGTCGATCTAAGGTGCAAAAAATCTAGTACATCAGTTAGAATATAAAAAAGGGAAGTACTAAAAAAGTGCGTATAGGGAAAAAAGTCAAAAATAAAGAATGATGTCGTTTTAAAAACAAATCAAATAATACTGCGCCACCAGGGAAGGGGGTGTCAAAGTTTGTTCTGGTACGTTTTGGAAAATCTAGTACAGATTCAAATATGTTTTTTTCTGAGAAGAAGTTTGAACGGCTACACCCCTATGGTCCGATGTCAAATGGCTGAGTTATTATTGGAAAACCAAATATCCCTCTAATTTCCCCCACTCCGCCCTCCCCCTACCAAACCAGTTACCAGATTAATATTATCTTTAGCCTAGGACCGCAGCTCTCATTTAAGATATCAATGAACTGTCTGCGACTCATTGTTCAGAAGATATAACCAAAATATTTCAAACTTTACCCCATTCCCCCGTCGTTAGAGATATACCCCAGAGACGAAATACCCCCCGAGACGAACATGCACACCAAAATTTTAGAAAAACAGCCCCCCCCCTCCCCCACAAAAAAGAAGACTCCGTTCAATTTGCGAAATCTATCAAAAAATGCAAAAATAACTCACTCCAGGGACGTGTATGCTAAAAAAATTAACTCACTACTCAAAGGGTTAAACAGAACATATCTTCCTCGTGAGACATATCAGGAGCTGGTGAACAAATTAATCACTACCAGACAAAGCCCGTTAGAATCTCTCACTGTTTTAATTACAAGATTGAAACAGTTGTTGACAATTTGCAACGAGGCAGCGACACATATGGAGCTGAGGCAGTCCCTGCTGTGAAAACACAGCTGATGGATTTCGCCAAAAATGCTTTAAAAGTGGAGTCACTAACCCACACCTGTGTCAATATTTGCTCACGCAGTGAGAAGGTGATTTAGAAGCACTTATTCAAAAAGCCCTGGACATGGAGAAATTACAGCAAAGTGCTACATTCGTCCAGACTCCTCTGGTACAGGCTCCTCCAGTGGCTCCAGTAGACCCAGATTTACGAGTGAGAGCTTACTATAGAGCTCCCTACTATCAAATACCATCAACACCTATGTTCGCATCACCTCGAGCTCCAAACCCGAATCAGTTTTCACGTAACGTGAATAACCCAGGTTCATCACAGTCACGACAACGACCATTTACAAACACTGAAGCCAGAAATTCGGACACTTGTCCGTAACATCACGTGCAATTTCTGCCAGCGAAAGGGTCACACATACACAGATTGCCTTAAGCGCAAGAACACCCCTTTCTGCGCAAACTGCAAAATCTATGGACATGACGTCCGTGATTGCAGAAAAACACAACAAACACAACAGATTGTTCCTCCACGCCTCCCCAATAGATCTACACAGGATCAACACAACACAAAAAGTCCTCAAGTCTTTAACATAAGACTCAAATGCACCTTTTGTGGTCGCCGAGGACATGCAGACGAAGATTGCCCCCAAAAGAAAAAATGGGAAGCCCGGAGTCAGGGAAACGACATGCAGTCGACCCAAAACTCCCCGGCTCGACTATAAACCCACTACGCAAATCAAAAGGTTCACCTTAAGCGCCCGAATCCGGTGTCCCTACAGTGAAACTTCCACTGGACATAAGCCTTAACGGCCATACAAAACTAGTAGTGGACACTGGCGCTGAGGTTAGTATTATTAAGAAAAGAGCAATTAAAGACCTCAAAATAATTAATTCCAATGAGGCATGCACTTTACAGACCCCTTTTGGAACCGGAAAGACATTGGGAAATTGCAAGGACAACTTCAATTTTAAAAATAAAATTCCCTGCAAATTTCAGGTGGTTCAAAACCTGCCAGGTCTTTCCGATGACGGCCTATTAGGAAACGATTTCCTATCAAACAATTGTAATGTTGAAGGCCCAAATAAAGCACTCAAGTTTCCTTGTACGGAAACAAATCCCGAAGAGTTTACTGTGCCCTTGTCATGCAAAACGGACAAGCTGTATTCCAGGAAAGCAGTCGAAGTGGGGTCACTTGCAGAAAAGATGGAACCTAAACAGGTTAAGCTATCTACATGCAGTGTCTCCAAGGCATCTCAAAAGAGTAATGCTGGGTACCACGTTCAACAAGAGGCGACGGAATGCGAAAAGAGCTGTCTGGGTGATCAAGAAACCAGCGAAATGAGGCAGCATCTGGTTACTTTAGAGGAACCAATATGCATACCTGCTAGGTCACAAATGATCACCACAGTCCCGGTGCGACTGAAGGAAGAAACGCTCTGTCTATCAAAAGAGATAGGCGATGGAGTCTTCCTGGCCAACAGTTTGCTCCCTACTGGGAAAGAAACAGTGCTAGTTGCCATACACAACATAAACAATTTCCAAGTAGTCATCAACAGTTTATTATTACAACTGCTCCCTATACATGATTACGCCGTCATCCCAATAGGAGAAGCCACTGATACACAACACGTTCTCAAGCCGAATAAATCGCAAGCGTGTAACACAAACATCAGTGAGTTTCCATAGGCGGAACAGAAGACAAGCAACAAGACTTCTTTCTGCAGAATACCTAGATATAAGTTACTATCACGGCCCAAGAGCCCAATACACAACGCGTGCGAGCTCAGTAAGACCCGAATAAAGGCAACAATGACTCCACCGTCCAATAGAATAAGTCACAAAAATTTTACGTGGCCCCAGAGCCAAATCAGAGATGTGAGCGAGCTCCAGAAGCCGACAAGCAAAATGCAGCTGACTCCTCCATCCAATATACCTAGATGTAAGATAACCACAAAGATAAGGAGCCCAACAATAGGTGCGTGTGAGCTCAGTAAGACCTATTCTCAGGCAAAGACGACTCCACCACCCAGCAAAGTTAGTGTTAAGAAGCAACCTTGGCCTAAGAGCCCCATTACAAGTGCGTGCGAGCTCAGTAAGACCTATTTAAAGGCAAAGTCGACTCCACCACTTAATAAGATTGGTATTAAGAATAAAAAGTGGCCCATGAGCCCTACAAAAGACGCGTGCGAGATTCGTAAGACCTCATTGAAGGTAAAGTTGGCTCCACCGTCAAATAGTATTAAGAGACCCAATTTTCCACGGCCCATAAGCCATAATCCCAATGCGTGCGAGTACTTGGACCAATGTAGAGTACCAATAAAAGAGCAGGAAGCACATTCCCTGCCATCTAGTAATGTAGGTAAAACAGATAGTAAGTACACAACTACACAAAATGAGGAAAGAAACGCAAGCTTTTCGGAAAACACAGCTATCTTACAGCACGTAAGATACTTATTTCCGGATCATGAAGATCCCACACATACTCCGCGAGTCAACAGGTTAGACCAAGAGCTCAGCCTAGACCCAAATCTAAATGCGGAAGAAAAAGCTTCGATATCCGAACTCTGCTACGAGGACAACGATATCTTCTTTCTAAAAGGTGATAAGCTCACATACACAAATGCTATCACCAACAATATCCCTTTAATACAAGACCAAGCGCCCATAAACCAAAAGGCCTACAGATTACCAGAGACCCAGAGGCAAGTCATAAACGAGCAATTAAGAGAAATGCTAGAAAAAGGGATAGTCCAAACTAGCAAAAGCCCTTGGAATTCACCCTTATTAGTTGTCCCCAAAAAGGCGGGACCCGATGGTGAAAAAAGGTGGCGTGTCGTTGTCGATTTTCGAAAATTGAACGAAAAGACAATTGGCGACGCAGTTCCGCTACCTCGAATTGAGGATATTCTTGACCAACTAGGTCATGCCAGGTACTTTACCACTCTCGATTTGGCCAACGGCTATCATCAAGTCTTAGTCGACAAAAAAGATCGACATAAGACCGCTTTTAGCACTAATTACGGGCACTACGAATTTAAGCGTATGCCATTCCGCCTCAAAGGAGCTCCCGCTAAATTCCAACGCCTTATGAACTTCGTTCTGACAGGCCTACAAGGCCTCGAATGTTTCGTTTACCTTGACGACATCGTCATTTATGATAAGAACCTAAATGACCACAACGACAAACTTCGCAAAGTCTTCGACAAATTGAGAGAGAACAACCTCAAACTGCAGCCAGAGAAGTGCCAGTTCTTGAGACGAGAAGTTGCTTATCTAGGGCACAAATGCTCTAGCGAAGGTGCATTACCAGACCCTAGCAAAACGGCCTGCGTCCAAACATTCCCTGTTCCTAGAACAGTCAGGCAAGTTCAGTCCTTTTTAGGACCTGCCAATTACTACAGGAAGCTCATTCCGGACTTCTCTAAAATAGTTCGTCCAATTACGAATTTACTCCGAAAGGATGTAAAATTCACTTGGACCGAGAAATGCCAACAAGCATTTCAAAGCATTAAAAATGCTCTAATTTCCCCACCACTTTTAATCTATCCAGATTTCTCTAAACCCTTCAATCTTACAACGGGCGCCAGCAACGAAGCATTAGGCGCTGTGCTTTCCCAAGGAGAAGTGCGAAACGACCAGCCAATCGCCTATGCCAGCCGAACGCTAAACAAAGCCGAGTGAAATTACTCCACAATTGAAAAGGAGTTATTGGCTATAGTCTGGGCAACTAGAAATTTCCTATGCTACCTCCAAGGCCGAAAATTTACGGTCTATACTGACCACAAGCCTCTCAAAGGTGTCTTTAATGTAGAAGACCCGACTTCCCGATTGGTGAGATTTCACCACAAATTATCAGAATTCGATTATACCATCGAATATAAACCAGGGAAGTATAATACCAATGCGGATGCATTAAGGCGCATTCCACAAGTATTAAGCGAAGACAATACAGGCAATACCTTAACGGTACAAGCCCAAGTCCACTACACTATGGACTCAGATGTAGAGGAAAACATTTTCCCAAATAAAAAGAAAACCAAGAAACCCGCTCATTGCTTCGCCGTGACCAGAGCTCAATAACAAAGAGCCCAAGAGGCCAATACTAGCTCCAGCGCTGAAACACAGCCCACGGCAGCGGAAGATAAAGAACTTAAACCCCCAGAGGCGGAAACACAACCCCCTGCTACTCTTGAAGAAGAGATATGTCCAGTCAAGGCACCTGAAATAATTACGAGCTCCAAGGAAGTTCAAACAATCCTAAAGGATTACCACGACTCTCCTTTCGGTGGCCATCAGGGTGTCATTAAGACTTATAAAAGAATTAGACGCAAGTATTGGTGGAGACACATGCTTAGCGATATAAAGAAATACATAAAAAAATGCCCCAAGTGCCAAACAATGAAAGCATCTCCCAATTTAAGATGTCCATGGTAATGACGGACATCGCAGAACAACCTTTCGACAAGGTTTACCTCGATATAGTAGGTCCACTAGAAGAGACCTTATCAGGTAATAAATATATCTTAACTTTTCAAGATAATCTCACCAAGTTTGTCGATTGGTATGCCATACCAAATGGAGAAGCAGCAACGGTGGCGCAAATCTTCTTCGAAGAGATTGTCACGCGTTTTCGCATTCCAAAGAGAATAGTCACCGATCAGGGAACTAATTTCCTGAGTGAGCTATTCAAGAAGGTCTGCAAACTGCTAAAGGTTAAGAAGTTACAGACTTCCGCATACCACCCACAGTCTAATGGACCACTAGAGCGTACCCATAGACCATTAATCGAATATCTGCGTACAATCGTAGACGAAAATCCCAAAACATGGGATCAATTCCTACGAACCGCTGCATTCGTGTACAATAGCAGTGTACACGAGGGTACTAAACTAACCCCGATGGATTGCCTTTACGGCTTCACAGCGGATGTCCCATCTGATTTAAAACGGGACCCTGAACCCGTATATAACCACGAAAGTTATTACCATATGCTCAAATACAGATTACAAAAATCATATGCCACGGCTCGTAAAAATCTCTTAGCCAGCAAACAACGCTCAAAGGCATATTACGACAAAACAGTCAGGCCTCTCACTTTCCACCTAGGAGACAAAGTCCTCCTCAAAAGTGAAAGCCGCAAACACAAATTGTCTCAAATCTGGGTTGGCCCATATCTGGTAATAAATGTACCCAGTCCAACAAACACTACCATAAAAATAGGCAAGCGGCAGGTTGTGGTACACAACAACCGTTTAAAGCCCTATTATGAGTAGCATACTGGTACATATATCTTTAGAAAATAAGTTCCCATCATACAAAATTCTACAATTAAGTTAAGGCCTTCTAGTTATACACACAAGATCATCTAGTACGACTAATTGACTAACGAAGCCTATCCTTCATTTTCTACAGAACATGAAGCACATATGGGTGTTAATATGTTGCTTTCATCTGGCAATGGGACAAATACAGACGGAACCCTACACAACGAGTCCCCTGAACAATACGGGAATACTGTATGAGGATTTAGGAAAATTGCAAGTGTACCCCAGTACATGGAATATATTAACGGAGATCAATCTAATGGAACTGGACAACCAAACGCTTATGGCAGAACAGGCGGAACACTTAGTTCACCGACTATGTTCAAATCGCTCTCAAACCGATGAGCTATGCCTGGTATAGCAAAAATACGTTCATTCACTCTTAGAAAATATCAAGAGGAGAACAAGTGTCATTCGAGAAGTGGTCCCAAAATCAAGATCAACAAGATCTATATTCGATGGAATAGGCAATGCAATGCACTACCTATTCCGGACCATGGACAGCACTAATGAACGAAGTATACAGTCACTCGAGGAGCTCGAAACAAATACTAAAGCACTAGCCGACCTGGAAAGGCAGCAGATCAGTGTAGTCAAATCTACACTACAGCAAATCCAAAAGCCATTGACATCTCTTCAGGAAAGACAACGTCAAATAAATCTCCAGGTAAATAGACTGCAAAACGTCACTGATTGAGACAATTAAGGTAGGAAATAATTTCAAGCCTGACCTTACAAATTGTCGAAATTGAGTACAGGCAGCAAGCCTTACTCGATGTAATAATCTCCAGTAAAAATCACCAGTTGCATCCGCTAGTGGTGTCTCCCGAAAGTTTATTAGAGATATACCACAAGTCCCACGCTACTTGTACAGATGCACAAAATTGACTCTCCCTGCTATATCAGACAGCGGAAACAAAGGCTCGATTAGTCCACGATAAATTAGTCATTAGAATACAACTTCCGATTTTTAATCTACCACAAATGAAGTTGTATAGAGTGCATAGTTTCCCTATACACATTAACAAAAAACAATCATTGGTACCCGATATACAGTACTCGCACGTAGCGCACCAGGTACAGACACAGGACATATTATTATTAAAAACACAAGATCTTAAAGTCTTCAAAAAAAGTCACGCAACATTCCAAAGAGGACACTTACGTCACCAAGCTAAGCATGCCTGTAACCAAGGCCATAATGTCTTAAGAATGCATATAGAAGCTGCTTTTTAATCCACTAAAGGAAGAGCCTCAGTGCCAATTCAGAGCACAAATACCTCCCAGAGACTAACTTATTAAACTAAGTAAACCCAATTCGTGGATATTCTCGTTGATAGAACCAACAATTGTGCACCTTCAGTGTACCCAACAATTCTTAACTTCAAAGATAGAAGGCCAAGGAATAATTACTATCAACCATCCCTGTCAATTACAAATAGGATCACAAATCCTACACTCTGAGGCAGAGAATATCCAGTCATTGAGTCTCAAACAACCCAACTACTTCCCAAATATCGCTCCATTAGAGCAAGTGGTAGAAAAATATCTCAATGAAACCAAAGAAAAGGTACAGTCTGAAAATATACAGACAGAACTATACTCAGGAGATGACACTAATAGCATCATCCTAGAAGGCACCCAGTCATTAAAAGAACTGGACGAAAAATTAGAAAAAGTAGTTCCTCATATCAGTCACCACCCTACACATGTCCTAGCTGCAACATCAGTATCATTAACTGGTGTTGTCATCACATGTATGGTACTGTACCTGGTCGCCAAATGGCTAGTCCCATCTATTAAAAATTATCGTTCACGCAAATCTAAAGAAACCCCTGAGGCGGAGGAACAAATCGAACAAATCGAACAAATCGAAATAATCGAACCTACCCCTCTTAAAAGGACCCGCACCCTACCACCTACTAGGTCAGTGCAAGTGGTCTAATGTCACCACTTCAAACGGTCACAATAACGAAGCACTATCACTGGAAGTAGAACACATAAAAAAAAATTTAAGTGGTTTCTATTAACCCCAAATAAATAAGTTAGTAATAAGATACAATAATAATGACAAAAGGGGAGAAGAAATAAATAAATAATTATTTAGCTTTAGAAGTAAAATGAAATAGTGCATATAGAGAAACCCAAAATCAAAGTATAAGATATCCTCCCCCGCTAGTGGTGTCAAATAATATTAATAAACAATATTGTTACAGCTTCCAGTTTTCACGCTTCAAAATCCACTATCCTGAAAAATCAGCACCTTGGCCCAGAACGTGTGCGGAACCTAAGGCGTCCTTCAAGGTGACCTCTCCGTATAAATTAGCACCTGGCCGAGCGGATACCGGTGCAATGGAAATCAGTCCCAATACTTTGTAATAGTCAGCTAGCAGACTCCTGACTTTTGGATTAAGAAACTTTACCTTGAATTCCTTTAAATTCCACGTTTGGTTTCTTCTTGGCTGCAGACGGCGTAGTAGAATTGTGTGCGTCTTACTTGGCACGCTGCGCTCACCTCAAAATTGCCTCCTTCGAATTACTATCAAGTCTCAGAAACAACAGACAAGTATCTAAAACACGTATTGAAAACTGAGCGTTTTTTATTTTTTGAAGTTGAACAAAACTTTATTTTTTTATTTTATAACTTTATTCCTATACAAAAAGAAATCTTTCTAGAGCTTTCGTGTCTTTCGTGCCACACAACTTGTCTCTCTCAACTTCAGGAAAAGAAGAAGGTTTTTTCACACGGAGTCTGAGTCACGTACCTCTTATCTACCAGCTAACTGCTTAGAGCGACATCTATTCTTACAAGTTTACATTCGTTCAGAGAATTCATTTAAATAGTTTCTAATTCTATTCCTAATTTAAGTTGTGTGACAGTTTACATTCATTTCCGAAAGGAAATAAAAATATTCATTTTAATAGTTTTCAATTTTTTTTTCTACTTCATTCTAATTCTAAATTTGTTACACAGTCCATTTTGACAATTTTTCTGATTTCACAACTTTTCTTTTTCCCTTTATATAATCCTAAACTGACATTTTGGTTGGAACTTCGTTTTGACAAGGTTTCTCATTTAACTAGTTTTTTTTTTTTTTATGTTTAATAACCTTTACTTAACATTTTGGTTTCGATATTTGCCAAACCTTTCATCTGTAGTTGTAACTTACTAAGTGTCAGATCAGTCAATCGCTTTTGTTCTCTAATATTGGCTAAAACTCTATTTGTGTTTTTACTTCAATAAATGTCAGATTATTCAGTTGCTTTTCTTCTCTAATATTGGTTAAAAGTTCATTTGTTCATTTGTGTTTTAATTCAATAAATGTCACATTATCTGACATTAGTTGTAATTTATTCAGTTGCTTCTCTCTTCTAATATTGGCTAAAACTTTATTTGTGCTTTCACTTCAACAAATGTCAGACTATTCAGTGCTTTTCTTCCCTAATATTGGTTAAAACTTCATTTGTGTTTTACTTCAATAAATGTCACATTATCTGACATTAGTTGTAATTTATTCAGTTGCTTCTCTCTTCTAATATTGGCTAAAACCTTATTTGTGCTTTCTCTTCAATAAATGTCAGACTATTCAGTGCTTTTCTTCCCTAATATTGGTTAAAACTTCATTTGTGTTTTACTTCAATAAATGTCACATTATCTGACATTAGTTGTAATTTATTCAGTTGCTTCTCTCTTCCAATATTGGCTAAAACTTTATTTGTGCTTCCACTTCAATAAATGTCAGACGATTCAGTGCTTTTCTTATTGTCTTGTAGCTATCAACTTGGTAAGTTTTAATATTCAATGGACCAACGTACACGTTGCCGCGTAATACCACTTTTCAGTGATGAGAGACACTAAGGCAAATGACGCTGCAGCGCGTCCCGAGTAATGAGGGTCAGCTCATTGATTGGTTTTATTTTCTATACCAGCCGGACAAGTTTGCCTTGAACTCTAGTAGATTTTCGGACTTCATGGACTTTGTGAGATGGCATGAGTGAGAGAAATGTTGCATTTTTTTTCTTGCGACGCGCGTCACGGGCGTCGAGCTTGCAAGGCCTGCGAGGTTTCTTGTGGATTGACTAGGTGTCGCGCGGAACTGTAAAAAATTGTTTCTGATTTCGCTATGGTTCAGTGCCTTCTCTTTACCTGCTGAATAGCTGACTGAGTAGATGTCAAGTTCGGTTCTGATTTGTTTTGTGTTTGTTATGGTTTTGTTTAGGGTGTCGCGCTTCTTTGCTTCTTTCGTGGAATTTAGTGTAGTTCTGTCGGGATTTTTAATTTCCATCGCAATTTGGAAAAGCGTAAGACGAAACTCGAGTCATATAGACCAATACAAGTCTCGGATAAAGAGCTAAGTGGAGACCAAAATATGATGAAGTAGCTCAGTCACTTGAATTTGCTCGTGAGCTTTCCAAACAAATGGTACAGCTTGCTACCATAGCGGAAAAGAAACAACGAAAGCATGCGAGAAGGGAAGTTCTTTTTAAAAAACAAAAATTCAAGCCATAACAGTTAAACTACGAAGTTTTCCTATTTCAGGTCTTCCTCTATTTTTTTTTTTTTTTTTTGTTGCTGACAATTTCAGGGAAGGTTTCTTGGTTAAACCAAAAGGGCCGCAACGCCGGAAGGAGACAATCGAGTTGTTGATATTCGTCTTATCTTGGTAAGTCTGTAACATTACCCCCCCCCCTCATAAGCTTGTAGCTCCGGCCAAGCTAGCCTACCACTGGTGTGACTACTGTATCAGGAGGGCATATGAACATCTAGGTCAGCAAACACCGTCTAATGAAGGTTGACCCAGAAGGGGTTTATGAGAAATCATCTACTCGTTACAGATAGAGATGGGTTTTACTAGGATCGTGTCCTTTTACATTTTACTCAGCGTCCAAGTATTATAGAAGTAATGAAGAAAGGATAGGAAAGTTAAAACCTTCAACGAAGGCTAACTCAGAAGGAGTTAGTGAGAAATTATCTGCTCATTTAAGGCAGAGGCAGGTTAAACAAGGATCGTGTCCTTATAAGTTTTATTCAGCCACCACGTATTTTAGAAGTAATGAAGAAAGGATAGGAAAGCTAAAACCTTCAACGAAGGCTAACTCAGAAGGAGTTAGTGAGAAATTATCTGCTCATTTAAGGCAGAGGCAGGTTAAACAAGGATCGTGCCCTTTTAAGTTTTATTCAGCCACCACGTATTTTAGAAGTCATGAAGAAAGGGTAGGAAAGTTAAAACCTTCAACGAAGGCTAACTCAGAAGGAGTTAGTGAGAAATTATCTGCTCATTTAAGGCAGAGGCAGGTTAAACAAGGATCGTGTCCTTATAAGTTTTATTCAGCCACCACGTATTTTAGAAGTAATGAAGAAAGGATAGGAAAGTTAAAACCTTCAACGAAGGCTAACTCAGAAGGAGTTAGTGAGAAATTATCTGCTCATTTAAGGCAGAGGCAGGTTAAATAAGGATCGTGTCCTTATAAGTTTTATTCAGCCACCACGTATTTTAGAAAGAATGAAGAAGAGAAATCACTACGGCTTTGTCCGGCTTGATCTGTGCATGGCGACTCGGAGACACATCTCCAAAGTCACGCCGATCCTTGGTCAAAGCTCGATGTCGGTCTCGGTATCGAAAATCAAAGGTGCACTCACAGCCCAGCAACCCAAAAAAAATCTGATCTACCAGTACACCTCCGGCCCCCAACACCAAGACCAGTCGGAGAAGCCTCTGCAACCAGTAACCTAACCAACTGATTGCAGGACCTCTTCCGCACGGGCATCTCCCTCTGACCGCAGATCGACATTCATTTGAGGGTGTGCGTCAAGGTCCCCAGCAGGGGTTAAAATTTCGAAGACAGTCTTTACTGTGGAATTCCTACGGCAGCGCGGCCTACGTAGGGTACATGTGGGAGGAGTTTTGACTCATTGTCAAGCAAGGGAGTGTGAAAAAAAAAATGGACTAATTTACAAGAGGTATACCGGCCGCTAGGTTGGGTAGGTCCTAAGCGGCACATTGGTATCCTGCAGTTACCAGTTAAGCTGGCTGGATGCCTTCTTAGGGCTACCAGGAAACATTAGTGGTTATATGGTGGTTATATGGAAAGGTCGTTTCTTTCGCGGTACGGGGCCAGTCTGTCGACGTGGACAGTTCGCATCTTTCCACCGTGACACTTTTTTATCTTGAACACCACTTCGGTTACAGCCTCGGTGATCTTGTATGGCCCATCCCAATTGCACTGAAGTTTTGGGCACCGCCCAATTACGCGTCTTGGGAAGTATAACCAAACAAGTTGATCTACTTGGAAACTGGGTTGCTTCGATCGCAAGTCATAGTATGTCTTCATACGGCGGCTCGCAGTGTTCAGCATAACTCGATTATTCTCATGGATCGCATTCAGTGTCATGGTCAAATTGTCCATGTACTCACTAACTGACATAACTTCGGTAGGTGGGCTTCCCAAGACCATCTCCAGTGGTAAACGAAGTTCTCGACCAAAAAGGAGTTTAGCCGGGGTTTGTTTAGTGCTATCCTGTACACTTGCGCGATACGATAGCAGTAGGTAAGGCACATACTGGTCCCATTCCCTTTGGTGCGAATTCAAAAATTTCGCCAGGTAGTCAAGAATTGTTCTGTTAAATCTTTCGACCAAACCATCCGACTGTGGGTGTAGGGCTGTTGTGCGAGTCTTCTCTACTCCGAACTTCTGCAGTATCTCTTGAAAAACGGCACTTTCAAAATTTCTACCTTGATCCGAATGGAGCTGTAATGGAGCTCCATGTCGACTAAATACGGCTGATATGAGTGCATCGGATACTGTTTCGGCTGTCTGATCTGGTACTGGAATTGCTTCGGGCCACTTTGTGAAGTAGTCCATACAGACTACTAAGTAGCGGTTACCTTTATTTGTCCTTGGAAGTGGTCCCAATATGTCTACACCAACTCTTTCGAAAGGTGCGCCAATGTTACATACTTGAAGAGGGGCTCTCCACCTCGGTCGCGGCCCCTTCCGTGCTTGACATTGTAGACACCCAGCACACCAGTCTTTTACATCGGTACTGCTACCAATCCAATAATACTTCTGCCGAAGTTTACCTAACGTCTTATCGACGCCGAAGTGTCCGCCGCTTAGAGAATCGTGCACCTGTTGGAGAACAAGTTTCCGAAGAGATTTCGGGACCAAGATTTGTTTAATAGTTTCTGCTCCTTGACTGATGATGCGGACGGCGATGTTACCTTCCAGTTTCAGAAGAGACCACATTGACCAATACGCCTTAATTTCGGGGCTCAAGCTTTTGATGCTATCTTTATCTGGGCGCTGACCTGCGGTCAGCCAGCCCCGGATGCAATGTAAGGCGATGTCATCCTCCTGCTGCTGAGCCATATTCTCTTGGGTGGTGACTAGGCGAATTATGATTGTGTCCTTCTCTTCGAGCCGTTGACAATATTGACACTCAGTCGTTGAACAAGGTCGACGCGACATTGCATCTGCGTTACTGTGATTTTTTCCTGGGCGATGCACGATTTCAAAATCATAGGCCTGCATGCGTTCTATCCATCTTGCTACCTGTCCTTCGGGACACCGAAAGTTCATCAGCCATCTCAAAGATGCATGGTCTGTTCGAATTGTGAACTTTTTTCCCAGTAGGTAGGGCTGAAAATGTGCGCAGGCTTTGACTATCGCAACCAATTCCTTCCTGGTGACACAGTAATTTCGCTCAGGCCGACTGAATGTTTTGCTGTGATATTCCACCACGTGTTCCATCCCGTCTTTAACTTGTGAGAGAATAGCTCCCCAAGCGTGTTGGCTGGCGTCTGTGTCCAGGATAAAAGGCAGGTTTTCATTAGGCTGCGTAAGTATAGGTGCAGTTGTTAAGCGGTCTTTCAATTCCTCGAACGCTTCCTGACAAGCATCTGTCCAGAGGAACTTCCGACCTTTCTCCGTAAGCTCCGTTAATGGTTTCGCGATAGCTGAGAAGTTTTTAACGAATCGCCGGTAATAAGCACACAGCCCAAGGAATGACTGGATATCTCTTCGTGTTTGTGGTCGAGGCCACTTCTTGACAGCATTTGTTTTGTCGGGGTCTGTCGACAAGCCGGTATCACTGATGACATGTCCTAAGAATTTCACTTCCCTCTGACACAACTGACACTTCTTTGGTGAAACCTTTAGATTTGCTACTCTTAATCGGGCTAAGACAAGGCGGAGATTTTCTACCATTTGTTCAAACGTGGAGCCATGTACGATGACATCGTCCAAATATACTAGGCACGCCTGAGGTGGAATTCCTTGGAGGACGATTTCCATGAGCCTCTGAAAAGTCGCAGGGGCATTGGTTAGCCCAAATGGCATAACTGAAAACTCCCACAATCCACTGCCTGTAGTGAACGCGGTCTTTTCGCGGTCTTCTTCTTCCACTTCTACTTGCCAGTAGCCCGACTGTAGATCTAATGTCGAAAACCAAGTTGAACCGGTGAGTGCATCAAGGGTCAGATCAGTACGTGGGAGCGGATATGAATCTTTTTTGGTGACCTCATTTAGCCGCCTGTAGTCGACGCAAAATCTAGTCGAGCCATCCCTCTTCTTCACCAGGACGACTGGAGAAGTCCAAGGGCTACTAGATGGATTGATAACGCCTTGGGTTTTCATCTCGTTTACTAGATTTTCCGCTTCCTGACGTTTGGCCAATGGAAGCCGCCTGGGAGGCTGTTTAATCGGTTTGTTGCTGCCTACGTCGATCTGATGCCGCATTATTGTAGTTCGGCCGAGATCAGTTTTGGTTTTCGTAAGACGTCTTGATGTTCCACGAGTAGCTTCTCCAGTATTATTTTTTGTTGATTATCAAGATGTATAGTTGTGGGTTCCAGTAATAGGTATAATTCAGGTGGTAGACTTTTCAGGTTAGGTATTACTTCCTCCGACGAACTGACAATGTCTGCATTCACTTCAACCTCTGCTAAAGAGGTATTAGCTTTGAGCTCGATTGGGTTTTCCGTGATGTTGGTTACCCGAACTATCATACTTCCACTATGTGAAAGGCAGACTGCCGGTTCCATCCAGAGAGAAGGGGAACCTTATTTGGAGATAGAAAAACTTTTTCCTGTTCGCCGACCATCGGGTTGAAAAGTGCTACAAAGCAGGTTGATTCGGCTGGTAATGTACAATCTTGTATGGTTCCGGCGAAGAGGTCACTCCTTTCTTCCATTATTGCCACGATCTCGTGGGCGATCTGAACAAAGCGTTTCTCTAAGTTAATTGAACAACGGTAACCCGCAAGAAAATCCATTCCAATAATGCAGTCGTCGAATACTTCTGCTACATAGAAGGTATGTGTGGTGGAAAAGCTTTTGATAACTATGCACAGGTCAATGACTCCATCTACGATGCTGGTTTCTCCTGTGACATTCCGAATTTGCGTAAAGGAGGGTTTGAGACAAGAATGGTTCCGCAAACGAGCGAGTATTCTTCGATTAAGTATGGAATGTGTAGCTCCGGTGTCCACAATCATGTGGCAGACAAGTCCTTCAATTTTACCTTCTATCTTGATTGTACTACAAATCGTTCCCTGACTAACAGTTATTATGGGTGGAGGTGGTAGCCTCGAAGTTGCCGATCTCGTGGTGTTCAGCGTTTCCACGTTACCTAGAGATATCGGTGTGGCGGAGATTGGGGTCCTATTTTCCGGTGTATGATGGGTGATTGATGTGTGAGTGTTTTGTGTAGGGTGGTTTGTTTGTGTGTCAATGGAAGGTGGGCGGTGTGTTAGTGAGTGTTTTGTGAAGGTGTTAGTGGGAGGAGGAGGGTTCATTAGTGTGTTAGTGGGAAGTGGGTGGTTGGTTAAGGTGTTAGTGGGAAGGGGGTGGCTTGTTAGGGGATTAATGGGAAGTGGGCGGAAGATTAGTGTGTTAGGACGCAAAGAGGGGTTTATTAGCGTGTTAGTGGGAATTGAATTGTTTGTTAGGGGATTAGTGGGAAGTGAGCGGGAGATTAGTGTGTTAGGACGGAAAGAGGGGTTTATTAGCGTGTTAGTGGGAATTGAATTGTTTGTTAGGGGATTAGTGGGAAGTGAGCGGGAGATTAGTGGGTTAGCGCGGAAGGAGGAATTGTTTAATGTGTTAGTGGGAAGTGGATGGTTTTTTAGGTCGATTGGGGGTGGTGTGTTAGTGGGAAGAGAGGAGTGTAGTAACGTGTTAGTGCTTGGGGTGTGCTGGATATTACGTGTGCTGGTACTGGGTGTAAGTGTGGTTATGGGTGTATTGGTGTTTGTGGTATTTGCGACTATTTTGGTAAGGGATGTTAGTTCTAGAAGGCTAGTTATTAAAGGACAGTTGGTACTTATGCGGCCAGGGACGTGCTTGCGGACTGTACGTGGAGCGTTCGTGAAGTATGCTGGTTTCTGCTCCCCGAAATCAGCGGACTTGTGTTTAAATTTTCCTTGGGGTTAGATGGATCGATGTTCGTACTATTTTCTCTCTTTCCGGAGGACTGCTGTCTTTGTGCTAGCTGCGAGCTCGAGTGAGGTGTGCCTCGTGAGAACTGAACTGCTTCAGGAGTTCCCACTATATTCTTTTCCAGCTCAACAGGTACCAGACGGATATTAATAGCTCTGCTTGTAGGACGCCCTTCTATCAGGTCGAATTCTACACGATTTCCAGGAGCTAAATCGGCTTCTGGATTCACAATCGGGTTCTGGAAATTTGCGAAGTGGAAGAAGACATCTACCTGAGTCTCATCACGCACAATAAAACCGTACCTGCGTCGTAAGTCGCACCTGCGAATAGTTCCCGTGGCATCTCGGGCTAGCAAATTGATTTTGGGAGAGGTGTTGGTTGAGTTAGGAGCTATTGGATTGGATTGAGCTAGCTGCGGCTCCCTCACGCTAGCTCGCTGGCGTTTCCCGGCGACATCCGTGCTAAATTTCTTCCCATCGGTTCTCTTCTGAAGTCCGGCGGTTCTCGTTGTGGCGGTCTAGTATTGATCGTTGCAGCAGCGACTCTTATATTTCGTCTCGCAGCCCTTGTAGCTCGATGATTTGCTTCGATTCGAAATGCTGTTTGTACTGCATCTTGCAGCGTAGGCGGATTGAAATCTCGAACCCTCTCCTGCACGTCTAAGTTATAAATTCCATCTAGGAAATGTTCCAAAGCGATCTGGTCTCGGGTATCCTCTGGACATGATGGAAATTTGAGTCTGGTCAGCCGTAAAAGTTCCGTGGAAAATTCCGAAAAACTCTCCCCGTTCTTTTGAAATCTTGTGCTTAGTTGGGCATGACCAACTGATTGACTATACTCCGCGCCAAACTGCATGGAAAGCGAGTTCCTCGCCTTAGTATACGATCTCCGAGCCTCCTGACTTAATGTCTCATAAAAACCCAAAGCCCGGCCTCGTAGAGATGCAGCTAAATATAAAGCTTTGGTACCATCATCCCAACCATTAGTTTCTGCGATTGCCTCGAAATGTATCTCATAGTGGTTCCAAGGGGCTTTTCCGTCGTACTCCGTCGGTGAAAGCGTTGGCTTCCTTAACTGTCCGTCCTTCTTTCCCGGCTGTGCGCCGCATGATGTAGGTGCCTCTTTTGATGGTTTTGGCCCCATAGGGCTAGGACATGCACCCACGGGTGCGTTTACTGCAGTCGACGGATTCTCGCCACAGTCTGAATTTTCCTTGGGGGTTCTAGTTGGAGACGGTGTTGAATGACCACTCGGTGGCGGATGCCCAGTCACCTTGTCAGAGGTTGGTGCATTCGGTGTGACCTCAGTTTCGTCCATGACCTTATGTGCGAACGCAGAGGCGCTCAGGACGGACATATCGGACACCTGCCTTCGTAACGTGCCCAACTCTTCTCTAAAGAACGTATTCTCTCCCTTTAGAGTTTTCATTTCGTTGCCGAATTCTGCCATTGCACTTGACTGTGCGCTGACTTTGTCGTCCAACTCTTCGAGTTTTCGCAGAATCTTCTCGAGCTGTTCCTCGGCCATGTTGGTCGATCGCTACTCCCTTCCTCGTCCGAATGTTCACGTGGAATAGAGTCGAATGCAGAAACCCGAGACAATAGACTGCGTACTTTATAGAGCCCGAGTCACAAATAGCGGAAATATTTCCTTTCCTTTCCGGTTAGGATTTCAAGTCGTTGACAATCAACCGCGGAAAATTTGGAAAATATTTCGTGAACTATGTATGGCCTCGGCAAAATATCGGAGATATTTCTTACTTTTCCCTTTAGGGATCCCAGTCGTTGATACTCTGACGTGGAGAATTTACGAAATATTTCGTGTACCGTACACGGCAAAAGACAACGTACGGAAATTTCCTTCACCCTTTAAGTAGGAAGTTCGAGTCAACCTTTTAATTCTATTTACAAGGTAGAACTGAAAAAATTCTTTAGGAATGGTGTGAAACGCTTCACGTATCTCTAACAAAAGTCAAAAGGCTGGGCGGTTGCTTACCCGTTAATCAAAACTTTGAATGGTTGATAAGTATACTTAGAACTTCGGCAGATCGTATGGCTGCTATTAATCGTCAGGTATCAGACGTAAGGTGAGTCTAGAAAATATTTGGTATTTTATAATGGGTTGATGAGCGGAAATCAGACCACTTTGCAGATATTTAACACTTTGTATAGAAAACAAATATAGGAAACCCTTTGACTTCTGCGGACCGTTGATCAGCAGATACGACGCAAATTTATAAAACCTTTTGTATTCGGTAGACCGTCGATCAGCAGATATAAAGCGAATATAGAAGATTATTTGGTATTTAATAATTTGTTAATTAGCGAATATAGCAACCTTTTGTCCTTTGTAGACCGTCCCTCACAAAATGCAAAGCAAACTTAGAAAACCTTCTGTCTTCGGTAGACCATCGATGAGCAAATATATAGCAAATATGTACGAATCTTTGGAATTTTACAGCCCGTTAGTTTTCGAATATAACACCGATATAGAAAATCTTTTGTCTTCGCTAGACCGTCGATTAGCAAATTTAACGTGAATATAGAAAATTATTTATCCCTTTATTGCTCGTTAATTTTCCAATATGAGACCAAGGTGGAAATCTCCTGTACTTTATAATTCGTGGATAGTCCACTACTGAACAAATATTGAAAGTGTTTTACAATTCGTTGCTCGCTGGTCAGCAAATAATACCTGGCAACAAGTGTTAAACCAATCTAAAACCGTTTGTCTTTTGTAGCCCGTCGATCAGCTGATATGAAGCTTAGCACTTAATTTGCACGGTAGCGGAAGTTAGTTAACAAATATAATAAAATTTTAGACGATATTCTGTAGTTTGTACTTGTTTAATGCCAAATCTAGAAAATTTAGCATTTAATTCCCACTACAGCAGACGCCAGCTAGCGAATATAATAAAATTTGAGACGATACTTTGTTGTTTGTACCAAATATAGAGAATTTCGTATTTAATTCGTACTATAGCAGATGTTATTTAGCAAATTTAAGAAAATTTAAGACGATGTTTAGTAGTTTGAACTTGTTTCGTGCCAAATATAGAGAATTTAGCATTTAATTTGCACTATAGCGGACGTTAGTTAGCAAATATAATAAAATTTTAGACAATATTTTGAAGTTTGTACTGGTTGCATGCCAAATATAGAAAATTTAGCATTTAATTTGCAATATAGCGGACGTTAATTAGCAAATATAATAAAATTTAGACAATATTTTGAAGTTTGCACTTGTTTCATGCCAAATATAGAAAATTTAGCATTTAATTTGCACGATAGCAGACGCTAGTTAGCAAATATAATAAAATTTAGACAATATTTTGAAGTTTGTACCGGTTTCATGCCAAATATAGAAAATTTAGCATTTAATTTGCACTATAGCGGACGTTAATTAGCAAACATAATAAAATGTTAGACAATATTTTGAAGTTCGTACTTGTTTCATGCCAAATATAGAAAATTTAGCATTTAATTTGCACGATAGCAGACGCTAGTTAGCAAATATAATAAAATTTAGACAATATTTTGAAGTTTGTACCGGTTTCATGCCAAATATAGAAAATTTAAACCAATATGGGAACAAATACCTCGCGTTCCAGTAATCTGGCGCTCCCAACTTTAGAATATTAAAAAATGTTTAGACACTTGTTATCGATTTTATCAGAAGTACAATCAAATGTACATGTATTCGCACATTTAAAGTCATTAAACCAAGATAGGAAGAAATGCTTCTTGTTTAATAATTCGTTGCTACTAAATTTCAAAATATTGATAATTTCAGGCACTTTATATGTCGATTGTTATCAAAAGAAACATCGAATGAAAATGTATTAACAAAATATAAAGTTGATAACTCAATATGTGAACAAATACTTAGCGTTCCAGTAATCTGGCGCTTCCAAAATTAGAATATTAAAAAAAAATTTTAGACACTTGTTATCGATTTTATCAAAAGTACAATCAAATGTACATGTATTCGCACATTTAAAGTCGTTAAACCAATATAGGAAGAAACGCTTTGGATTTTAGTACTTCGTTGTTACTGAATTTCAAAATATTGAGAATTTCAGGCACTTTATATCTCAATTGTCATCAAAAGAAAAGTCGAATGAAAATGTATTAGCAAAATATAAAATATAACTCAATATGGGAACAAATACTTAGCGTCCCAGTAATCTGGCGCTTCCAAATTTAGAATATTAGAAAAAATTTTAGACACTTGTTATCGATTTTATCAAAAGTACAATCAAATGTACATGTATTCGCACATTTAAAGTCGTTAAACCAATATAGGAAGAAACGCTTTGGATTTTAGTACTTCGTTGTTACTGAATTTCAAAATATTGATAATTTCAGGCACTTTATGATTGTGCCGATTATTCCCAAAAGTAAAATCAACTGTAAACGTACTAGCGGATTTAGAATGATCTGAAAAATGTAGTTTGGCAAATATCGAAAATATACTAAAAATGTAGTTTAGCAAATATATAAAAAAAAACAAAAATATTGTTCGGCAACTATAGTAAGATAAGTAAAATATATGTGAAAAATATTCTTAACTAATATCGCAAATATATAGTTTTGCAGATTCGGAAATTACACGAAAACTAGAAATTAAAGGTTTCTAAACTATTTCGTTCTCTAGCTAACCTCACAAAAGCATGCTATTAAAATACGGTTAGCTATTAAATAAAAATAAAATAAAAATTCGTCACTTATCGTTGAAACCAGTTAGGTTGAAAACGGCTGGATTATCACGCCACCTTTTTGCGCCCTCTGCAAGCAAAGTCGAGACTCAACGGTACTTCATAGATACTGCTGCAACTGTACCAAATTCCGGAATCATGCAGAACGCCAACAAGCTCTCCTTCGATGATTTTCCAATAAAGGGTTCGTGGGGCCCCTTTTACGGGAATGGATTAGACCCCACACTTGACACCAAATGTTACAGCTTCCAGTTTTCACGCTTCAAAATCCACTATCCTGAAAAATCAGCACCTTGGCCCAGAACGTGTGCGGAACCTAAGGCGTCCTTCAAGGTGACCTCTCCGTATAAATTAGCACCTGGCCGAGCGGATACCGGTGCAATGGAAATCAGTCCCAATACTTTGTAATAGTCAGCTAGCAGACTCCTGACTTTTGGATTAAGAAACTTTACCTTGAATTCCTTTAAATTCCACGTTTGGTTTCTTCTTGGCTGCAGACGGCGTAGTAGAATTGTGTGCGTCTTACTTGGCACGCTGCGCTCACCTCAAAATTGCCTCCTTCGAATTACTATCAAGTCTCAGAAACAACAGACAAGTATCTAAAACACGTATTGAAAACTGAGCGTTTTTTATTTTTTGAAGTTGAACAAAACTTTATTTTTTTATTTTATAACTTTATTCCTATACAAAAAGAAATCTTTCTAGAGCTTTCGTATCTTTCGTGCCACACAACTTGTCTCTCTCAACTTCAGAAAAAGAAGAAGGTTTTTTCACACGGAGTCTGAGTCACGTACCTCTTATCTACCAGCTAACTGCTTAGAGCGACATCTATTCTTACAAGTTTACATTCGTTCAGAGAATTCATTTAAATAGTTTCTAATTCTATTCCTAATTTAAGTTGTGTGACAGTTTACATTCATTTCCGAAAGGAAATAAAAATATTCATTTTAATAGTTTTCAATTTTTTTTTCTACTTCATTCTAATTCTAAATTTGTTACACAGTCCATTTTGACAATTTTTCTGATTTCACAACTTTTCTTTTTCCCTTTATATAATCCTAAACTGACATTTTGGTTGGAACTTCGTTTTGACAAGGTTTCTCATTTAACTAGTTTTTTTTTTTTTTATGTTTAATAACCTTTACTTAACATTTTGGTTTCGATATTTGCCAAACCTTTCATCTGTAGTTGTAACTTACTAAGTGTCAGATCAGTCAATCGCTTTTGTTCTCTAATATTGGCTAAAACTCTATTTGTGTTTTTACTTCAATAAATGTCAGATTATTCAGTTGCTTTTCTTCTCTAATATTGGTTAAAAGTTCATTTGTTCATTTGTGTTTTAATTCAATAAATGTCACATTATCTGACATTAGTTGTAATTTATTCAGTTGCTTCTCTCTTCTAATATTGGCTAAAACTTTATTTGTGCTTTCACTTCAACAAATGTCAGACTATTCAGTGCTTTTCTTCCCTAATATTGGTTAAAACTTCATTTGTGTTTTACTTCAATAAATGTCACATTATCTGACATTAGTTGTAATTTATTCAGTTGCTTCTCTCTTCTAATATTGGCTAAAACCTTATTTGTGCTTTCTCTTCAATAAATGTCAGACTATTCAGTGCTTTTCTTCCCTAATATTGGTTAAAACTTCATTTGTGTTTTACTTCAATAAATGTCACATTATCTGACATTAGTTGTAATTTATTCAGTTGCTTCTCTCTTCCAATATTGGCTAAAACTTTATTTGTGCTTCCACTTCAATAAATGTCAGACGATTCAGTGCTTTTCTTATTGTCTTGTAGCTATCAACTTGGTAAGTTTTAATATTCAATGGACCAACGTACACGTTGCCGCGTAATACCACTTTTCAGTGATGAGAGACACTAAGGCAAATGACGCTGCAGCGCGTCCCGAGTAATGCCATTGCACTTGACTGTGCGCTGACTTTGTCGTCCAACTCTTCGAGTTTTCGCAGAATCTTCTCGAGCTGTTCCTCGGCCATGTTGGTCGATCGCTACTCCCTTCCTCGTCCGAATGTTCACGTGGAATAGAGTCGAATGCAGAAACCCGAGACAATAGACTGCGTACTTTATAGAGCCCGAGTCACAAATAGCGGAAATATTTCCTTTCCTTTCCGGTTAGGATTTCAAGTCGTTGACAATCAACCGCGGAAAATTTGGAAAATATTTCGTGAACTATGTATGGCCTCGGCAAAATATCGGAGATATTTCTTACTTTTCCCTTTAGGGATCCCAGTCGTTGATACTCTGACGTGGAGAATTTACGAAATATTTCGTGTACCGTACACGGCAAAAGACAACGTACGGAAATTTCCTTCACCCTTTAAGTAGGAAGTTCGAGTCAACCTTTTAATTCTATTTACAAGGTAGAACTGAAAAAATTCTTTAGGAATGGTGTGAAACGCTTCACGTATCTCTAACAAAAGTCAAAAGGCTGGGCGGTTGCTTACCCGTTAATCAAAACTTTGAATGGTTGATAAGTATACTTAGAACTTCGGCAGATCGTATGGCTGCTATTAATCGTCAGGTATCAGACGTAAGGTGAGTCTAGAAAATATTTGGTATTTTATAATGGGTTGATGAGCGGAAATCAGACCACTTTGCAGATATTTAACACTTTGTATAGAAAACAAATATAGGAAACCCTTTGACTTCTGCGGACCGTTGATCAGCAGATACGACGCAAATTTATAAAACCTTTTGTATTCGGTAGACCGTCGATCAGCAGATATAAAGCGAATATAGAAGATTATTTGGTATTTAATAATTTGTTAATTAGCGAATATAGCAACCTTTTGTCCTTTGTAGACCGTCCCTCACAAAATGCAAAGCAAACTTAGAAAACCTTCTGTCTTCGGTAGACCATCGATGAGCAAATATATAGCAAATATGTACGAATCTTTGGAATTTTACAGCCCGTTAGTTTTCGAATATAACACCGATATAGAAAATCTTTTGTCTTCGCTAGACCGTCGATTAGCAAATTTAACGTGAATATAGAAAATTATTTATCCCTTTATTGCTCGTTAATTTTCCAATATGAGACCAAGGTGGAAATCTCCTGTACTTTATAATTCGTGGATAGTCCACTACTGAACAAATATTGAAAGTGTTTTACAATTCGTTGCTCGCTGGTCAGCAAATAATACCTGGCAACAAGTGTTAAACCAATCTAAAACCGTTTGTCTTTTGTAGCCCGTCGATCAGCTGATATGAAGCTTAGCACTTAATTTGCACGGTAGCGGAAGTTAGTTAACAAATATAATAAAATTTTAGACGATATTCTGTAGTTTGTACTTGTTTAATGCCAAATCTAGAAAATTTAGCATTTAATTCCCACTACAGCAGACGCCAGCTAGCGAATATAATAAAATTTGAGACGATACTTTGTTGTTTGTACCAAATATAGAGAATTTCGTATTTAATTCGTACTATAGCAGATGTTATTTAGCAAATTTAAGAAAATTTAAGACGATGTTTAGTAGTTTGAACTTGTTTCGTGCCAAATATAGAGAATTTAGCATTTAATTTGCACTATAGCGGACGTTAGTTAGCAAATATAATAAAATTTTAGACAATATTTTGAAGTTTGTACTGGTTGCATGCCAAATATAGAAAATTTAGCATTTAATTTGCAATATAGCGGACGTTAATTAGCAAATATAATAAAATTTAGACAATATTTTGAAGTTTGCACTTGTTTCATGCCAAATATAGAAAATTTAGCATTTAATTTGCACGATAGCAGACGCTAGTTAGCAAATATAATAAAATTTAGACAATATTTTGAAGTTTGTACCGGTTTCATGCCAAATATAGAAAATTTAGCATTTAATTTGCACTATAGCGGACGTTAATTAGCAAACATAATAAAATGTTAGACAATATTTTGAAGTTCGTACTTGTTTCATGCCAAATATAGAAAATTTAGCATTTAATTTGCACGATAGCAGACGCTAGTTAGCAAATATAATAAAATTTAGACAATATTTTGAAGTTTGTACCGGTTTCATGCCAAATATAGAAAATTTAAACCAATATGGGAACAAATACCTCGCGTTCCAGTAATCTGGCGCTCCCAACTTTAGAATATTAAAAAATGTTTAGACACTTGTTATCGATTTTATCAGAAGTACAATCAAATGTACATGTATTCGCACATTTAAAGTCATTAAACCAAGATAGGAAGAAATGCTTCTTGTTTAATAATTCGTTGCTACTAAATTTCAAAATATTGATAATTTCAGGCACTTTATATGTCGATTGTTATCAAAAGAAACATCGAATGAAAATGTATTAACAAAATATAAAGTTGATAACTCAATATGTGAACAAATACTTAGCGTTCCAGTAATCTGGCGCTTCCAAAATTAGAATATTAAAAAAAAATTTTAGACACTTGTTATCGATTTTATCAAAAGTACAATCAAATGTACATGTATTCGCACATTTAAAGTCGTTAAACCAATATAGGAAGAAACGCTTTGGATTTTAGTACTTCGTTGTTACTGAATTTCAAAATATTGAGAATTTCAGGCACTTTATATCTCAATTGTCATCAAAAGAAAAGTCGAATGAAAATGTATTAGCAAAATATAAAATATAACTCAATATGGGAACAAATACTTAGCGTCCCAGTAATCTGGCGCTTCCAAATTTAGAATATTAGAAAAAATTTTAGACACTTGTTATCGATTTTATCAAAAGTACAATCAAATGTACATGTATTCGCACATTTAAAGTCGTTAAACCAATATAGGAAGAAACGCTTTGGATTTTAGTACTTCGTTGTTACTGAATTTCAAAATATTGATAATTTCAGGCACTTTATGATTGTGCCGATTATTCCCAAAAGTAAAATCAACTGTAAACGTACTAGCGGATTTAGAATGATCTGAAAAATGTAGTTTGGCAAATATCGAAAATATACTAAAAATGTAGTTTAGCAAATATATAAAAAAAAACAAAAATATTGTTCGGCAACTATAGTAAGATAAGTAAAATATATGTGAAAAATATTCTTAACTAATATCGCAAATATATAGTTTTGCAGATTCGGAAATTACACGAAAACTAGAAATTAAAGGTTTCTAAACTATTTCGTTCTCTAGCTAACCTCACAAAAGCATGCTATTAAAATACGGTTAGCTATTAAATAAAAATAAAATAAAAATTCGTCACTTATCGTTGAAACCAGTTAGGTTGAAAACGGCTGGATTATCACGCCACCTTTTTGCGCCCTCTGCAAGCAAAGTCGAGACTCAACGGTACTTCATAGATACTGCTGCAACTGTACCAAATTCCGGAATCACGCAGAACGCCAACAAGCTCTCCTTCGATGATTTTCCAATAAAGGGTTCGTGGGGCCCCTTTTACGGGAATGGATTAGACCCCACACTTGACACCAAATGTTACAGCTTCCAGTTTTCACGCTTCAAAATCCACTATCCTGAAAAATCAGCACCTTGGCCCAGAACGTGTGCGGAACCTAAGGCGTCCTTCAAGGTGACCTCTCCGTATAAATTAGCACCTGGCCGAGCGGATACCGGTGCAATGGAAATCAGTCCCAATACTTTGTAATAGTCAGCTAGCAGACTCCTGACTTTTGGATTAAGAAACTTTACCTTGAATTCCTTTAAATTCCACGTTTGGTTTCTTCTTGGCTGCAGACGGCGTAGTAGAATTGTGTGCGTCTTACTTGGCACGCTGCGCTCACCTCAAAATTGCCTCCTTCGAATTACTATCAAGTCTCAGAAACAACAGACAAGTATCTAAAACACGTATTGAAAACTGAGCGTTTTTTATTTTTTGAAGTTGAACAAAACTTTATTTTTTTATTTTATAACTTTATTCCTATACAAAAAGAAATCTTTCTAGAGCTTTCGTATCTTTCGTGCCACACAACTTGTCTCTCTCAACTTCAGAAAAAGAAGAAGGTTTTTTCACACGGAGTCTGAGTCACGTACCTCTTATCTACCAGCTAACTGCTTAGAGCGACATCTATTCTTACAAGTTTACATTCGTTCAGAGAATTCATTTAAATAGTTTCTAATTCTATTCCTAATTTAAGTTGTGTGACAGTTTACATTCATTTCCGAAAGGAAATAAAAATATTCATTTTAATAGTTTTCAATTTTTTTTTCTACTTCATTCTAATTCTAAATTTGTTACACAGTCCATTTTGACAATTTTTCTGATTTCACAACTTTTCTTTTTCCCTTTATATAATCCTAAACTGACATTTTGGTTGGAACTTCGTTTTGACAAGGTTTCTCATTTAACTAGTTTTTTTTTTTTTTTTATGTTTAATAACCTTTACTTAACATTTTGGTTTCGATATTTGCCAAACCTTTCATCTGTAGTTGTAACTTACTAAGTGTCAGATCAGTCAATCGCTTTTGTTCTCTAATATTGGCTAAAACTCTATTTGTGTTTTTACTTCAATAAATGTCAGATTATTCAGTTGCTTTTCTTCTCTAATATTGGTTAAAAGTTCATTTGTTCATTTGTGTTTTAATTCAATAAATGTCACATTATCTGACATTAGTTGTAATTTATTCAGTTGCTTCTCTCTTCTAATATTGGCTAAAACTTTATTTGTGCTTTCACTTCAACAAATGTCAGACTATTCAGTGCTTTTCTTCCCTAATATTGGTTAAAACTTCATTTGTGTTTTACTTCAATAAATGTCACATTATCTGACATTAGTTGTAATTTATTCAGTTGCTTCTCTCTTCTAATATTGGCTAAAACCTTATTTGTGCTTTCTCTTCAATAAATGTCAGACTATTCAGTGCTTTTCTTCCCTAATATTGGTTAAAACTTCATTTGTGTTTTACTTCAATAAATGTCACATTATCTGACATTAGTTGTAATTTATTCAGTTGCTTCTCTCTTCCAATATTGGCTAAAACTTTATTTGTGCTTCCACTTCAATAAATGTCAGACGATTCAGTGCTTTTCTTATTGTCTTGTAGCTATCAACTTGGTAAGTTTTAATATTCAATGGACCAACGTACACGTTGCCGCGTAATACCACTTTTCAGTGATGAGAGACACTAAGGCAAATGACGCTGCAGCGCGTCCCGAGTAATGAGGGTCAGCTCATTGATTGGTTTTATTTTCTATACCAGCCGGACAAGTTTGCCTTGAACTCTAGTAGATTTTCGGACTTCATGGACTTTGTGAGATGGCATGAGTGAGAGAAATGTTGCATTTTTTTTCTTGCGACGCGCGTCACGGGCGTCGAGCTTGCGAGGCCTGCGAGGTTTCTTGTGGATTGACTAGGTGTCGCGCGGAACTGTAAAAAATTGTTTCTGATTTCGCTATGGTTCAGTGCCTTCTCTTTACCTGCTGAATAGCTGACTGAGTAGATGTCAAGTTCGGTTCTGATTTGTTTTGTGTTTGTTATGGTTTTGTTTAGGGTGTCGCGCTTCTTTGCTTCTTTCGTGGAATTTAGTGTAGTTCTGTCGGGATTTTTAATTTCCATCGCAATTTGGAAAAGCGTAAGACGAAACTCGAGTCATATAGACCAATACAAGTCTCGGATAAAGAGCTAAGTGGAGACCAAAATATTATGAAGTAGCTCAGTCACTTGAATTTGCTCGTGAGCTTTCCAAACAAATGGTACAGCTTGCTACCATAGCGGAAAAGGAACAACGAAAGCATGCGAGAAGGGAAGTTCTTTTTAAAAAACAAAAATTCAAGCCATAACAGTTAAACTACGAAGTTTTCCTACTTCAGGTCTTCCTCTATTTTTTTTTTTTTTTTGTTGCTGACAATTTCAGGGAAGGTTTCTTGGTTAAACCAAAAGGGCCGCTACGCCGGAAGGAGACAATCGAGTTGTTGATATTCGTCTTATCTTGGTAAGTCTGTAACAATATAAATAAAAATGTATAAGTAAAGCATAACAAAAGATAACAAAACTAATCTAGCACAAAAAATTAAATAACCACTAACATTATGCACTATAATATACCAATAAATGTTTTACTAGGTTAAAAGTTGATATACAAATAATTAACAAAAAAGAAACAGTAGAAATTAGCAAAAAAATTTTTTTTAAAGAAAAAGATAAGAATAGAATAGAAATAGATAATTAGAAACAATTTTAGAAAATAGGAAGATAACAACATTTTTTTTTAAATAGAAATAAGGAAATATGTAAAAAACACCTGTGCCAAACCAATCAAAACAGAACGACCACGCCGACCAAAAACAAAAGCAAAACAAAACAAAAATCCTGAAAGAGGAAACAGAAAATGTAGAACAATGAAGAACAACCTTTTTTTTATTTTTGAAAGTTTAATTAAAATTTTATGTGAAAAAGAAGAAGGATAGAATAGATACAAACATATTAAGAACAAAATTTTTTATGGTAGACAAATCTGACTTCTTGAGGAAGCTAAAGAGCTGGTCCGCCCACATCCCAATCTTCGGGCTCCTCTGGATCATCTTCCATGACGTTGTCCACATCACAGTCTTCGGGAGCGCCAAGCGCGCCCAAGGCCTTTTCATACCCTGGAGGTGACTCAGGGGAGCTCGCACCACCATCTGGTGATAAGGGAGACCCGGGAGGGGTGGCAAATAGCATACTATAAAACGCTGCCACGGGATCCCCCTCGGAAAAGACGCAGCAGAAACAGATGCCGTATTCCCCGCTTATTATCAAAGTGCCACCTATAAGGTAAAAATAATGGTTGATAATAACCCAAAAACAATGCATAAAAATGCTGCTTACCTGAGGCGGACCAGCCAGTGTTTCCATGGGGAATCAAGGGAAAATTCACCATGTATGAATGTCCCGGTTCAGCGGTCTCCATCCAGGACACAGCCGGGCGCTGGCCCCGTTCATGTAGTAAAAGCCGGATAGGCCCCTGCCATCCTCTAGCAACGCGGGCAACACAAATCATCGTGACCCTGGATGTTAAAAAATCCGCGGGATACCGCGGATCGCGAACTAGCACAATCCTAAACGACATGGTGAATGAGAATTGAAAATTCACAAACCAACGATTAACCCAAAATACCTTACAATATATCTGGCCAGGAAATATAAAACCTTATCCACTCGAGATAAGATTCATGGACCAGAATCGTCTTACCATAAAACTTAAACAAAACAATAACCCTAACAAATATGTTTTATTAAGTGCCTCACCTCCCCCTGAGAATTATTCCTCTCCAAAGAATAATTCTCTATTTCGCAGGGGGAAGGATTGTTGTATACATGAACATGGTTGACGACGATAATTATAAGTAATAATTATCATTGGAAAAATCATTTAAAAAATATTTCCATAAGTAGAAATAAGCTAATCATGCTTAAAATATGGTTAGCTTATCTCATAACAACGCGAAGAAATTGCCATCAGCAATTTCTTTCAAATTCCTTCGCATAAGGTCAACATATTTTTCCCACAAAACGACTTGGGAAAAATAAAAGTTTTAAATTTCAACCCAAGTCGTTTCAATAGAAAAAAGCCCCACACCAAATCTTACCTTCAGTAAGATTTGTCGTAAATACGATATGTATTACATATATACATACATACATATCGGGCGCATGAAGATTTTACGTCGGTGACGACTGAAACGATCAAGTCTTCACCGAAAAAAACTCTTATCAGCAAATTGTCGCGAGCTGCATAGATTGTGATCGCAACAATGTATGCACAATGGTAAGACGATGGTTGGATTTATGAAAATATCAAATTTCAATTTCAACTATCGTCCGTCGCGATAATTCTGGGCATGTTTAAACATGCCCAGCGTAAAATAATTTACTCAACATAGGAATGCTAATTAAGCATTTTTCCTATCCTGAATGAAGAGACTTGAGATTGAAAAATCTAAGTCTCGAGACAGTCAGTTTTCAGGAGTCGAGTGTGAAAACGAATTGTGAAAAAAATTGCATAAGCGGCGGTAACAAAGAAAAGTCGGAGTTAAGTTTTTGAGTTGATTTCTCGTAGTTTTTGGTTTTGGCGCTGTGTCGGTCGGAATAAATGGAAAAGTAAAACAAAAAGAGAGAAAAGTTTTATTAGTGAATAGAAAAAACTTTTAATAGTAAACGGATAAGTTTGTAAGAGAAGTTATACTGATAATAAAGAAAGAAATAGTTTTAGTGTGGCGTTTCAATCAAACAAGGGATATCAGTGAACCTATAGAGGCGAGACAGCGGTGAGTACTCTACAATAGAGGAAATATATAACAGGCCCTTCGATATTACAATGTTTTGCCTAACAGCCCGTCGTGGGAGATTTGGGCAATGTCTTCTACTACCTGGAGTTTGCATGGGTCACTGCGGCTTAATAAAAAGTTGCCTTGGCAGTTTCCCAATGTTTCTCCTTCCCCAAATGGAGTTTTGAAAGTCACCTTTTGGCTTTGTTCTATATGTTCTGGGTTATCTAGTGCTTCCTTTTTTATGATGCTTACTTCTGCTCCAGTGTCTACTATCAGCCGAACGGCTGTGTTTTTTTTTTTATGTGCAGTGGTAAGTCTACCACTGGTACATTTTCTCTATTTGATTGTTGTTTTGTTTGCGAGAACCCTGAAGTAATTTGCGCAGTTTTATTTAATGTCGAGCCGGCGGTTTTTCGGTTGACAGTATGCCGTTTCCCGAATGTGTGGCCTCCCATCGTTGTTTCTGCTGATATGTGGATACCGTATGACTTCTTCTCCCACAGAAGTCGCACATATTATGTATGTGATTAAATCTTTGTTCCCTATCTGCAGAGCCCCACCGAGCATTGTTTTTAGTGTTTGCGTGTTCGGGTGGCGCCTTAATGTTCTGTTTACAATATTGGGCATCATGGCCCTTCACTCTGCAGTTAGTACAATAAGGAGTATTCTTACGCTTTAGGCACTCGTCATACGTGTGCCCTTTATAATTGCAGTAGCAGCAGATGATCTTGTTTAACAGCAATTTGTGTTTATCGTATTTTTTTTCTGCCTGCTCGAAAAAAGATTTCCTGTTTGTAGGTGGACTTCCTAACGATTTCCTTGTTATGCTTGTTTGAGGAGAGCGCCAATAATTTTCTGAGTTTCTGTTTGTACTAAAGGATACTGAAGTTTCCTTTGGTGGTTCCCTATTGGAGGTATACCTATTTTAGTTTTTATGTTGTCTGCCGAACTATTTTGTGTAAGGGTAAGAAGACAAATTTACATTCTCGGGTATTGGATAACCATAGGTATTAGAGAAATTTGGGTTATTGGTTCTTAGAAAATGGTCGACTTGGAAAGAGTTTGTTGGGTTAATAATTTATTGGTTGTGGAATGAAAAAGAGACCTTGTTGCAATATTTCCATATCTAATGCCATTTGGATGAGATTTTCTAAAGAATTTTTAATTCTATATGAGTAAATTGGCGCTTAGATAGGGATTAGTTGCGCTACTAGTAGTTACACTATGACAGTTCTGGACCACTTTTTCCATACAAAAATTGCAAGGTAGAAACCAACCATTTTGCTGGCTCTGGACTGGGTTCTGGGTCACTGAGGGGGATTCCGTCTAGTGGTATACGTCACAGGGTATGCCTGCAGAATTCCTTTCCTACCATCTGGCTGACCAGGAGATCACGCCAACTTTTTGTTTGATCTGGTCTTGGAGGCTACAATTTGAAATTTGACCTTTCCTGTGTCAGGGTGCTGGAGGTTGGCTGAGAGCTTTAGTGACAATATCTGATACTATGACTAGGATTGTCTGGGGTATGTTGGACTGGGCTACGTTACCTGTACCAAGGCTTGGGTAAAATGTGTGCGGCTTATTTGTATTGAGTAATGATATGAAATACCCCATGCGAATTTATATCGGGGCTATATACTTGTCAGCTTGAGTATGGTGTTAGTTGTTTACTTTAGTATGAGTGCCTGTGGTATATTGGGCTGGGCTAAGGAAACATTACCCAAGGCGAGGGTGGATGTGTGCAGCTGTGTATTTATGTGGATAAGAAATGTTATGAAATTCCCTAAGTGAATTAGTGTAATTAGTATTATTAATAATTCAAGTTAACTCTTGAATATTTTTGTTCATGACAATAGATGCTGGAAGGTGTCAGTGGAGATCTTAGTCCTGGAGGCTGACAAAATTTAAATCAGAAATCCTCCACTTGCTATGGGTTTCGAAATATTAGCGATCTTATCTTTGCAGGTATAATTAATAGTAGTAATAATTCAAGTTAACCCTAGGATATTTTTTGTTTATGCCAATAGTATTAGTACTAGGAGGGTAAAATTTTCATCAGAAATCCTCTACAGGCTATGGTTCAAGATATCACCGATCTTACCTTCTCAGGTGTAACTAATATTAGTAGCTGAAAAAAAAACAACAACAACTATAACCTAAGTTGTGGATTAAAGATTTGATGATATTAATCTGTAGGTGCCTTTTATAAACATGAATGCACCATGTAGCCATATATCTAAAAATAGATCAAGCGAAGCTGGTTGGGGTGAATGTAGGTAGACATGTTGACTTAGATATGTAATGGAACTTAGTAAGTGCTTAATTTTGCTCTTCAGGCGTAATGCTTCTAATTTGATTCCTTGCATAAACAAATTTATACAGTACAGTAAAATAAACAAATTCGCAGTCGAATAATGTAAACAAATTCGCACAGCAGCCGAGTAAAGTAAACAAATTGGGCGATATTTACACACACCACCCATACTCACACACACACACACACACACACACACACACACTATGTCATACCAAAATGTTTTCTACCAGGCTATATTCAGTACCATGTTATTAAATTAGCAACAACAACAACTAACGTAGGTAGATATGTTGGCTTAGATAAGAAATGGTCTAATTTTTGATCTTCAGGTGTAATACTCCTAATTTGATTCATTGCATAAACAATTCGAATAATGTAAACAAAATCGCAGTCGAATAATGTAAACAAAATTCTCACAGAGCCGAGTAAAGTAAACAAATTTATGAAAGATTCTCAATAGCTGAAAAAAAAACAACAACTGATATGTTGTCTTAGATGAGTTTTGAAAATTTCTTTTGCTGAAAAAAACAACTGCGGATTAAAAAGGCAAGAGTGATCATGATATATAAAAATTAGATCACGGCTGCTTGTAAGAAGTAGTAGAAATTAAAGCCTCGGTGGCCAGGTGGCTGGTAATTTGATACCGCCAAGTAAAGTAAACAATGGTTTTTGCATCTAGGAGTGTGTATTGAAAAGTCATAAGTTTTATGAAAAATTGTTTTTATTTTAAAGTTTCTTTTTACAAAAATTTGTTTTTATTTCCAATAAAATTTCTTATTACAAAAGTATTTCTTATAGCACATTGCCCAATATAAACTTGGCAAGATGGAGCATTTGTGTTAATCTCTATTAGTTTTCCACAGTTGTATTCATCTTCGATGTTGATAATGATTTCACCTTCTCCAACTATCTTCTGCATCCAATGAACTTTTTCAGCTCCCTTTACATATATGATTTTATTTCGAAGCAGTGGTTCAACTATAGTGTACAGCTTGTGATACGGTATGTAGCCATCATCCCAGCGGAATCCATGAAAATTGTGCTGAAGCCATTTTACTTGTCTCTTTTTCGCTGAAGTCAAATCCTTGTATCTGAACGGTGGTTGAAATATAAAGTGCTGTATCTGGTTTTCATTGTTTAAAATTGCCAGTTCTTTAGTGATAAATTCATTGAGACTAGTTTTGAATCCTTGAACGTCTACGATGACAGCCATCTTCTTAATTTAACTTTCTAACTTCACTTGTCAGCGGACTGTATTCCACTATTCGATCGTGTAGAAGCAGACAATATGCTGTTGTATTAGCCGGTATATTTTCAGATGTCTTGAATTCTAGCCTTATGTCAACAGGTCCAGTTTTTATTGTTTCATTTTGATGTGAGCAATCAATGACAGCGATCGGAGCATCGGTTTTGAACTTCTCCCATGTGAGGAACGGCTGATACTGATGACCATAGTATGATTGTGTAAACTTTATATACATCTCATACAGCAATGCGTATCTATTCAAATCAAATTTCAAATTCAAATCATCATAGGGATATGATTCTGAGTTCAAATGAACTGTAACATCGGTGAGTTTTCAGTGATCAAACTTGCTTGCATCTTTGGTTTTATCGTTCCTTCGATCCGTTTGTAATGCTAAGATGATAAATCGAGGTTTCTCCAGTTGAGTGGAAGTCTTAACTGACCAGGTTTGATGCGTGGATTCAGGTAGTACTGGATACTCATATATGTCCCAGCTACGGAATGGTATTTGTATCGGGCGACCTCTCCCGATAATTTTAAATAGTTGCAGCTTTTCATCATCGGATACTGTAACATGTGGAATGCTCCATTGAAGTTTGGTAATTTCAATTTTCACCTCATCTGTGGGTGATATAATGGCATTATCGTCTGTCCTGCTCCGGATCAATATGAGTTCATGTTTGGAATTTATCAGAATTTTCTTGTAATCTTCAGCGAATCCCAATAAATATTTCAGAGGTACACAATAGTTAAACAGTCCATTGGCTGGTATAACGGATGAATCTGGTGACCAACTGCCGTTGAGTAGTATCCTGCTTACATTTGCATTTAGCGATACGTAGTTTTTTAATGTTGTCGCAATCCCAAGATTTCTTGTACGATCGATTTCCACTGCATTCAATTCATAGCGTATTTCCTCAAAAAGAAATGGTAGAGCATTGTTAGCTAATTTTGCAGTTGCTGAAACGGTTCCATCCAGCTTTGTTAGAGATCCTTCAATGTAAAGAAAACTCCTGCTGGGTAGAAGATTCAAGTCTTGATGTTGTACAGAGATACGGATTTCATCGCTGTTTTTAAATGATGTTAGAAATGGTGAATAGGAGTGATGTTCAAATTTAGTAACACTGTTATCAAAGCGAGCGTCTGGTGCAATATCTAGTATTCCTTTATTCATTGCTTCAGCGTTAAGCCAATTGATTGTAAATATGCTGTATTTGCAGGTGTTAATGTAGGTCTTGACCGCTTCAAGGTTGTTCGCTGACTAATGATCTTGTCTGCTCCGAGCTCGTATTTATCATTATTCTATATCAACATGCTGTGGCTTCAAATGTAACCTGATGGTTATAGTCTCTCCTCTGAAGTTGATTAAGTCGCCGTCTTGGTCAAGGAGCTTCAATGTTAGAGAACTTATACGTTTGGTGTTCACAGGCAAATAGATTACATTTTTGGGTACCTCCACTATTTTATACCCAGGTCCAACGTTCGGGGAAAACTCGTGGAGAGTGTGTACTTGTGTGTTGTTGAAGAATGATCCTGATATAATATTACATTCGATGCGTATAGTATTTACTTTAATGATGTTGACTGGCAACTCTGATGTATGCACTGTATTAGCAGTCAAGTTTCTTTTACTGAATCCTAGCAGAGGAGCAAAGGATCTCTGTTTTTCAAAATGTATTTCTTCAGTTGCCTTAACTTCACTCTTCAATGTATTATTGTTAGCCTTTATCACAACTTTTATCCTTTTCCCTTCTATATCCAAGTACCCTTGCACATATTTTGCTATATCATCAATCTCATAGGATCCAACAGGTATCTCAACAACCTCATTCCCTACATGAACCAGATTATTGCTCACATCAATATTTTGTATAGAGTTGTATGTTTGAAAATCAATTAATCCACAAACATAATCCGTTGCTAGCTCCAGCGGAGGAAAGTACTCAGCAGTGAGTAGAGATGAATTTCCCGTGAGAGTAAGTGTTAATGACATGGCGGTTGATAATGAACTGTTACAATTTCAATATAGATACATTTATTTATAGATAATAATTAATGGTTATAACAATTATATAAAAACTTTAAACATAAGTGACCGCAAATTACTGCATCATAGTTCTGATAAGAACTGTAGTTGTACGTAATATTACTACCCAAGTAGTTTATGAGCTCCCTTGGTGGTTGGAGATTGCCAAAGCTATCAAAGTATTCGATGTTATCACCTTTCTTGTAGTACGCTACCCAGTGTGTACCTGCTCCAGTTGAGATGTCCAAGTTAACAATACCGCTTTCTCGCTTCCATGGCTTTTTAGGTAGATTATCACGCATAAATACTCCTCTGAAGTGTGGCAAGTGTGTGGTATACTTGTGAAGATCCAACTCGTTTAGCGGTCTTTTGGGTAGCGTCTTTAATAGTTTTTTGGTTGAGGTTGTAGATAGAGTCCAAGTCCTTTTCTGTACGGCTTCAAGAACAGCCCGTTCCATCTTTACCAACCGCTATAGTTTCCATTGCTTGGTTATGACGTTTGCTTTCTTCCAATTTTGCCTTTGCTGCACTGGTATCATTTACTGCTTTAGCTATGCTTGCTGCACCTCCCGATAGTGCTCCCAATGCTGAAAGCCCAGCAAACAACGGGATGAGGAACGGAAGTGCCCCGCCAACCTTTGGTACAGGTATCACTCGTGGAGTTTTAATTGATTTCTTCTTTCTTTTCACAATATTTTTAGCTGCACTAAGAGCTATTTTTGTAGCTTCCATCAAGTCTTTTGGTTTTCTGACTTTTAAAATTTTACGTGCATTTCGTACTGCTTCTCGGAATGTGGGTTGACGTTTATTTTTAGCCTTAAGACCCATACCTAGCTTAATTTTAGCCTTCATTGCGTTTGTTATAAGCCAGGCGTTGGCACGTTCACTCAAATTTGCATCCGTAGATTTTGCACGCTGCCAGGCTTTTTCAGCTAATATTTTATCAGCTATATGTCGATCAGTTGTATCTTTATGTCGGGAGTATGCTATAACATGTTCCTTGCAGGCTGCGTCCAGTGGATTAATGCCTGGATCTCCTCTCGCCAATCTCTTTTTTAATTATGTTCCTGGTCCACAGTACTGGTATCCCGGTAGATGTAATTCTACAGGTAATTTGTTGATGACTGAATTTAATAGTCCTCTGCCCCCTTTCAAATATTTTCTGGAGCTTTTCGATTTGTGATCCGACATCTTATAAGGTTCCGATGATACTGTTGAAATGTAATATAAGCAGGTGTATTTATAGGAATCCCGTTAGTCTTCAATATGCGGTTCATTAAACAACAACAAGCTTTTCCTGTTCGAAATGCTGATGTAGGTGTTATGAAGGTGAAAAAGAAGCATGGCCCCCTATTGCCTAATAGTATAAGGAGCATCATTGTTGGACCATCGAATTGTGGAAAAACTAATGTTATGATAAGTTTGCTGGAACATCCCAATGGTCTGAGATATGAAAATATTTACATATATTCAAAATCTTTACATCAACCAAAGTATGAATACTTGAAGCGAGTGATGACTCATATATCAGGATTGGGGTATTATACATTCTCAAACAACTGCGACGTTCTACCTCCAGAAGAAGCCAAATCACATTCAGTGTTTATTTTCGATGATGTAGCATGTGAAAAGCAAAATAATGTGCGATCTTATTTTCGCATGGGTCGCCACGAAGATATAGATAGCTTCTATCTCTGTCAAACATATACGCAAATACCAAAGCACTTAATACGTGACAATGCTAATTTAATCATCTTATGCAAGCAAGATGACTTGAATTTGAAACATATCTATAATGATCATGTGAATACAGACATGAAGTTTGATAAATTTCGAAGAGCCTGTGCTGAGTGTTGGAAGGATAAATATGGCTTCTTGTTGATTGATAAGGACAGCTCATTAAACAAGGGGCGCTACCGTAAAGGATTTGATACCTTCATTGTACTATAAAAGGATGAAACATGCGAAATATTCATAAGTCGAAGCTGTAACTCAGACGAAAGCACACCGAATCCTGTGGACCTGCTGAATAGATTAAAGCTGTTCACCTATTATCAGACCTGTTTGAAAAGCTGTTAAGCTGTTATCAGAGCTGTTTTAAAAGCTGTTAAGCTGTTATCAGAGCTGTTTGAAAAGCTGTTAAGCTGTTATCAGAGCTGTTTAAAAGCTGTTAAGCTGTTATCAGAGCTGTTTGGAAAGCTGTTAAGCTGTTATCAGAGCTGTTTAAAAGCTGTTAAGCTGTTATCAAAGCTGTTTGGAAAGCTGTTAAGTTGTTATCAGAGCTGTTTAAAAGCTGTTAAGCTGTTATCAAAGCTGTTTGGAAAGCTGTTAAGCTGTTATCAGAGCTGTTTGGAAAGCTGTTAAGCTGTTATCAGAGCTGTTTGGAAAGCTGTTAAGCAGTTATCAGAGCTGTTTGAAAAGCTGTTAAGCTGTTATCAGAGCTGTTTAAAAGCTGTTAAGCTGTTATCAGAGCTGTTTGGAAAGCTGATAAGCTGTTATCAGAGCTGTTTAAAACCTGTTAAGCTGTTATCAAAGCTGTTTGGAAAGCTGTTAAGCTGTTATCAGAGCTGTTTAAAAGCTGTTAAGCTGTTATCAAAGCTGTTTGGAAAGCTGTTAAGCTGTTATCAGAGCTGTTTGGAAAGCTGTTAAGCTGTTATCAGAGCTGTTTGGAAAGCTGTTAAGCAGTTATCAGAGCTGTTTGAAAAGCTGTTAAGCTGTTATCAGAGCTGTTTGGAAAGCTGTTAAGCTGTTATCAGAGCTGTTTGGAGCTGTTATCAGAGCTGTTTGGAAAGCTGTTAAGCTGTTATCAGAGCTGTTTGGAAAGCTGTTATTGAGTTAATAACTAAGATGAATGAAAATCTATTAAAAGAAATTATCAAGACTAGGAATGCAGTGCGAAGGAAATTAAAAGCCCTAAGGATGGGAAAAATTGAAGCAGAAGCTCGACTTGAAGAAACCTTTAAGCCAATCACTAAACCCTTAAAAGAGTTTGTTAGAACAGTTAAATACGAGCCGCCGGATATAGTAAAATTTGAGACAAAAGATGTAAAAGAAGAAGAAGAAGAAGAAGCAGAAGAAGAAGAAGAATCCAATGAGGTTGTGGAACCTTTTACCCCACCAAAACGAAAATATGTTAAAATGGAGGCTAGTAGCACACCTATAAATTATGGAGATTATTCCTTAACATCTGAAGAAGAATTCGCAACACCTAAGCATTCAAGAACATTAACAGGAAGGTCTCCTGTCACCTCCCCCGATACGTCTGGATACATAGTTTCAAACTATTTAAAGCTATTCACTGATAATAGCCCTAAAATTGATCCAACCTATGGAGTTTATTATGATAACAACGCAAGGAGAATCGGTAATTCAACGTTTGATGTTGATGATGTAGGAAATATTGTTATCAAGGAGAAGAGGTATAAAACAACTTTGGGGTTATGTGAGCTGCTATTTATGAAAGATCCTGTAAAAAGTCTCTATACGAAAGAGGATTTAACTAATTATGGATCTATTTTGAGAGATACCAATGCATATAAACGTAACTATGCCGAAGATGGACAAATAAAATGTACTAGAGCGGTTAAGTATAAAGCTATAATCAGTAAACTTATACAGCATAAAGGCCTGGGACTAATGCGTCTGCCTAAGGAAAACATTGATCACATATACTGGGATGATCCAAATGAATTAGTGGATAGACTGCGCCTTCTAATGGCATCACAGCAGGCTGGAAACACCAGTCACAACAATGAAATTATATCTATCCTGGAGGTGTTGCGAGAAGCAGATATTATAGTTTAAATACTACCTCATTACCATACTTCTTCACAATCTACAGATGAGCGTTGATACGTTTGGACGTTTCTCTAAGCGAGGATATCTTGGGAAACCAGGTGAACGTGGACCAACAGGAGCTCAGGGACCAGCCGGTGAACAAGGAATTCAAGGCCCAGATGGTAAACAAGGAGCTCAGGGTCCAGCTGGTGAACAAGGAGAGCGGGGTATTGGATTTAATTTAACGATAAACGGAGACTACGATCTAAACTCAAAGTGTATAAAACGACTTGGTGAGCCCCTTGAAAATGATGATGCTACTACCAAAGACTATGTTGACAAGAGAATTAAAATAAGTGTGGAAGAAATAAGAAAAACTATTAATATAGAGGCGGAAAATTTAACGCTATATATCAATGATGAAATCGCGAAGATTGAAAACTATTTGTTTACTTCAGTAATAAATAAAAAAGACTTGACACCAAAAGATGGTGTATATGAGTAAAAACTCTTGAGAAATCTGTTTCATTTATAATTACGATGAGTAAGAGACAAGTGATAAATGAGCTTCATAAACCAGCGAGAAAAAATTTTAAACGACGTCGTGTGATTATCAAAGGACTAGATGACTTGTGGCAGGCAGACTTGGTTGAAATGGATCCCTACAAGTATGTGAACAAGGGTTACCGCTATCTGCTGACAGTAATTGATACCTTCTAAAAATATGCATGGGCAATTCCAATTCAAAGAAAAACTGGTGTAGAAGTAAAAGATGCCATGCAATCTATATTAAGCGAGGGACGAATACCTAAAAACCTGCAGACTGATGATGGAAAGGAATTCTACAATAACCTCTTTAAAAATCTAATGCGGAAGCATTCAGTTAATCATTACTCTACGTACAGTTTCCTCAAAGCATCAATAGTGGAACGATTTAACCGAACTTTGAAGGATATGATGTGGAAGGAATTCAGTTTTAATGGAACTTATCAGTAGATTGGTATGGTAAAGAAACTGCTTACTGAATACAACTCAAGAATACATCGAACTACAAAAATGAGACCACGTGATATCAACATCTCCAATGAGAAACAACTGCTTTCAACTGTATATAATCATATAAAAATTGTTGTTCCTGCAAAGTATAAAGCTGGGGATTTTGTACGCATCAGCAAATACAAGCATATATTTGAGAAAGGCTATACACCAAACTGGACAGCTGAGATTTTTAAAATTATTAAAGTTCAAAACACAAACCCCATCACATATCATCTGGAAGATTATCAAGGAAATCCAATCACAGGAGGCTTTTATGAATTGGAGCTGCTGAAAGTTAAACACCCAAACCTATATCTCGTAGAGAAAATCTTAAAGAAGAGTGGAGATAAAGCTTACGTTAAATGGCTCGGATTTTCATCAAAACACAATTCTTGGATTAATAACAAAGATGTTTTATAATTTGTTGAAGAAACAACTATAATACAATTTAAAAGCAAGTTTGATCACTGCAAACTCACCGATGTTACAGTTCATTTGAACTCAGAATCATATCCCTATGATGATTTGAATTTGAAATTTGATTTGAATAGATACGCATTGCTGTATGAGATGTATATAAAGTTTACACAATCATACTATGGTCATCAGTATCAGCCGTTCCTCACATGGGAGAAGTTCAAAACCGATGCTCCGATCGCTGTCATTGATTGCTCACATCAAAATGAAACAATAAAAACTGGACCTGTTGACATAAGGCTAGAATTCAAGACATCTGAAAATATACCGGCTAATACAACAGCATATTGTCTGCTTCTACACGATCGAATAGTGGAATACAGTCCGCTGACAAGTGAAGTTAGAAAGTTAAATTAAGAAGATGGCTGTCATCGTAGACGTTCAAGGATTCAAAACTAGTCTCAATGAATTTATCACTAAAGAACTGGCAATTTTAAACAATGAAAACCAGATACAGCACTTTATATTTCAACCACCGTTCAGATACAAGGATTTGACTTCAGCGAAAAAGAGACAAGTAAAATGGCTTCAGCACAATTTTCATGGATTCCGCTGGGATGATGGCTACATACCGTATCACAAGCTGTACACTATAGTTGAACCACTGCTTCGAAATAAAATCATATATGTAAAGGGAGCTGAAAAAGTTCATTGGATGCAGAAGATAGTTGGAGAGGGTGAAATCATTATCAACATCGAAGATGAATACAACTGTGGAAAACTAATAGAGATTAACACAAATGCTCCATCTTGCCAAGTTCATATTGGGCAATGTGCTATAAGAAATACTTTTGTAATAAGAAATTTTATTGGAAATAAAAACAAATTTTTGTAAAAAGAAACTTTAAAATAAAAACAATTTTTCATAAAACTTATGACTTTTCAATACACACTCCTAGATGCAAAAACCATTGTTTACTTTACTTGGCGGTATCAAATTACCAGCCACCTGGCCACCGAGGCTTTAATTTCTACTACTTCTTACAAGCAGCCGTGATCTAATTTTTATATATCATGATCACTCTTGCCTTTTTAATCCGCAGTTGTTTTTTTCAGCAAAAGAAATTTTCAAAACTCATCTAAGACAACACATCAGTTGTTGTTTTTTTGAAGAGCAAAATTAAGCACTTACTAAGTTCCATTACATATCTAAGTCAACATATCTACCTACATTCACCCCAACCAGCTTCGCTTGATCTATTTTTAGATATATGGCTACATGGTGCATTCATGTTTATAAAAGGCACCTACAGATTAATATCATCAAATCTTTAATCCACAACTTAGGTTATAGTTGTTGTTGTTTTTTTTCAGCTACTAATATTAGTTACACCTGAGAAGGTAAGATCGGTGATATCTTGAACCATAGCCTGTAGAGGATTTCTGATGAATTTTACCCTCCTAGTACTAATACTATTGGCATAAACAAAAAATATCCTAGGGTTAACTTAAATTATTACTACTATTAATTATACCTGCAAAGATAAGATCGCTAATATTTCGAAACCCATAGCAAGTGGAGGATTTCTGATTTAAATTTTGTCAGCCTCCAGGACTAAGATCTCCACTGACACCTTCTAGCATCTATTGTCATGAACAAAAATATTCAAGAGTTAACTTGAATTATTAATAATACTAATTACACTAATTCACTTAGGGAATTTCACAACATTTCTTATCCACATAAATACACAGCTGCACACATCCACCCTCGCCTTGGGTAATGTTTCCTTAGCCCAGCCCAATATACCACAGGCACTCATACTAAAGTAAACAACTAACACCAAACTCAAGCTGACAAGTATATAGCCCCGATATAAATTCGCATGGGGTATTTCATATCATTACTCAATACAAATAAGCCGCACACATTTTACCCAAGCCTTGGTACAGGTAACGTAGCCCAGTCCAACATACCCCAGACAATCCTAGTCATAGTATCAGATATTGTCACTAAAGCTCTCAGCCAACCTCCAGCACCCAGACACAGGAAATGTCAAAGGTCAAATTGTAGCCTCCAAGACCAGATCAAACAAAAAGTTGGCGTGATCTCCTGGTCAGCCAGATGGTAGGAAAGGAATTCTGCAGGCATACCCTGTGACGTATACCACTAGACGGAATCCCCCTCAGTGACCCAGAACCCAGTCCAGAGCCAGCAAAATGGTTGGTTTCTACCTTGCAATTTTTGTATGGAAAAAGTGGTCCAGAACTGTCATAGTGTAACTACTGCCACTCTTTATGGAAGCCATAGCAAAATCTTCTATTTGCTATTTTACTACTTTAAAATTTTTAGATCCGTTTATACTCTGTGCTGCTTCGTTGCATTGAATTAAGAGACTTTTTAATCTATTTGTAAATGAACTAAATGATTCTGGCGGATATTGCCGGCAAGTAATTAACTTGTTTATTAGTTCATGGTATGTTTCACGAAGTAAAAACTTTCGGTAAAGCAGTTGTTCGACTTCTTCAAATTTTGTGAGAGAGCTCGACGCTATTAATTGGTACGCATTTCCTCTCAATCTGGTGGGGAAAATCTGCATGAAGGCTTTCTTTTCCTCTTCCCCTAGACACTGTTGCACTTGCTTACAACAGCCTATAAAAGTTTGTAATTCTGTAAGGATTTGCGTGCTAATTTCCCCAAAGAACAAAGGCACCATTTGTGCCGTCAATTTTACTACCTTTTCATAGTTTACAGACATTTTGTCTATTCTACTTGGTTGTTCTATGCAGGAAGTGGTTTGAGTGTTTATACTCGAACGTTTTTGTGGCTAACGCTTGCTGGGATACTAGGGCGCCTATACTATGATTTCTTCCGAGAAAATTAATTAGACTGTGCCCTCTGAAGCGTTTATCTGAACGATGTTCGCGATACCAATTTAGGGATAGTCTGCTTTGGGGTGAATTTTGCTCTACTGTTGGGCTGTCTGGAGGACTTGTGTTGTCAAACGACAATGAGCTTATTGCTGCCTCAAAATCTGAGCCAGGAAAGTTTTGATCAGGACTAAGCATGAAAGCAGCACCCACAGAGATTTTACGCAATATTTGAGAGGGAGGAAAAGAGAAAATAGGTAGTTTAGTTAATTTGGTTTCATAACCGAAGAAATTAGAATGATTAAATGAAAATTGTGCTACTGTTTTTGTTGCTTACATGCACATATGTATATCGTAGTGACTACTACTTCTTTTTATAATGTCTGCTATACATTCTTAACAATTTTTATTAACTTACTTTACTTTACTTTACTTGTAGAGAAGTAAAAAAAAAATTTTAACGTCTTTTCCGTTATGCAGATATAATGCTGCTTTATATTGGGGCTTCTTTAATATTGTTGTTAAAAATGCCCAACGTCATGTTTTTGTGTGCCAGATTCAAAAATAATGCGCTCTTATGCACTCGTTTAAGTAAATTCGAGGATCAAGGTTTTTCAAGTGTTTTGAATTTATATTACTTCCTTGGTCCTACCGGCTGCGCCAAAGTTGTTGAGTGTTTTAAGTACTTCTAGTACTCTCATCTGAGCACCTTTATATTTTGATCTGGAACACGGCACGTGCCTTCAAGACGAATTGGCCTTTTCTTGTTTATGAGTAGAGCAGCGATGGAAATGGAGCAGCTTACTAGCTTTACTCCTAGTGCATTTCAGTGGAGCAGCTTACTAGCTTTACTCCTAGTGTGTATTAGTGGAGCAGCTTACTAGCTTGACTCCTAGTGTAGATGAATGGAGCAGCTTACTAGCTTTACTCCTAGTGTCGATGAATGGAGCAGCTTACTAGCTTTACTCCTAGTTGGATGAGGGAAGCAGCGTACTAGCTTTACTCCTAGTTGGATGAATGGAGCAGCTTACTAGCTTTACTCCGGGTAAATGAAACAACTTGTGTTCTGATGATACTGCTGCTACTGACTAACTCACTCTTTATTCCAAAACGCAAGAATATTTATGCAATAATTCTTGTCTTAATACTATTGCTTTTTTCTTATTACGCTAAGCGCTTGTAATTTTAATTTCATCACGGCATTCGTATACACATAATTATTATCTTATTATCTTTGTGTATCTAATTAATGAATATGTTTTCTCAGAAACTGTTTTTGAATTACTTTTACTTATATTGCGTTATACCTAAAGAGGTATAACAACGTATAATAAAATATTGGTGGTAGCGGTGCAGATTTTTTTGCCAGGTTTGTAAGACCTGCAAAATAAACCCCGAAGAAGCAGCAAAGAGTGCAGGAAAGTTTAAAAAATTCTAATCAAAAAGAAACAACACGAATGTGCTGGCCCAGAGCAGAATCGCCCCTAAGAATAGAGGAGCCCATCTTTATTGACGATATATTAGAAGACTTCGCCTATTTGTAAGACTTCGACCACCTAGAGAGCTACCTGGACGACTGCCTGGAAAGTTATTCTGACGCCCAGGAGCATCTGAGCATCAGCCCTCCGGACGACAACGCCACGGACGGAGACAACCTGGAGCGAGTAGAAGAAGATACCTGGGACTTTGACATCTTCAACAATGTGTGGAACAAATACCACAGCAGTAGAAGTAAAGTGAGTTAGATTAATTTTAATTATAATAAATATATATATATATAGTATTTAGATCTAGACTATATAATAAGTTGATCAGAGAAAATTTAAATATTTAAGTAGACAATGTAATATACCTATATATGTACTACTTCTACTTCCTTTTCTCAGACCTAGTCACAATTTCTCTTCTCCTCTGAATTAAATTTCTATAGGTAAAGGTACTCTCTTCGGTGTTAGAAAAAATTTTACAATTCCCTTAACATCGACAAATTCCTATACAATTTTTCTTTTTGAGGGAAATCGAATAAATTCCTATAAAATGGAAGGTAGCAAAAAGATAATAGTAACTAGATCGCAAAGAAGCATTCGTGACACACTTCTATCAGAGTTAACTTCACACCGAAAGAAACCCTTAAAAAACAGCATAACTAGTACGAAAGCGATCAGGGCATAGCAAAATGGTAGAGCCAGAAACGCTCACCCTTAATGACGTCAAGTCATTAATACCCGAATTCGATGGCAATTCAGAAAATTTGCATAAGTTTCTGAACCTATGCGAATTGTTTCAAAGAGAGGACTTAGCAGAAGCCTCACAAGCTCTTCATCTACAAGTGATAAAAGCTTAATTAGTCGGAAGGGCATACGACATTGTTAAATATGCCGATATTAACAATTGGAACGAGCTTCAAAAACCTTCAAGAACAATTCCTAGTATCACGTTTTCGTATCTTCATCCAAAATGAAATTCTATCTCAAAAGCAAAATTCTAAAGAGGAGACTAAGGAATATGCTTTTAGAGCACAAAAATTATTAGCTCTTTACAACGACGCCACTTCTAGCCTCATTAACGAGCAAACTCTAAAAAATCTTTTATTGGAAGAAAACAAGAAAATAGTACTCAGAGCTTTTGAAGACGGTTTAAAAGACGATTATATCCGTCTCCTCACAAAAGCCAAAAGCCATACTGAACTTAAAGATTAAATGAAATTTTCTATAGAGCAAGCTGAAAGAAGTAGTACTTTCAGTGAACGCCTCAATAATTGTGCAAAGTGTCACAAAAAAGGGCACACCGCTGAAACTTGCTTTTCGTTCAAAGGAAGAATAGAGAGCCCCAGACTCGTTTGCTCATACTGCAAAACCCCCAATCATCACGTTCTTGAATGTAGAAAGCGTGTATTTCAGCAACAACAATACAGGCAACCTGTAAACAATTTTGCGCCCAGATCGCAACAATATCCCCAACAGAATAGAGCTTTTCAACAATATCCCCAACAGAATAGAGCTTTTCTATATCAGCAGCCGATTCAAGTTCCCCCGCGACAATTTCCCTCTTATCCGCAAAGCAATAGATCTCCACAGCAATCTACACACTTACCCCCTAACACAAACAATCCTAATAGAAATCACAACATTAGGACCGCGAGCAATTGGAAAACCCCCAAAGAACAAAGACCAACAAACTCCAGAAATATGAAGAAATCGGAAAACGGTCTTCGGCGAGACGAGTTGGTGGAGTCTCAGTCTCGCCTAAATCAAATGATTATCTTAGCAGATATTCATTCCCAGCCAAAAAATCAACAACAGAATTAAATATCACATTAATAAGTAATCACCATTCGCTAGTAGTGACGATCGCAAATTCAATTACAGCTTTTAATACTAGCACTTTTCTTATTGATAGAGGAGCTGCAATATAAGTCCACAAAGCCACAAGAGCACTAGGTGATATCCTAGTAAACAAAAGAGAAGGCTGTTATGTTACATATTGTAGAGAGTGATTTATTTTGGACGTGAAGTTGCAACTGTCAGCATGAGCTGACAGATCACCCGGTGGACAGCGTTGACTGCAGGGCGGCGCGCTAGCACCTTGGATATTGCGGGAGAGTTATGGGGGGGGGGGGGGGGTTAACCAAGAATCTGCCGCTGCCAACTGCCATAATCAAAAATTTCGTGCCTACTACCTAAAAAAGTCCTAGCACACACTCCAGCCCTGAAGGGGCCTTTAGACCACTTACCCTTACCTGCGTGAAGGCACAGATTTGCTGCCTTCCACCCAACGACACTGAGGGCAGATTGTTTACAGTGTCCCTGAAAGAGAGGAGAGTAGCGGACCTATACGACCTTCAAATCAAGAAGGCTCCAGGAGAGTGAGAGGGAAAGAGAAGAGCCTTAGGCCTTCATAACGTTATAAAAATTACAAACTAGAGTTTACTAACTAATAAGTTCACACGGGGTGACAACGTCAGCCACCTGTATCGCTGTACTTGGAATCTTATCACAAAAATTCACCACATAGGTACAGGAGAACCAGATTATATAATAAGAATGGTACAAATGTCCTTATGATCACACCACAAAATTTTACTCAGCTCGGTATCTATGCCATACGGCCTATTGATTTCAGTTTCTCTGCATACCTATACAAAGCCTACTAATACATAAAGTTCTCAAGATCTCTACCTAAAGCTATATCAAGGTATAACTCCTGTAAGAAGTTCCAGTTCAACATAGGTATGATATCACTAAATCACTTCTATTACTAGGAAAGTACGTAATCATAAATAAAATGGAAATATAATTCACTGTCACTGTGGTCGTCCACTAGTCGTAATGTTATGGTTTAATCAGTACTTGTGTACCTATGGTTATATATGTATATAGCAATATAATTATTTTTCAATTTGTCAACAGAAAAGAAAAAATACTTACCATAGCATCCTCGAAGCTTCGGGTGACGCCGGGTAGCTGGTTTATTTATCGATAAAATGTAAATATGCAATTGAAAAAAATACTGGCAAACGACGTACGAGGCTGATAATCAACGCAATTCATGTAACTGTATAAATTACTAATTAGCTGTATAGAGTATTGTACGCTAAAAGACTATAAGATGTCTAGATTTGGACTATAACTAGGTTGTTTAAATTCTAGTAACTACATATAACACGATACTCAACACAAATTCATTTCTGCAACTGATAATGGACGAATTTCAACACTTTACTTCACGGCACGTCTTTTTAACATTCTTGGAATCGTTTTGCTTGAGTCTGGTCAACTGCAACTAGTTCAAAGGATCCTTGTTGCATGATACAACGATACCGACATGCTATTTAGGTTGACGCCGTGGGTGATAGTGAAGGCGTGCCGCATTAGGATGTCAGCCAAATTCCCATTTTGTTTTGTTATAGTTTCGTTTTTTTGCTTCCAGCTTTTCGCTCGTCCTCTTGACAGTCACTAATGGTTTCTGAAAGAGGTCAATAGGACCAAGATTCTGATTACCTATATGCTACAGCGTCCGTAATGCCGCCGTCTGCGCTCACATGCAATTCTTTTCAAATTCGAGGGAATATTTTTTTTGTTAGTTAACCTGTCTTTCTGAGTCTCAAACTTCACCAAATGGAAAAATAATTAGTTTCTACAGCACCTTCTGATTCCTTTAATGGTCCACATGAAGTGGAGGATCCCTTTTTGAAGATATCGTCACTCGCAGCGAGTCTCCTTCCTCCTGCAATAGCATAACTTAATCTCGAGCACTTTTGGCAGGATAATATTTTTTTGGGAACAACCGGACCTTTTTTGTGGTTACGTATTTTAGAATTTTATACAAAAAAAACGACTTTTGAAATTAAATTGACTACGGATTCTTGTAAAGCCCGCAAAATCCTCGTTTTTCCTCTCTGCCTTCCTCTCCGAGTTGCGACGGCGATCTTTGCCGCTCAGGTGGCTGTCGGCTGGCATAGACGTGCGCTTCGCTCAGTGTAACTGTGCTACATACACTACGCTACGACCATAACAAGACATCACTGTATCCTCACTAGCAGGAAAACCTCTGTCCACTCTAGGAACAGCTGAATGAAATTTCAAAATAAACGGTGACGTATACACGCACCACTTTCACATGGTAGAATGCAACTTAAAAATAAAACGTTGACATTAAAAATACCCATTAATAAAATGAATTCAATTAAGAAGGCAGACACAATTATCGAGTATGGAGGTTTGAAAGACCCAAGCTCAGAAGTATCCCCCCAAATAAAAGTAAATAGCAGGTATGGAGGTTTGAAAGACCCAAGCTTAAATAAAAAGCTCAATAAACAGACCACTTCAAAGAAAGGCGAGTCTCAAGCAAAAGCAAATAAGTTGATTAAACAGACCCCTTCAAAGAAAGGCGAGCCTCATCACATAAATGGTTTCCGAGATATTAGCGTATTAATAATTCAAGTTATTTTTGTTCATGGCAATGATTCTAGGCGGTGTGGGGTGGGAGGGGGAACGAAATTTTCATCAGAAATCCTCTACCGGCTTCGGTTTTCGCGATATCATCGATATTACCTTTTCAGGTGTAATTAATATTACTAATAATTCAAGTTACTCTGGGGAGTTGTAGGTATCAGCATGACGTTATCTTGGATTTGCTGTTTTCTTACTTGAATATTTCTTAGCGAGGAAGTTGTAGATATCAGAAGTTCTGGATCACTTTCTATGGCGGTTCTGGATATCAATTATTAAATGTTTACCAAACATTAGGCATGCTTCCCCTGTTTATGATGTAAGTTGATGTCACCGCTGTAAACAAATTCGCATTAAGCTGAATGGTTTATACACACCTGTGTAAACTTCCTGTTTACAAATTCGAAGTTTAGCTGAATGAGTCAGCTATATCAGCACATTTTTTCTTTTCATGTAATTTGATACCGCACATCCTGTAAGCAGCCAAAAATTTTATTGTTCCAAGAATTTTACCGATCGAAACGTTTCATTGGAATTCGCATAAAGTAAACAAATTTTCACATTGCATTCATGTAAACAATCTCATTTGCAAATTCGACCAGCAGAATAAATTTATTTATTACTTAAGTAATCAAATTAATTTGAACGATTTTTTTGTTTACCGTGTAATTCGATATCATCTCAGCCTGTAAGCAAATTCGTTGGAATTCATCCTGTGCAATGATTATTGTAACAGCAGGATCATTCATGTTTACAAACCGTTCCTATAAAAGCCCAAGCAATCAGGAGCATCAGTCAGTTTTAGTGAGTCTCAGTGATAGTTTAAAAGCATAAAAAAATAAAAATGACAACCGCGCTAGTAAATAAAAGTTTTCCAGTAATTAAAAACTTGCGGAAGTATGTGTTGAAGTGTTTAACAAATTCAGAGAATAAAGACTATATTGTTAAAAAGTGCAACAGAAACATACATAAATTTCAAGTTGCATTTCGGAAGTGCAATAAGAGTGCTAGGAAACGACATTTCGAGAGCTGTCTCGAGCAAATTAAAGCATTGAGAGCACGATTGAGAACTCCCCGTGGAGGTGGAGGAATCACACAGCGCGTAAGAAGAAGTGATTTTGTAAAGTGGGAGGAAATAAAGACAGCGTTCGCAGACAGAATTTGGCAAGGTATTATTGCAAATTTAAAATATATCGATCCGAAGCTATTTATGCAAGACGCTGCCAAATTATTTACGCGTCGTGTTAAAAATACCTTAAAACATTATTTTAATATTAAAGTTTCTACAACGTTTTGCGGTGAATTTGTTAAAGAAACTGGTGAAAATGAAATTATAAAAGATATTAAATATTTTCAAGCAAGAACTAGATCCAATACACACTCAGCTCGAAGAATTCCAGGAAAGTGGCTGGGCACTGAACTCTATAATACATCTAGCAGTACACATCAACAAGTTCGAGCAGCTTGGAGGATCTTCGTATATACCCCTACCAAAGGAAATTGCATCAAAGAAAGCTTGCATTAATTTGAAAAATAATGATGAAGCATGTTTCGCATGGGCCGTAACATCAGCGCTATATCCTGCAAATATTCATTCCGATAGGACCTCAACATATCCACATTATTCAACTGTACTTAATTTAACTGGGATAACATTTCCCATGACACTTAAGCACATTACACAATTTGAAGACCAGAACGATTTATCAATAAACGTATTCATCCAAGCGAAAGAGCGTTTCTTCACCACAGTTTCAGTTAGACTTACGAAACACAGGATGGAGCGACATATACATCTCTTAATGCTAGAAGATGACTATGACCAGGCTGATGGTTATATGGATGACAATGATGATGATGATCATGATAACGATGCTGGCAGATATCATTTCTGTTTGATTAAAGATCTGTCCAAACTCATATCGACACAAACTTCAAAACATGATGGAATAAAGTATATATGCGACAGATGTTTTTTATGCTTTCACTCTGCGGAAAAATTAACATTGCACCTTCCTGAATGCGAGAAAGAAAATGATTGCAGAATTATGTTTCCATCAAAAGAAAGGAAAAGCTGGAATTTAAGAACTATAACCATAAGAATCCAGTCCCGTTTTGAGTGTATGCTGATCATGAATCAATATTGAAACCAATTCATGGAAACGATCAAAATACACAGCGAATCCAGGAACATGAAGTTCATAGCATAGGATTCTATTTCCACTGTAAACAAGATTCTAATGTCTCATATTACAGAGAATATCGAGGCAAGAATTGGTTTGCATTAGAATTGCAAAAAATTGCATCCATAGCTGTACAGGAAAAGCTGAACATTAGGCCAATGGAACCCCTGACTAAAGAGGAACGGCGTTCACATATGGAAAATATTTGCTGCCATATATGTGAACAAATTTTTGCAGCTGATGATGAACAAGTTCGGGACCATTGCCACTTAACAGGAAAATACTTTGGACCAGTGCACAATGCATGTAATCTAATCTATCAAGATTGCTCCATAGTTCCAGTCATTTTTCCCAATTTATCTGGATATGATGCCCACTTCATAATTAAGGATAAAGCTACATCTTTCCCAGGAAAAGATCTCTTACCAATAAACAATGAAAGATATATCTCGTTCATGGAAGGCAGTCACATAAAATTCAGATTCATCGATTCCTTCCGTTTTGTGGCAGAATCTTTAGATAAGCTATTATCATTGCTGCCGATGGATAAACTAAATACTACAAGATCAGTGTGGCAGGGATTGGATGATGATGACTTTAAACTAAGTACTTACGCGCAAAGGTGACTTATCATACGATTTCGTTGATGATTGGACTCAATTGGATTTTCAACACTAACCAGCGCAGGAGCAAGTCTATAATAAAATGACTGACAGTGATATATCTGCTGAGGACTACAGCCGCGCAGAAAAGGTGTGGAGGACATTTGAAATACAGACACTTGGCGAATATTCCGATCTATACCTGAAAACTGATGTTGTTCTATTGGCCGATGTCTTGGAGAACTTTCGAGAAATGTGCATGAAGACCTACAATTTAGATCCAGGACATTATTACACCATGCCAGGCCTAACATCGAATGCTATGCCAAAATACACCAAAGTGAAACTAGAGCTGATAAGCGAAGTAGATATATTGCTATTCATAGAGAGAGGCATTCGAGGTGGTATAAGTCAATACTCGAACAGATATAATAAAGCAAATTGTAAATACATGGATGATTTTAAGCCGGACGAGAAAGAGAAATACCTGATGTATTATGATGTGAATAACCTTAATGCATGGCCCATGTCACAGCATTTACCAACCGGAGGATTCAAATGGGTTGATGTTCACAATATTGACGTTTTCGAAATTCCTGATTCCAATTGGTTACATATTCGAAGTCGACATGGACTATCCTCAACATCTACATGATAAGCATAAGGATTTACCGTTTTGCTCTGAGCATGCAAGACCACCTGGAGCAAAATTAGAAAAGCTTTTGACAACATTACATCCTAAAACTAAATATGTTATACACTACCGAAATTTGAAGCAATGTTTATCACATGGCCTCATCCTGAAAAAAGTATACAGGGCTCTTCAATTCATCCAATCAGCTTGCCTTAAACCATATATTGACTTAAATGCCACCACACAGATGCAGGCTACAAGCGATAATGAGAAGGACAGCTATAAGAAGATGAGTAATGCAGCTTTTGGTAAGACTATGGAAAATGTTCGCAAGTATAGCGATATCAAGCTTTGTGTAAAGTGGGAAGGTCGCTATGGTGCAAAAGCTCGGATTGCAGCACCCAACTTCCACAGTGCAACGATATTTGATGAGAATTTAGTTGCTGTGGAATTAAGGCGACTCAAAATCTTATTCAATAAGCCTCTCTCTATTGGAATGGCAATTTTGGAAATTTCAAAGATATGCCTCTATGATTTCCACTACAGTTTTATGCAGCGTGAATTTGGAAATAAATGTAAAGTCATGTATATGGATACAGATTCTCTAATATATGAACTTGAAGTGAAAAATGCATATGCGTTTATGGCCGAAAATATAAACAAATTTGATACAAGTGATTACCCAGAACATAACCAGTTCTATTTACTGCTCATGAACAAAAAGATTCCTGGGCTAATGAATGATGAGCTGAATGGAAAAATCATGAGTGAATTTGTAGGCTTGCGCTCGAGTCTGCGTATAAAGGATGGTAAAACTGTAAAGAAAGCGAAAGGAGTAAAGACTAATGTATTCCAGAGACATATCAATTTCGAAGACTACGTCGAATGTTTGAATAACAAGCGAGTATTAACTGCTAAGCAGAGCTCCATACGAGCGCATAACCATAATGTCAACACGATCAGCCAAAAGAAGATTGCATTGAGTCCAGCAGAAAACATATGTATAATCTAAGGCTTGTCTAAGAGATGTATTGTAAATAAAAATTGTATTATAACTAAAATACCATTTAATGAAATAGTTTGTTTTAATTGTATTATAGTCTAAGATGATATACATTATTGTAAAGTAAAGGAAAATATTATAATTATAGGGTAACCGATTTAAGGAAGCCTAAGAATCAAATATCAATATAGAATGATACCTTAAGGATTAAATGTTAATATTTTTCAATTTACAATAAATCAATAATAATATTTTATATATAGTATTCTTTTTATTCAACTTCCCTACTAAGTCCAGAGCCCCTGAAGTTATTCTTTATCAATATTTGCGCCCACTACAGTGAGCTCCTAATCGGGCGGTTTAGCGTTTTACCTAGAATGCTAGGTTGGCTTGAGAAAAAACACGTGGGCTCAACCTTGACCCCCTGGCATCACCTTTGAAACCGAAAGGGCGTCTGGTCCTTGATCTTCTTCTGGAAGTGTGTCTTGGAGGCTACAACCTTGATTCATCAACTACATCACAGGGGTTCCGTCTCTTGACCAGACCAGTTTGAAAATTGTTTAGTTGATATCTGACCTGTTTAAAAGCTGTTAAGCTATTATCAGAGCTGTTCGGAAAGCTGTTATCCGACCTGTTTAAAAGCTGTTAAGCAGTTATCAGAGCTATTTGGAAAGCTGTTAACCTGTTATCTGATCTGTCTAAAAGCTGTTAAGCAGTTATCAGACCTGTTCGAAAGGCTGTTTAGCTGTTTTCTGACCTGTTTAAAAGCTGTTAAGCTGTTATCAGAGCTGTTTGGAAAGCTGTGAAGCTGATATATGACCTGTTTAAAAGCTGTTAAGCTGTTATCAGAGCTGTTTGGAAAGCTGCTAAGCTGTTATCCGAACTGTTTAAAAGCTGTTAAGCTGTTGTCAGAGCTGTTTGAAAAGCAGTTAAGCTGTTAGTAGTTACACTAGGACTGCACCAGACCACCGTTTTAGCTTCCAGGATTTCGCCACTGATGGCGCCACCGTCGCTAGGTGGTGTAAGTCCATACTAAATGTGGGTTTGTGCCTTGGATGTACTGCTTTATGTCTTGGATGTTGGGGATACGAGACCAATTTGGAGGATACGAGACCACTTTAAGCACTCTCCAGCATAGGGAAATAGCATAGGATTTCGATTTTGTTTCTGAAGTTCGCCTATTTTTCATCTCGAATCTTGGGGATACGAGACCACTTTGGGGATACGAGACAACTTTAAGTACTCTCCAGCATAGGGAAATAGCATAGGATTTCGATTTTGTTTCTGGAGTTCGCTTATTTTTCATCTCAGACTCGTAGCCTCTAAGTTGACATCAACTTTTTCATCTCGAGTTTTGGGGGTACGAGATCACTTTCAGTTCTATATACTTGTGAAGGGGTTGGGAAGCTTTATTGAGGAATTTGGTCTTGACTGGGCCCTAGTGGCATTAGCCGGTACTACCAGTATGTCCCGATACTACGGTTTTCTTGGATAGATATGTGGTGCGCCTAAATGTAGGCTTTTGGTTTTGAATAATTAAAATTAACGCTAGGAAATTTTTGTTCATGCCAATGGTGGTGTGTGAGGGGGTATTATAGTATAGGATAGGGAGGGGGGTAATGAAATTTTCATCAGAAATCCTCTACGGGCTCCGGTTTTCGAGATATTAGCGTATTAATAATTCAAGTTATTTTTTTGCTCATGGAAATGGATTCTAGGTGGTGTAGGGTGGGAGGGGGGACGAGATTCTCATCAGAAATCTTCTACGGGCTCGCCATTTCTTGAGTAAGGTTACCTAGCGGCATTAGACGGAACTACTAGCATGCCTTGGTTTTGCTGTTTTCTTTTTCTAGTGGGGAAGTTATAGATATCAGCATGACGTCATCTTGGTTTTGTTGTTTTCAAGTGCTGTTGTAGATATCAGCATCATTCGAATTTCACAACATGATATCACCTTGGCTTGATGTTTTCTTAGCAAATTATTATTATTATTGGGTCCTGGGGGTGCGTGTCACAAAGTCACAGTTGCTCTTTCGAGTGCAAGCACCATTTCTTGCGCAAGGTCCCCTAGCGGTATTAGTCGGTACTACATATGTTGTTCATCTCGGGCCTAGGGATATGAGATTACTTTCAGCACTCTCCAGCATAGGCAAATAGCATAGGATTTCGATTTTGTTTCTGGAGTTCGCTTATTTTTCATCTCGAGTTTTGGGGATACGAGATCACTTGGAGCATTCTTCACCATAGGGAAATAGCATAGGATTTCGATTTTATTTCTGGAGTTCACTTATTTGTCATCTCGGAGATCGTAGCTGTAAATATTATAAACAAGAGTGATCATGCCATGATATTCAATATCTAAAAATTGATCACGGTTGCCTGGGATGTTAAGAAATATGAAGTAATAGAAATTAAATTTTCGATGTAGGTGTGTGTGTGTGTGTGTGTGCGTATGTGTGTGCGCTTATACGTTGCGCGTATACGTGTGTGTGTGTATGTGTGTGCGCGCGCGCGTGTGTGCGTTGAAAAGTCGCTATGGGTTTCGAGATATTAGCGATCTTACTTTTTCGGGTATAATTAATAGTAGTAGTAATAATTCAAGTTAACACTATGATATTTTTTTTGTTCATGCCAATAGTATTAGTACTAGGGGGGTAAAATTTTCATCAGAAATTCTCTACGGGCTATGGTTCGAGATATAAGCCATCTTACCTCCTCAGGTGTAATTAATATTAGTAGCTGAAAAACGGAAAAACAACAACAACTATAACCTAAGTTGTCGATTATAGATTTGATTATATTTATCTGTAGGTGTCTTTTATAAACAAGATTGCACCATGTAATCATATATCTAAAAATAGATCAGGTAGATATGTTCACTTAGATAAGTAATGGAAATTTGTAAATGCCTAATTTTCTTCTTCAGGTGTAATGCTTCTAATTTGATGCCTTGCATAAACAAATTCGCATAGTCTAGTAAAGTAAACAAATTCGCATTCGATTTATGAAAGATTCCTAATTTCTTTAGCAGAAAACAACAACAACAACTGATATTAATCTGTAGGATATGATGTCGTAGATGAGTAGTGGAAGTTATAATTGAAAATGTCTTTTGCTGAAAGAAACAACAACAACTATAACGTAAGTTGTGGATTATAAACAAGAGTGATCATGCTATGATATTCGATATCTAAAAATAGATCACGGCTGCTTGGGATGGTAAGACACATGAAATTAGAAGTAATGGAAATTAAAGCATTAGAAAAGGTTGCCAGGTGGCTGGTAATTTGATATCTTGCGTAAGCAAATATAGCCGAGTAAAGCAGACAAATTGAGCGATTAATGTTTTTTTTGTATCTAGGAGTTTTTATTGAAAAGTCTTTATGACGAATTGTTTTTTATTTTCAATACATTATACATTTAGCAGTACATATCAACAAATTTGAACAGCACCGAGGATCTTCGTATATACCTCTACCGAAGGAGATTGCTTTAAAGCAAGCTTGCTTCAATGTAAAAAATAGTGATGAAGCATGCTACGCTTGGGCGCTATATCCTGCAAATGTTCACTCCGATAGGAACTCATCATATCCACATTATTCTGCTGTGCTAAATTTAACTGGAATAACATTTCCTATGACGCTTACGCAAATTAAACAATTTGAAGACCAGAACGATATATCAATAAACGTATTCATCCTAAAGAAACAGCGTTCCTTCACTACTGTTCTAAGTTAGACCAACGAAACATAATATGAAGCGACAAATGAATCTATTAATTGTACAAAATAACTATGAGCAGGATGATGATGATGATGATTCTGCTGCTGATGATGATGATTATGATGATAATGATGATGAAAGTACCAGGTTTCATTTCTGCTGGATTAAATATCTTTCACGGCTTGCATGGAAACAAGCTTCAAAATATAAGGCTAGATTGTTTATATGCGATAGATGTTTGTTCTATTGTTATTCTGCTAAAGCATTCACATCACATATTCCTGAATGTGAGAAACAAAAAATTTATCTTGAATTAAGGAAACCCAACCGTAGAATTAAATGTTAGTAGCACAACGGATACTCTACCATTGGGAAACATTACTGAATTCCATCAGAGCAACAAGGAGCAGCCGCAGAAAAAATATGACCTAAGTCTAGTGTATTGTAAAAAAAAAAATGTATTACATATAGTTATAGTTCCATTTATTGAAGTAATTTGTTTTAATTGTATTATAGTCTAAGATATACATTATTGGAAAATAAAGAATATATTATAGTTATAGATATATTCAAATAAGGAAGCCCAACAATAGAATGATACACTAAGAATTAAATGGTAATATTTTTTTAATTTATAATAAATCGATAATGATATTTTATATATATTATTCTTTTTATTCAATTTCCCTACTAAGTCCAGAACTCCTGAAAATATTCTTTAATAATATTTGCTTACAACAGAGGGCTCTTAGTCGGACGGTTGAACCAGTTTTAAAATATTCTTAATACGGCGTATAAATAAATCAGCAGCATCCTGTATAAATAGCTTAGGATCTGTATAGTTTATATTTACAATAATTCCAGCTCTAATTCTGTCTGTGAATACTGATCTTATTTCCTCCCACTTTAGAAAATCACTTTTTCTTACATGCTGAGCAATTTCTCCACCTCGATTGGTGGCTTTCAATAACACTCTCGGCAATTTAGTCTGTCCAATACAGCTCCCCATATGCCGTTTTGTACCACTCTTTTTACTAGAAAAACTTTCATTTATTAGCACGGTTGACATTTTTTTTTATTTGACCTATCGCTGAGGCTCACCAAAACTGACTGATGCCTCCTATTATCTTACATTAATATCTACTACCGCCTTCTTTCACCAAAGCCTTAAATTGAAGCCATTCTCAGCCTAATAATTTCATGATTTTTTACCACCCCAATAACCTTCATGTGGTCTATTTTTAGATATCGAATTTCATAACATGCTGCAATGATCACGATTTCCTCTGCTCATACTCAAAATAAGTATTAACATGTTCGATTCAACGTTTTTGTAAGGAAGCCGTGAAACTATTTTGCTTCAATCAATCATCGATTCAATCCACATATCGCCCATGAAAGTTCTTCTACATATCCACAGCTGGTAAGTATATGAGCAAGTTCCGAGTGAGATGATTTCAAACTATGGTATTCAGTAAAGCTTCCTAATGTGTTAGAGCAAGACAGATGATAAGAAAAAACATTGGATTTTGCTGCCGAACTCTCCTAGCCTAACGGAGAAAAGGATTATGGGAGGCATTTGCTCTGGATCGCATTTCGGATGTGAAACACAGAGAGAAAAGTTTATAAAAAATAAATAATGAATTTGATGTGAATAAATATTGTATGAAAATTTTATTTGCTACAGTTGTCGTTGTTTTTCAATAAAGGAATTGGGAACCTTACATTTTAAACTTTCATTACTCATCTACAACATATTCCACATATTACTCACAGCTCTCAAGTACTCATCTAAGGCAACATATTATACTATATTAATATAATAACTACGCCTTCTTGCATCAAAACTTTTACTTTAATCCACTCCCAACCTAATTTCATGGTAAGATTTAAAGATGAATAAATAATACTTCCATATCCCACTAGAATTATATCATTCCAAATACCCACTCTCAACATCGCGGTCTTCAATATTGAACTTGAAGCATTATCAACTTTTTTCCGAACTTTGTGATACGCGTACAACACCATTTCGAGGAGATAAATACCAAATACCATCTATCAAAACTTTTAACTTAATACATAACTTACAGTACCTACTCTCAACCCCCAACCACGATCTTCACTATGGAGTTGGAGATTGCTGATTAGGATTTTACTGCTTATTCATAACTCCCATACAACTCTCACTACTCACCTCAGACAACATATCATACCACACTAATATCATAACACAGCGTTCTTCTATCAATGCTTTTAATTTAACCCACTCTCAACTTAATAGTAAGTAAACAATGTACCTGCCCTAATAGTAACTATATCAGCTTCATGTGGAATATTTTTTTTAGATATAGGAGTCAATCAAATCTCTAACTACTTGATTTATAAAAAAAAACTCTGCTACATTCATATGCTTACCACAAGATCATATTATGAACATGAAATTAACACGTTCTTATCTAGCCACCGAGTAAACTAAAAGAAGACATTCCTGCTGGAGGCTAAAAAGTTTAAACCTTGAGATCCATGAAAACTTTCAATTTAATCCACAACTAACAGCACCCCCTCTAAACCTCCACCACGATCTTCACTATTATCAATTTTTTGCTCCTTCATACAACACCATTTGGATGATAATTTAGGGAGATAAATATGAAGCGACCTTGCTGATAAGGTTTTTATTCCTTACTCACAGCTCCCAAACAACTTCCATTACTCATCTAAGACAAGATATCATACTACATTGATATTATAACACCACCTTCTTTCATCAAAACAATTAATTAAACCCACTCTCAACCTAATGGTAAGAAAATAATGTGATCACCCCAATAGTATGAAGATAAAATTATCATGTTCTTATCAGCTTCATGTGAACTATGATATCGGGGATCAATCAAATCTCATAACAGTGTGACTGATTGAGAAATTTTATTGAAAATAAAAAACAATTCGTCATAAAGACTTTTCAATACAAACTCCTAGATACAAAAAAAAACATTAATCGCTCAATTTGTCTGCTTTACTCGGCTATATTTGCTTACGCAAGATATCAAATTACCAGCCACCTGGCAACCTTTTCTAATGCTTTAATTTCCATTACTTCTAATGATTTCATGTGTCTTACCATCCCAAGCAGCCGTGATCTATTTTTAGATATCGAATATCATAGCCTGATCACTCTTGTTTATAATCCACAACTTACGTTATAGTTGTTGTTGTTTCTTTCAGCAAAAGACATTTTCAATTATAACTTCCACTACTCATCTACGACATCATATCCTACAGATTAATATCAGTTGTTGTTGTTGTTTTCTGCTAAAGAAATTAGGAATCTTTCATAAATCGAATGCGAATTTGTTTACTTTACTAGACTATGCGCATTTGTTTATGCAAGGCATCAAATTAGAAGCATTACACCTGAAGAAGAAAATTAGGCATTTACAAATTTCCATTACTTATCTAAGTGAACATATCTACCTACATTCGCCCCGACCAGCTTCGCTTGATCTATTTTTAGATATATGATTACATGGTGCAATTTTGTTTATAAAAGACACCTACAGATAAATATAATCAAATCTATAATCGACAACTTAGGTTATAGTTGTTGTTGTTTTCCCGTTTTTCAGCTACTAATATTAATTACACCTGAGGAGGTAAGATGGCTTATATCTCGAACCATAGCCCGTAGAGAATTTCTGATGAAAATTTTGCCTCCCTAGTACTAACACTATTGGCATGAACATAAAAAATATCATAGTGTTAACTTGAATTATTACTACTACTATTAATTATACCCGAAAAGTAAGATCGCTAATATCTCGAAACCCATAGCGACTTTTCAACACACACACACACCTACATCGAAAATTTAATTTCTATTACTTCATATTTCTTAACATCCCAGGCAACCGTGATCAATTTTTAGATATTGAATATCATGGCATGATCACTCTTGTTTATAATATTTACAGCTACGATGTCCGAGATGACAAATAAGTGAACTCCAGAAATAAAATCGAAATCCTATGCTATTTCCCTATGCTGAAGAATGCTGCAAGTGATCTCGTATCCCCAAAACTCGAGATGAAAAATAAGCGAACTCCAGAAACAAAATCGGAATCCTATGCTATTTGCCTGTGCTGGAGAGTGCTGTAAGTAAGCTCATATCCCCAAGCCCGAGATGAACAACATATGTAGTACCGACTAATGCCGCTAGGGGACCTTGCTCAAGAAATGGAACTTGCACTCGAAAGAGCAACTGTGACTTTTCAATACACGCATCCCCAGGACCCAATAATAATAATAATTTGCTAAGAAAACATCAAGCCAAGGTGATATCATATGGTGAAATTCGAATGATGCTGATATCTACAACAGCACTTGAAAACAACAAAATCAAGATGACGTCATGCTGATATCTATGACTTCCCCACTAGTGAAAGAAAACAGCAAAACCAAGGCATGCTAGTAGTTCCGTCTAATGCCGCTAGGTAACCTTACTCAAGAATGGCGAGCCCGTAGAAGATTTCTGATGAGAATTTCGTTCCCATTCCCACCCTACACCACCTGGAATCCATTTCCATGAGCAAAAAAATAACTTGAATTATTAATACGCTAATATCTCGAAAACCGGAGCCCGTAGAGGATTTCTGATGAAAATTTCATTACCCCCCTCCCTATCATATACTATAATACCCCCTCACACACCACCCATCTAGAATCCATTGGCATGAACACAAATTTCCTAGCGTTAATTTTAATTATTCAAAACCAAAAGCCTACATTTAGGCGCACCACATATCTATCCAAGAAAACCGTAGTATCGGAACATACTGGTAGTACCGGCTAATGCCAATAGGGCCCAGTCAAGACCAAATCCCTCAATAAAGCTTCCCACCCCCTTCACAAGTATATAGAACTGAAAGTGATCTCGTACCCCCAAAACTCGAGATGAAAAAGTTGATGTCAACTTAGAGGCTACGAGTCTGAGATGAAAAATAAGCGAACTCCAGAAACAAAATCGAAATCCTATGCTATTTCCCTATGCTGGAGAGTACTTAAAGTTGTCTCGTATCCCCAAAGTGGTCTCGTATCCCCAAGATTCGAGATGAAAAATAGGCGAACTTCAGAAACAAAATCGAAATCCTATGCTATTTCCCTATGCTGGAGAGTGCTTAAAGTGGTCTCGTATCCCCCAAACTGGTCTCGTATCCCCAGCATCCAAGACATAAACCAGTACATCCAAGGCACAAACCCACATTTAGTATGAATTTACAACACCTAACGACGGTGGCGCCATCTGTGGCGAAATCCTGGAAGCTAAAACGGTGGTCTGGTGCTGTGCTAGTGTAACTACTGCTGTTATCTGACTCGTTTAAAAGCTGTTAAGCTGTTATCAGAGCTGTTTGGAAAGCTGTTAAGCTGTTATATGACCTGTTTAAAAGCTGTTAAGCTGTTATCAGAGCTGTTTGGAAAGCTGTTAAGCTGTTATGCGACCTGTTTAAAAGCTATTTAGCAGTTATCAGATCTGTTCGAAAAACTGTTTAGCTGTTATCTGACCTGTTTAAAAGCCGTTAAGCTGTTATCAGAGCTGTTTGAAAAGCTGTTAAGCTGTTATTAGAGCTGTTTGGAAAGCTGCTAATCTGTTATCTGCCCTGTTAAAAGCTGTTAAGCTGTTATCAGACCTGTTTGAAAAGCTGTTAAGCTGTTATCTAACCTGTATAAAAGCTGCTAACCTGTTGTTTTTCCACAATTGGATGGTCCAACAAATACCCTCCTTATACTATTAGGCAATAGGGGGCCATGCTTCTTTTTCACCTTTATAATAGCTGCATCAGCATTTCGAACAGGAAAAGCTTGTTGTTGTTTAATAAACCGCCAAGCCTTAGGTAACGTTTTCTCAGCCACCAAGTAGCCCAACACAACATATCCCAGGTACTCATACTAAAGTAAACAACTGAAACCAAACTCAAGCTGGCAAGTATACAGTCCCGATATAAATTCGCTTAGGGTATTTCACATCATTACTTAATACACATAAGCCGCACACATTCTACCCAAGCCTTGGTACAGGTAACGTAGCCCAATCCAACACACCCCATACAATCCCAGACATAGTATCAGATATTGCCACTATAGCTCTCCGCCAACCTCCAGTACCCAGACACAGGAGCGTCAAATCGTAGCCACCAAGACCAGATAAAATTTAACCAGCAACCTCCACTAATAAGCTTCCCACCCCTTCACAAATATATAGAGCTACGATCTCCGAGATGAAAAAATAAGTGAACTCTAGAAACAAAATCGAAAACATATGCTATTTCCCTAGGCTGGAGAGTGCTGGAGAGCACAGAAAGTGATTTCGTATCCCCACAGTGTTCTCGTATCCACAAGCGCGAGATGAACAACATATTGTTATATGCCATGCACCAGGTAAATGTCTATTAAAACCTTCTTACCTTGTGGGCGAAAGACACGTCGCTTTGTACTCCCAACACTTGGGCGTGTTTTTCGGTGAGGGCGGTTAATAATTCAGTACACCAATTTATCGAGAACACAAACTTTCACTTTATTCTTTTTATCTTTTTCTTTTCGTGTTGTTTAACCGAAACAATAAATTCTCTCTCTTTTATAACTTTTTCTGTTAAAATCAAGTACGTCCGAATCTTTTACAATTAAAAATTTTTCCTTCTTCTTTTCTGGTTAACACTTTAAACTTTTTCCGTTCTCCCGCCGAAATTCTTACACGAGCCTTCTTCTGTTAAGTTAAAAAACGAACTCCCCTTTTTGTCGCTTTCATTGCGATCAAGAGCCATCGTTCAGGGTAGAAAATGCATAGTTTGCATTTCTACCCTGAGAAAATTTTTCGTTCGTTCCGGGCTTGATTAAACAAGTCCAGAATATTTTTCGATGGACGGTGGCTTGAACAAATGTAATTCTATCTTTTAATAAACAGCAGCTACCGTTCCGTCGTTTGAAAATCGCGTCGCTCATATGCATGTAATGCATTTGTGCTGCGCGACTTTCTTATCGTGAAATTCTTTAGCATAATTTTTCTGGGAGAAATAAGTGAAGGAACTGCTGACGCTGTTTTCTTCGCGTATTTTTCTGATAAGCCAACCAAGTTTTTAAGCCTGGTGAGCTTATGAAAATTTTCTAAATGCATTTACCGGCTATGGAGCTGTCTTTGTGTGTATGTGTGTATACATAACATTCCTTCCCTCTGTGAATAAGAGAGCTATTCTTTGAAGAGGAATAGCTCTCGGTAAAATATATAAACTGATACAATGTCTTTATCTGGTGTTAATATTCATGGGGCAGAAAATGGGTTGAATAGGCACGGACAAACATAAAAAATTTAATCATTAGAAGAGAGTTGAGAAAAAAAAATATATCTTAATCGGGATTATTGTTGCTGGCTTCAGCATTTTGTGATGCCCAAAGTTTTATGCTAGGCTTCCTTTGGTCATTCGCGATGTTGTTTGCCACGAGATTGGACAATTGGCCTTTTAACAGCCCCTCAGGGCTCTGCATAATCGCGTACCAGGTTGCTGTGGTCCACATTAGGCCCGGTTGGCGTGGCCCCATTCGTACTGTTTTAAGGCGAACGGGCCATCGACCCCTCACCGTATGGTGCGAGGAGGCCGTAGCAGGACGTTCCTACCTGGTACATCTCTGGTTGGATCCGCACGGGGGTCAGTCTTGGTCAGTGATGGGTAAGTTATTTTTGTGAACTTTCTCGTCTTGTTCATGGATTTATCCATTTTTATCTTGGTTTTTCTTTTCAGGTGGTGTTGTCAATTTGAGTGGGATGCAGGGGCTGTGTGAATGTTGCCATCCCATTTTCGACTCTCCCTTTGCCAATAGTATACGGGCGCTGATGGCGACTCCGTCCCTTCCCGCTGTCGAAGACGACTCCGACGAGGGCTGGGACTAAGCTGGCCACCAGAGCAAGCAAAACAAATAAAATTTTGAATTGGTCTTTTCTATTTCATCTGTATCTGTCCTATTTTCTTCTCTTTTCTTTTAATTTCTTAATAAAAAAATTTCTCTTCAATAAAAGGAAATCTTTGGATTTATCTGCCCCCCCCCCCCTTTCTGTTTCAGGGATATTGCTGCCTGTTTTTTTTCATATTTATAGGGTTCTATATTTGTTGAAGATCATCGGTCGTACTTGATTTAGGCTAATTCAATTTACTCTATCCTCATTTTACTGTTATTCTACTTGTTTTGTTATTTTTTAATTTTATTTTATTATTTCTACTTAATTTGTTTTTGTTTTTTTTTTGTTCTACTTGTCTATTAAAAACTTCTTTATTTTATTATTAAACGTATTCGCCTACACTACTTAATTGTGTCTAGTTAAATTTCTAGTTTATTTACTTGAATTTTTTAGCTGTATAATATTTTACAGATACAAAAAGGAATATAATATTTTACATTTTCTAGGTTAATTAATGTTGAATATTTTATTTATATATATAAAAAAGAATTACTTTCTACGTGCTAACTGTAGTTACTTCTAAATTTTATTTAATATTTTATTTGTTAGCTTAACTTCACTCACCTTAGTGCAAGTTTTTCACTTTTTTTTTTTTTTCGCTGCAATCAGTTGTGGGTTGCGCTACTGGTTATACCTAGTTGAATTTCGTTATTTCTAATCTTTATTTCTATGTATATTTTTTTTCTTCGTATTAGAATTATTATTATTTGTAAACTTCATTTAAAATTTATACTTTTGGACTTGTTCTTCTAAGTGGAACAAAGTCTTTTGCATTTAAAATTTCCGAATTTATTCCCCCGATTTTGAGTTCCACATTCAAACTAGTTGTATTGATGGAGCCCTCGGAAGGGTTCGCGATCTTTTAAGTAGCTTTGGTTTTGTAGCTTTTGAGGTATCTTCTTCGGGTTTCTCTGTTTCCGGGTTGGTTCCTAGTTCTATTTGAACTGTGGGTGATTTTGATTTTTTACTTATGGCGAATGGACACCACCACCTAATAGCTACGTATACTAGTATGGCTATCATAAGTAGACCGGTTAGAGATATTGATGTGTGGGAGAGAACATTGGTGTGGTGCGGCGCTAAGTTTTGGGCTATCTTGTGCAACTTAGATTTGATCTCATCCAATGATTTGGTTCCCTTGTGGATGATAGCGGTAACTTCATCCCCCAATATTACATCTGTCTGGGGTGGTTTGTTTTGATGATTTTCGTTTGGCATGCTTTCCTCATACTTCCTTAGGAGACTTTCAGTCTCGTTTGTGCGTGGAAAGTACTGTGGTTGCACAAAGGTGAGGGGATGAAAGTTTTCTGCTTCAAAAGGTAAAGTTTGTGCGTTTAACTGGATTTGACAAGGCTCATTGACTACTATTGTTCCTTGTTTCGTTAATCGGGACACATGGAATTTATCTGGGCAGGTGACTTGGATCACTGTGGGTTCTGTAACCGAAAATATCCATGAATTGGGCCTGTTCATTTTGATCAGAGCGTTCCGGGGAGGTTTTTGTACTCTCAGTTTACAATTGGTGTACTCCGACAGAGGGTTGAACACCAATTTAATTACACACTCTGTGGTTAGTGTGGCTTTAATTCGGGGTTTTACCAATTTCGTTACGTAAGTACTGGCTCTGATGTTTTTGGAGACTTTATGAAGCCCCTTTGCATCCTCAGCTTTTAACAATAGGAAATCCTGAGTTTGGATCTGGCTGGCGATGTAGGAATATTCTATGTCCGGGACAAGGGAATGTTCCTTATCAACCTGTATTGGAAAACAGTGTTCCTCTGCAATTTCATTTCGGGTACATTGAATATGGGTAACTTAATTCGTATAACTAACTTTTCTCGTATGAGAAGAGCTTGGGTCTGCGCTGTTTGATACAACATGGACAGGCAATCCTGGGGCTTTGGACACGTAGAGTGGGATTTGTGGTAAATCTCCAGTAGTTTGTTTGGTGATATTAATAACGGATGGATTTGGTTAGTTTTACTGGACTGTATAATGTCTAACAAAGTTTGTTGTCGAAATTCTATTTCGACTATTTGTAGTAAGAGGCTAGTTATTATCTCCTGTCGGAGTTGGCTTTGTTTGAGCTCGTCTGTTGTATTTAGTAAGTTATTTATTTGTTAATTTACCTGACGTTGGCGTTCTAAAAGTGAAGTTAAAGGTCTCTGTATTTGTTGGAGTGTTGTTTTTGCCACACTGATTTGTTGCGCCAGTACATATTCTTTTCATTCGCACTGTCCATAGTACCGAACATGAAGTGCAGAGCGCTTCCCATTCCGTCAAAAATTGACCTTGTACCTCTGAACTTTGGTACCCCTTCTTGAATTGTTTCAGTACGTCGTTTGATGTTTTCCAGCAAACTGTGTACATGAACTTGCTGCACTTTACACCAGTCGAATGACTGAGTCGAGTTTTTACACAGCTGGTGCACCAAGTGCTCGGCTTTTTCTGCTAACATGGTCTGATTAGTTAGCTCAGACAGGTCCAACTCCGTCAATATTGTCCAGGTACTGTGATACGCCAATAGGGTGCCCATGTCCTCAAACAATATTCCTGATTTAGGAATTGGGGAGATTGTGATCGGTTCTCCAGATCGTCGTAGTTGTCCAAAGATGACCCGCCACACGCACATCACGAACACCAAGTTCATCATTAAGTATTTCATTCTATATGGTGGGACAGAAAACATTTCCCGGTTAAAAGTTGGACTATTTACCACTTACTCTGTACTTAGTTTAATCGTGAAACTAATATTGGGATGTTTTATTTTTTTTTACACCTAGTTTAGAGAATTTTTTCCGTATTCACCCTTTTTGTTTGTCGTCATTAATCATAATATGGTTTTAACCTATTGTTATGCACTGTGGCACTGCGCTTACCTATTTGGATGGTTTTGTTTACAGGACTTATTACTGAGGTTACCAGATATGGCCCTACCCAAATTTGTGAGAGTTTGTGCTTTCGGCTTTCACTCTTGAGGAGGACTTTATCTCCTACGTGGAATGTAAGGGGCCGTATTGTTTTATCGTAATACCCCTTAGAGCGTTTCTTGCTAGCGAGAAGATTCTTTCGAGCTGTAGCATACGATTTTTGTAGCTTATACCTTAGTATCTGGTAATAGCTTTCATGGTTATAAACGGGTTTAGGGTCCCGTTTAAAATTTGTTGGGACGTCCGCTGTAAAGCCGTAAAGGCAGTCCATTGGGGTCAGTTTCGTACCCTCGTGTACGCTGTTGTTGTACACGAACGCAGCGGTTCGTAGATATTGATCCCATGTTTTGGGATTTTCATCTACGACGGTTCGCAGATACTCTATAAGGGGTCTATGGGCACGCTCCAGTGCTCCATTAGACTGGGGGTGGTAAGCTGAAGTTTGTAGCTTTCTTACCCTTAAGAGTTTACATACCCTTTTGAATAGTTCACTTTGGAAATTAGATCCCTGATCAATAACTATTCTTTTGGGGATACGGTAGCGTGTGACGATTTCGTCGAAGAAAATTTTTGCTACTGTAATTGCTTCCCCATTGGGTATGGCATACCAATCGACAAATTTGGTCAAATTATCTTGAAAGGTCAGAATATATTTATTACCTGTGGCGGTTTCCTCCAAAGGGCCCATAATGTCCAGGTAAATTTTGTCAAATGGTTGCTCTGCTATGTCCGTTATCACCATTGGCATTCGGAATTGAGGGGATGCCTTCATCGTTTGGCATTTAGGGCATTTCTTAACGTACCTTTTGATGTCGCTAAGCATGTGTTTCCACCAATACTTGCGTCTTATCCGCCTATAAGTTTTTATTATACCTTGGTGGCCACCGAACGGAGAATCGTGATAGTCTCTTAAGATCGTTAATATCTCCTGGGGGCTCGTAATTACTTCCGGTTTGTTATTTCTACTTATTTCTGGCGGTATTTCCTTAAACGTATCTGGGGTTTTTCTTCCGCCTCTGGGGATTGAATTTCTTCCGGCACTTTAAGCGATTTTCGCTGCAGCGGTTTTGTGATGTTTCTCTGCTTTTGTTCTTCTGTAGGGAGGCTTAGTTCAACCTCTTGGGCCTTTTGGTTTTGAGCCCTTGTCACAACGTTGCATTCAATGGTTCCATGCTTCTGCGTTTCTGAAATGTTACTTTCATCCTCATCTGAGTCCATTTGATGGTGGACTAAAGCTTTTACCGTGAAGGTTTTCTTTGTGTCTTCAGGGACTTCCTGGGGAATGCGACTCAGAGCGTCTGCATTTGTGTTACACTTCCCCGGTTTGTATTCGATGCGATAATCGAATTCGGAAAGTTTGTGGTGAAACCTCACCAAACGGGAAGTGGGGTCTTTGACATTAAAGACTCCTTTTAGTGGTTTATGGTCAGTATAGACCGTGAACTTGCGTCCCTGGAGGTAACATCTAAAATTTCTTGTGGCCCACACTATAGCCAGTAACTCCTTTTCTATGGTGGAGTAATTCTTTTCGGCCTTATTTAGTGTTCGACTGGCATAGGCTATTGGTTGATCCTTTCCCACTTCCCCTTGGGAAAGTACCGTACCTACTGCCTCACTACTTGCGTCCGTCGTCAAGTTGAATGGTTGGGAAAAATCAGGGTAGATTAGAAGTGGAGGTGTTACTAAAGCTACTTTAATGGCTTGAAAAGCTTCCTGACATTTCTCCGTCCAAGTAAATTTAACATCCTTTCGGAGTAAATTTGTTATTGGTCGAACTATCCTTGAGAAGTCGGGTATAAATTTTCTGTAATAGTTGGCAAGTCCTAAAAAGGATTGGACTTGCCTTACTGTGCGGGGAACAGGGAAGGTCTGGACGCAGGCCGTCTTACTTGGGTCTGGTAATGCCCCTTGACTTGAACATTTATGTCCAAGGTAGACTACTTCTTTTCTCAAGAACTGGCACTTTTCGGGCTGCAGTTTGAGATTGTTTTCTCGTAGTTTATCAAACACTTTACGCAGTCATACAGATACACGAAGCACTCTAGCCCCTGTAAGCCTGTTAGAACGAAATTCATGAGGCGTTGAAAGGTTGCCGGGGCTCCTTTAAGCCCGAGCGGCATGCGCTTTAACTCATAGTGTCCATAACTCGTACTGAAGGCTGTTTCGTGCCGATCTTTTGGGTCAACTAGCACTTGATGATACACGTTTGCGAAATCGAGGGTGGTGAAATACCATACGTGACCTAATTGGTCGAGGATATCCTCGATTCGGGGAAGTGGAAATGCGTCGCCTATAGTCTTTTCGTTCAATTTTCGAAAATCGACTACGACGCGCCATCTTTTATCGCCATCTGGTCCCGCTTTTTTGGGGACTACCAGTAGAGGCGAATTCCACGGACTTTTACTGGGCTCGACTATACCGCTGTCCAACATTTCTCGTAGCTGCTCATTTATAACGTTCCTCTGGGTTTCTGGTAACCTATACATTTTCTGATTAATGGGTTCCTGATCTTGAACCAAGGGAATGTGGTGGGTTATTGCGTTTGTGTAGGTAAGTTTATCACCTTTTAAGTAAAATATGTCGTTGTATTCATTGCACAGCTGAAGAATACAGCTTTTTTCCTCGTTATTTAGGCTTTCTTCTAGGCCAAGTTTCTTTTCTAGCTGGACCATACGGGGATCGTTTACTAAGTCCTCCGGGTCTTCGTAATCCGGGTAGAGATATCTAACATTTTGCAGAGTGGCTGTTCTCTCGTTTTTATTAATAATTTCCCTGTCTTTCTTTCGTTTTCTCACTCCCCGAGATCCATAGACTCTGCACTCCTTCTTTGTAGTCCCTTTTTCCGACGGCAGGCCCCTATGCACCTTGAGCTCTGTTGACTAGTGATGTGAAAATACAAGCCCAAGACCAAGACTATAATGGTATTGGTGTTGGTCTTGGTCTTGCAAACTTAGTCTTGGTTTTGCTCTTGGTAAGATTGGTATAATATTGATCTTGGTCTTGGTCTTGCATAGTCAAGTTGGTCTTGGTCTAGTTCTAGCTCTTGGTCTTGCAATTCAGTCTTGGTATTGTCTGTGATCTTGTAGTAGGTTTTAGCTTTGGGCTGCAGTCAACTTTTGGTTTTAGTTTTAATCTAGGATTTCATTTTTTTGTGCAATTCTATAATTGATGTATCATGCCATAAATTTACTACCTTATCCCCCCCCCTAGATCCCAAGAGTAGAAACCAAGTACGCTTCCTACTCGGCCACTTTGACGCCGGTCTACAAATCAAGACTTACCGGTATAAAAGCGTTGCTTATTTGTATTTAGGCAGTTTTTCTCTCAAATTCCGATAAAGTACATACCGATCATAACTATGCTTCGCTATTGCACAAATTACCAGATTTTTATCTTGCATAATGTGGTCTCGCATAATGAGTCTTGGTCTTGCATAATGTGGTCTTGGGCTTGGTCTTATTAACGTACACATGGTCTTGGTGTTGGTCTTGTGAAAATGTTTACAATCTTGGTCTTGGTATCGGTCTTGCATATTCTGCAAGACCAAGAACAAGACTGCAAGACCAAGACCAATTTTGCTCATCACTACTGTTGACTCAGGTTCCGTGAGGTCTTTATGCTCGTCTTGTGTTTGGCCCATTGGCCTTGGGTTGAAGTAATGGAACAGATAGGTCAGTATGGATATCAGAAATATAAGAAAATGTTTATTGTTTATTGGTCGCATGTTCTATTTGTGTGTCCTTGTGATCTTGTGTATCAGTCAACTGAACTTTTGTGTAGTCTTTTGAATAAGTTAGATGCAGCGATAAGCTGCTAATGACTACTTGTTTACTACTGCTATTGAGGATACCAATCAACACTGTTTTTCCCGGTCGAAGCAAGCTGTTAGCAAGGAATACTCCTTCGCCTATCTCTTGAGATAAACAGAGCATTTCCTCGTCCACACACAATGGAATTCTGATGACCTTTTGTGACCGAGCCGGTATGCGTATAGGTTCTCATAAGATAACCTTATGCTTCCCTTGCTCGTTAGTCACAGTCTCAAAAAGTGGATTACTTTTTCCGCATTCCTCATTTTCTGTCAAAGTATCACAGCCAGCATTTCTCATGTGAGATGCCTTAAAGACATTGCAGGTAGATAACTTAGCCTCCTTAGGTTCTTTCTTTTCTGCCAGTGATCTTATTTCGGTTGCCTTTTGGGATAGCAGCTTATCCGTTGTTAGTGAGATTGGAACAGCGAACTCTTCCGGGTTTGTTTCCGTACGAGGAAACCTTAGTGCTCTATTTGGGCCCTCCACATTGCAGTGTTTAGCTAGGAAGTCGTTTCCTAGCAGCCCATCATCGGAAAGACCAGGTAAGTTTTTCAGAACTTGGAATTGACAAGGTATTTTATTTTTAAAATTGAAATTTCCTCGACAATTTCCTATGGTCTTTCCGGTACCGAATGGAGTCTGTAATGCAATTGTTTCATCTGTATTTACTGTGTCGAAATTTTTCAGTGCCCTTTTCTTAATCAAACTTACCTCAGCGCCTGTATCCACTACTAATTTGGTTTGGCCGTGTAGGCCTATGTCTAACGGAAGTTTGACGGTAGGATTACAAGGTTCGGGCGGCTGAGTGAACCCTATTTTTTTGCGTTGGAGTTTAAAGTCGAGCCGGGGAGTTTTGGGTCGACTGGCTGTCGTTTCCGTGACTCTCGGCTTCCCATTTGTTTTTATATATTGGCATGACTTCAGGTCATGTCCAATACGACCACAAAAACCACATTTCACTTGCACACGATACACTCGCTGATTGCTGGGTTTTAGTGCAGATGGCGCTCGATTATTGGAAAAATCTCTATTAGGCTGATTGGGAATAGCGTTTTTGCGTCCACAATCTCACACATCGTGGTTATACATCCTACAGTTAACACAGTAGGGCGTGTTCTTTCTTTTTAGGCTTTCTGAATAAGTATGGCCTCTTAATTTACAGAAACTACAATTGATTTTGCTCAAAATTTTATCTTTATTTCTTACATTTGAATTTATTTGGTTCACACTTTCACTTATCTGCCTTTCACTGGGTGTTGTATGTGTAAACTGTGTAAACTGTATAGGCTGGGGATGTAATGCACTATTTGGCTGATTATGTGGCCATGGCCCTTTTCCAGGTTGAGTCAGGGTCAAATTATCCGGATTGGTTGGTGGCGGATAGTTTGTTTGTACTTGGGCCGGGTTATTCGGGGAGACGTTTGGATTAAATGGTACCGGAAATTGCAGGTACGGAGCGTTCTGTTGGAGCCGTTCCATGTCTAGTGCCTTTTGGGTGAGTTCGTCTAGCGTTCTATCACCTATCGTCAACAGATATTGGCACAAGTGAGGGTTCCCTACACCGGTTTTCAGCGCACTTTTAGCTAAATCCTCCAACTCGGATTTTACTGGTGGTGCTGCTGTGGCACCATATTTTGAGTCAGCCGCCTCATTACACAAATTTAATGTTTGCTTTAATCTTGCCGTGAAGGCTGATAAAGTTTCAAGAGGGAACTGACGTGTAGTTATCAATTTATTTACCATTTCCTGGTACGTCTCCCGGCGAGGTACGTCCTGTTTAGACGTTTCTCTACCCCTCTGAAAGTCATAGGAATATCTGAGGCGAACAGCTGATATGCTTCACCTCGAAGTCTGGTTGGGAGAATTTGTAGAAAAAGAGTTTGTTCTTCGGCCGACAAGCACTGCGTTACTTGCCTGCAACAACCCAAAAATGTCTGTAGTTCTAGGCTTAACTTAGGACTTGGCTCACCCGAAAACAGAGGAACCAATTGCGCCGCTAATTTTGCTACTTTTATATAGTCTGCCATGCCGGCTTTCAGATTCTTCTGCAGCTTTGATCTAAACACTGTATTTTCTAAAGAGGTTTCACCAAAACTAGTGTCGCTGCTGCTGGTTTCCAGAAGGGAGTCGCCCAGCCAGTTTAGGGTAATTTCAGCTGCTGAGGACTCAAAATCGGGTTCACAATGTTCACTATTATTTTCTACGGCAAGCGAGCGCGAGAATCCGTCAAAATCACTGAGGGCCTCTCGGAATTTTTCTGTTTCTTTTTCAAAATGCTCGATTTTTTCGAGTCTCTTTTTTCTAGAAGAAGCTATTTGTTTATCAATCTGGTCGCACTGAATAACAGAAATTCCTGCAGACTCTCGAACTCGCTTTTCTAAATTTTGTAAATATAAATTTAAATCTAAATTTGTACTAGGCCTTACTTGTTTGAGACCGGTTAGCACCGTCACACTTCTTAATCTGGCTCCTGATGGGATGTCTTCTGCTTGTGCTGAAGATTGCGCGGGATTGGAAATTGTTCTCTCAACTGCTTCCTTCGAGCTTGGGTTGCCTCCTTCGAGCCGGGGCGGAATTTCCGTTTCGTCGCCCGGCAAGGAAGATTGTTGGTTTCCTGGGTTGCTTCCGGCTCGCCGGGACGGGTTGTCCCTTGAGTCGTCCTGCGGAGAAGTTTGAGGATTTCTTGGTACCGGGTTGTCCTTAGGATCGCCCGTCTGGTCGTCTGCTGATACTGGTGTTGTCTCTAGTTCCTGCTCCTGCGTAGGTCGTTGTTCCTGGGTCGTCTGCTGGACTTCCTTGTCGCTCATGTAACCTTTCAAGCCCAGGGCAGGGTTGGAGCCCACAAATATCCCACGTTGGTGCTTTGCACTTTGCTGAGGGGGTGTCTGCTTACTCGCCTGGAGCAGAGGCAGTTATAGCTGTACTACCCCGAGCGTTGGAGGTGACCAAAAACGAATGCTCCCGAAGCCAGACTCAGCTCCGAGTTGAAGGGCAGGGTGTCTTACCCAGCACTAGCTCTAGGTCTAGCCTCCTTGTTGTTCGTGGAGAATCAAGGGTTTTCAATCACTTATGTTCTTGTAGTTTTAACCGGCTTCCTTGATCCTACCGGCTGCGCCAATTGTTATATGCCATGCACCAGGTAAATGTCTATTAAAACCTTCTTACCTTGTGGGCGAAAGACACGTCGCTTTGTACTCCCAACACTTGGGCGTGTTTTTCGGTGAGGGCGGTTAATAATTCAGTACACCAATTTATCGAGAACACAAACTTTCACTTTATTCTTTTTATCTTTTTCTTTTCGTGTTGTTTAACCGAAACGACCCGAAACTCTTACAATTGCATATTTTTTCTTTAAACACAATAAATTCTCTCTCTTTTATAACTTTTTCTGTTAAAATCAAGTACGTCCGAATCTCTTACAATTAAAAATTTTTCCTTCTTCTTTTCTGGTTAACACTTTAAACTTTTTCCGTTCTCCCGCCGAAATTCTTACACGAGCCTTCTTCTGTTAAAAAACGAACTCCCCTTTCTGTCGTTTTCATTGCGATCATGAGCCATCGTTCAGGGTAGAAAATGCATAGTTTGCATTTCTACCCTGAGAAAATTTTTCATTCGTTCCGAGCTTGATTAAACAAGTCCAGAAAATTTTTCGATGGACGGTGGCTTGAACAAATGTAATTCTACCTTTTAATAAACATCAGCCACCGTTCCGTAGTTTGAAAATCGCGTCGCTCATATGCATGTAATGCATTTGTGCTGCGCGACTTTCTTATCGTGAAATTCTTTAGCATAATTTTTGTGGGAGAAATGAGTGAAGGAACTGCTGACGCTGTTTTCTTCGCGTATTTTTCTGATAAGCCAACCAAGTTTTTAAGCCTGGTTAGCTTATGAAAATTTTCTAAATGCATTTACCGGCTATGGTGCTGTCTTTGTGTGTATGTGTGTATACATAACAATATGTAGTACCGGCTAATACCACCAGGGGCTCAAGAAATGGTGTTTGAACTCGAAAGAGCAAACTTATTTAGGCGCAGCACTTGAAAACAACAAAACTAAGATTACGTCATTCTGATATCTACAACTTCCCCATTAATAAATCGTCAAGCAAGAAAAGAGGGTGGTAGTACCTTCTAATGCCGCTAGGGAACCTTACTTTCCCTCGAGGTGAACAACATATGAAGTACCGGCTAATGCCACTAGGGAACCATACTCAAGAAATGGTGTTTGCACTCGAAAGAGCAACTGTGACTTTTCAGTACAAGCACCCCATAATTCCAATAATATTACTTTGCTGCGAAAACATCAAGCCAAGGTGATGTCATGTTGTGAAATTCGAATGTTGCTGAAATCTACAACTTCCCCCCTAAGAACACTTATTTAGGTGCAGCATTTGAAAACAGCAAAACCAGGATGACGTCATACGTGATATCTACAACTACCCCGCTAATAGAAGAAAAAAACAGCCTAGACGCAACATTTAATGTTTGACACTCAGAACCCTCTCTGATATCGTCTAGAATCTGTTCATGGTGATGTCATGTTGTGAAATTCGAATGATGCTGATATCTACAACTTCCTTGTTAATGAGAATTACGCATCACACCACATTATTAATTGCAATTAGCTAATTGCCAATTAGCTAATTACCAACAAAGCTGCTAATTGCCAATTCTCCAATTGCCAATTAGTGATTATATAATTGCCAATTAGCTAATTGTTTGAACAAATGTCGCTAATATCTCGAAAACCAAAGCCCGTAGAGGATTTCTGACGAAAATTTCGTTCCCCCTCCCACCCGACACCACCAAAAATCCTTTTCCAGGAGCAAAAATAAGTTGAATTATTAATACGCTGATGAAAATTTCATTACCCCCTCCCTTTATTATCCCCCCCCCCACCTACCCACCATCTAGAATCCATTGCCATTTCCTACTATTAACTTTAATTATTACTAATATTAATTCAAAACCAGGCGCAACACTTGAAAACAACAAAAGCCTACATTTAGGCGCACCACACATCCAAAAAAACCCTAGCATGCTGCTACGTGTGGGCACAGAAAACCGTAGCATGCAGCTACGTGCGGGGCAAAAGTGAAGCAGAAAACTTCATACATCTAAGAGAACCGTACCACACATCCAAGAAAGCCGTAGTACCGGAGCATGCTGGTAGTATCGGCTAATGCCGTTAGGGTGCAGTCAAGACCAAGTGACATATCCACACATACGCACACACCACATATCCAAGAAAACCATAGTACCGGAACATGCTGGTAGTATCAGCTAATGCCGCCAGAGCGCAGTCAAGACCAAATGACACATCCAAGACATAAGCAAATCAAGACTCAATGGTTTATCCAAGACATAAGCCAGTCAAGACTCAATGGTGCATTCAAGACATTAACCATTCAAGACCCAATGGTACATCCAAGACATAAACCAGTACAGTCAAGAAACAACCCCACATTTACTATGTACTCAAACCATCTAGCGAAGGTGGCGCCATCTGCAGGTGAGAGTTCTAGATAAAAAAACTCTGGTCCAGAACTCTACCCATACATAGCAACTTTAAAGAATATTCACCCAACACCTCCATGGTCTCATAGTAGAGCACTCGGATTTTACAAAACCAAGCGTTCTCGGTTCGATTCCAGCACAAAAATCCAACATTATTTCATTAAAAAATCAGCTAAGAGAAAAGCTTGGACAGATACGGGGTGCCAGCTAACCAGTTGATGTCATCTCCTGGCCACTCAGACGGTAGGAAAGGAATTCCCCAGCCAGGCACTGAGACGTTGACCAGAACCCGGTCCAGAATCACCAAAATAGTTGGAATTTTCCGGAAACTTTTTGTATGGAAAATTGGACCAGAACTGTCATAGCTACAATAATACAATAATGTTGTTTCGCGTAGTTCCTTATATGATCACCGATATTAATTGTGTGTCTGTTGAATTAAGTCATACTTTTTGATGTAAAAAATTACTGTATCACAAATTCACAACACGTAATGATTATTAAATTATTATATTATCACCTCAAATCGCAAATAAACATTTGTACAGCCGTCAGGTGGGAAATTTCAGGAATTTCGCAATATCAAAATGGCCAGCTTGCTGTAGTATTGCATTTTTATGCTGCCCGTACTATCAATTTGAAACTTGCCGTTTTGGCATTTTTCTCCCCCGTATACTTCTCACCCGTAAAAAGTGCCAATATCCTCCCCTGTGTGGTCTATGGCTTAGCCATAGCCCACACAGCGGTGGGTATTGGCACTGAGATAAGTACTAGGGGGTAAGAAAAAGAACAACGAAATTATACAGCCACAGAGCAAGAATATCTAACTGCAATCTTAAGTGTACAGAAGTTCCGGCCCTTCATAGAACTTATGCCATTTAAGATAGTGACTGATCATGCGAGCTTGAAACGGCTGATGTCCCAAAAGTACCTCAGCGGTAGAATTGCTCGGTGGAGTTTGAGGCTTCAAGGTTTCGACTTCACCAGCGAGCACTGAAAAGGAAGCCTGAATGTTGTTCCTGATGCGCTGTCACAAATTCATTGTGACAGGTTGTCAACACCTGAAGATCCTGGTCCGGATGTTGCCTTAGTTCTCCATATTTCAACTCGTTAGAATATGAGGCGCTGAGGCATACGGTTAAAACAGCTTCTTGTGTCAGGGATGGCTTCGTTTATATTCGGACTGTTCCGAGAACAGGCGATCCGATCCAGGAAGAAGAAGCTTGGAAGCTTGGAAGCTTTTGATTCCACGAGGGCTTGTCTCGGACGTTATTTCAAGAGCGCATGATCCGCCACTAGCTTCCCACGAAGGTATAGGGAAAGCATTGGAACGTTTAAGAAGACACCTGTACTGGCCACGAATGACAGTTGACGTCAGAAACTACGTAGGCGCATGTGACGTGTGCAAAGAAACCAAAGCCCCCAATACTATTCTTAGACCACCTATGGGAGTCCAGTCCGTGACACAAAGACAATGGCAAAAGCTGCACATTGACTTTCTGGGTCCATATCCTCAGTCAGTGAAAGGAAATGTCTGCATATTGATAGTTCTTGACCACTTTTCTAAGTTCCCGATTCTCAAACCGATGAGAAAGGCATCTACTCTCACTGTGTGTTAGTTCATCGAGACTTAAATATTTCATGTGTTCGGACATCCAGAAACTATAGTTTCTGACAATGGAGTCCAGTTTTGCTCGGGTCAGTTCGCCAGATTACTGGACAAATATGGGGTGAAACACTTGCGAACGGTAGTTTACTTGGCGCAAGCAAACGCCTCAGAGTGAGTGAACAGGTCTCTATTGTCAGGGATTGGGGCATATATCCGGAAGGAACATACTAAGTGGGATGAGAAGATAAGCCAGATAGGTAGCTCCCTAAGGAGCTCTTTCCACCAAGCAACTGGTTTCTCTCCCTACCAAACACACTTCGGCCAACAGATGATTGACCATGCAAGCTCCTATTCCATCTTAAGGAGCCTTGGAACTCTTAATGATCCTCTGAGAGTAGATGCTGAAGATAAATTGAGATTGATCCGTGCGAGAGTGCAGGAGAACTTAAACTATGCGTTTGAACAGGGTTCGAAAGCTTACAATCTCAGAGCGAAACCAGTTAATTTGGTAGTGGGTCAAGAAGTATTCAGATGGAATTTTTCCCAAAGCAATTTCCAACAGCCGAATAGTGCTCAACTAGGACGTCAATTTGTAAAGTGTCGGGTCAAGTTAAAGAAAGGAAACTCCATATACGAGCTTGAAGATCTGCAGGGAAAAAAGCTAGGAGGCTATCACGCCAAAGACATCAGGTCGTGATATCCACATTATCGGACACTAAATCCGGCTATTGTCACTTTCAATCCTGTTAGCCCTAATAAGGAATCTAGCCCTACGGGAGATAGTTTGCCGAAGGAATTCCAATTGTTTATTGCCTGCAAATTGAAGACCGGTACGACAACGGCGCCTCGGAGACACACCCTTGAACAAACGTCGGTCTGAGATCAGAGTGAGATATTAGAGCAGTGGAAGCTCTGCGATCAGTTGGGTAAGTTATTGACTGCGGGGTTCCCTCAGCTCATTTCGGTGAAGGAAGGCAGAGGGGTACTGGCGATCGGATTTTTTAGGTTACTTGTTTGTCAGGGCACCTCTGGCTTCTAACACGGAGGACGATATCGAGGTCTGATCAAGGATTGGCGGGACTTCGGGGATGTGCCTTGGATTCGTCCTCTGTCGAGTACATCAGACTGTCTTGGACAATCCGTAGCAGCCGCCTAGCCTGAGTAATAAGAAATGCTTTCATGGGTCACGGGTCGAGCCTCACATTGGGCGCCCGCAGCGATGAGGCCTATGTTTTAAGACCGGCTAGCTCAGTCGACCATTTTTCAGTGTTGTCTGGACCACAAGGGGTGTATACTATCCTGCCCTGTTATGGTCGTAGCATACTGCATGCAGCAGCATGCTCCATTGAGGCTAGCAGAATAAGGTGGACGCGGACTGTTTTCGGTATGGTTGGAGAGCTATACGCGCCGAACGCACCCGAAAAAAAGAAAAGAGAAGAAGACGACTTTCTGCGAGCTGTCAGTCTGTTTTGAGAAAGAAGTTTTTTGCTGGATGTCTGGAAAGGTGTGAGAAGGATAAGAATACCAAAGTTTTCGTAAAGAGAAACACAAAAAAAAAAGGAAAAACAGAAAAGCGTGTATGTTAATCAGAAATTTCGACAGTGTTTCATTAATCAAAATACTCTGTGTGAGAGGTGCGCTCTCAGAATTTAGGAGATTCGAGAATCCTCACGAGTACGCCACGTAAAAGCACACGAGCCTCCTTAAAGAAAAACCCCGATTCCGAGTCACCCAGGAATTTTTAGTTTAATTAAAAAGGGCAGCAGAATTTGTAAATGGCGGCATCCCAACCGAGAGTCTTAATTCTTGCGGAAGCAGACGCATTTTTTTTCACTCACTCAAACCTATAAGGAATGCATGGAGCCCATTTTTTTTTTCTATCCCTGCATCTAAGGAACTAGGAACATTGTGCAAATGTCCGGGACACCAGAAATAATAGGACAGCCACTAATGATCTACGCACCAGTCACCTGGATTCAAGTACAAAAATTTTCATGTCAGGTTCAGTTCAAATTTCAGTACTGTATTAGCAGACCAACAGGTCTTAGCAATTCAAATCATATTAATTTTCTCTATCAATAATCATTAGTTTGGCACTGAATACAAAAATCAACGGTTAGTTAATACTATTTCCGAGTACGCTAGTAGAAGTATCACTCAAGATTCGGTAACTTAACTGTGAGTTGTATAAAAAGAAACATTGGTGAAGAGAAACCGCGCGAAGAATGGATTAATACTGTCAATTAATAGGAAAGCCTTTGGTTGCTAAAGTCCTACCGTTAATGATAAATTCGATTTACAGCTTTGCATACAACTACTCAGCCACCTCCAGGGAGCTCCTTCGAGGGATGGATGTCATGAAAGTCAAATTGATCATATATCTTCTCATATTACTATATCTACACATGTATACCTTCCGATTAATATACTATACGTGTCAAACAAGTGAATGAGCCCTTTAAATAGCATTGAAGAGAGTAAACACTAGACATTGAATTTTTGTATTACCTGACTCTCATTATTAATTAAATCTGTATATGTTCTCAATATTATTAAATTAATGATAATTCAAAATTTTCGGTGAGAAAATAAGTCTGCCATGATTTGCAAATTAGAAGGTCATTCCTTCGTTTTAATCACTTCACAAATTAGAAAAATATTTTTGAGACTCGCTTATATTATCGAATCCAATACGAGGCGCTAAAGTTTAACTCCTTAAATTTTCATGTAATGGAAGAAGCTGCCAGATTATTGTAGATTGGAGAGCTCAATGGAGCTCTTCATTTGAAATGTTGAAAAATTTATAATGTTGGTATCTTTACATGAATTACATATCAGTCAAACCAAGCGCGAAAGAAGATGTTCCTTTTGTGCGACCAGTTTGAGTTTATAGCCACCTAAGGTCAGAGTCTCTGGCACATTTATTTTAATTCGCGTATGTTATCAGTAGATTCGGATCCGGTACTCCGTTTGAAGTCATGATCACCTGCTCACCATAAATGTTAGGACTGTATTCATCCCGATTTAGGTACGATTGAGCATTTATATATACTGAAAAAAAAAAATATCTTCTAAACTTTAACTGAGTGGCCCACTAATAGATAAACTTTGCTCAGAATAAGGATTACTTAGACTAAATATATGTCTTGTCGAAGATATGCTGAACTGCTGCTTTTGTATAATAATTGAGAAGTTTTCTTTTATTTTTTTTTACGTTTACTTAAGAACTACACAACAGGAGGGGCTGCATATTTGCACTTATTAATGCATTTTCATTGCTTGCACTTTTTTTCCCTAAAGTTAGAACCTTTATCGAACAAGATTTATTGTATTTTGTGCAAGTTTATTATAAACATTAATTTTAGTTTTGTTCAAGAAAGAATTTTTTGGGATTGTCCGGTATATAGCAAAAGCTAAAAAATGTTCTAATTTGTTATTTCATCACACAACCCATTAATTTTTGGTGACAAGTTTCAAGTCTTGGTTTGGCTCATCAACAGGTCCCAAATAGCGAAATTGGGTGATTTGAAAAACAAATGAAAAAATGAAAAAAGAAGAAAGAAATGAAAAGTTTGAGAAAAATAGAAAAAACAATTTTTTTATTTATTAAAAAAAAAATTTAAAAATTTGTTGAAAGAAAGAGATTCATTCGAAGCGAATCAAACCTGTGTACGCCACGCAGTGGGCTGAAAAATTAAGAAGAAAAGGAAGAAGAAGAAGCGTTTCGTGTCAGCAGAAAATGTTACACTCATCGGTGCAGCTTGGTTTTCTGCCTGCTGCAGACGCTTGAAAATAGATCAAACTGATCTCTTCGCATATAAACTCAGAATAAATTCTGGGTGTGAATTATATGAGGAAAAAACACTCCTATACAAGCCTAGGAGGAAAAATAAATAAAAAGATTACTCTTTTGGACTTTTTACCGGGCTAAACTTAATTTTGTTCAAGAAAGAATTTTTTGGGATTCTCCGGTATATAGCAAAAGCTAGAAAATGTTCTAATTTGTTATTTCATCACATAACCCATTAATTTTTGGTGACAAGTTTCTAGTCTTTGTTTGACTCATCAACAGGTCCCAAATAGCGAAATTGGGTGATTTGAAAAACAAATGAAAAAATAAAAATAGAAGAAAGAAATGAAAAGTTTGATGAGTCAAACCAAGACTTGAAACTTGTCACCAAAAATTAATGGGTTGTGTGATGCAATAACAAATTAGAACATTTTTTAGCTTTTGCTATATACTGGAGAATCCCAAAAAATCCTTTTTTGGACAAATTTAAGTTTAACCCGGTAAAAAGTCCAAAAGAGTATTCTTTTTATTTATTTATTTTAGTATTAAATGGCATCCAAATGAAAAGGATTAAAGACAAGATTTTAGCCTCATTCATATTGTTGTGCAATCGATATTAGGAGTAGGAAATGTCAAAAATGAATTTGAGAACTAATATATATATTATAAAATAAATCTGAGTTTTTAACGTAATGCGCAACTAGTTCTTTATTACATTCTCCTTTCACTCTCCTGGAGCCCTCTTAGCATGAAAGTCATCTAGGTCCGCTACTCCTCTCTTTACAGGTCATCATAGGGACACTAAAAATTATCTGCCTTCAGTGTCGATTGGGTGGTTGGGGCTAGCAGAAAAGGCCAAACACCTGCGCCTTCACAATGGATGTAGGTGAGTGGTGTAAGGGTCCCTTGAGGACCGAATGCGTGCAACGGTTTGTAGGCACGAAAAATTTTTGTATATGGCAGGTGGCACAGCGGTAGGTTTTCGTGGAACCTCCTCACACTCGCCGCCAATAGCCGAGGCGAGCTAACGCATTTTTTTTAACTGAAAAAGCACGTACAGTATAAAATCATCGAAAAAAGAAATCACAAATTTATAAAATTTATAGCATAGCGTAAAGGAGTATTACAAAATATGATTTTAGAGATCCGATAGGAATTCTATACCTTAAACAATGCTCTGTAAAGCTATGAAAGAATAATATCTTTCAACTTAACTTGTATTCACTCCAAACAGATAATGTTACATGCCTTAACCATGCATTGTAGAGCCATGACCACAGACAAGAAAAATAAACAGAAATCAGAATGATAAACGAAAAGAAAAACGAAACAAACAAAATTTGCTCGACCTTAAAAAGAATTTGCAACGTACGCAAATTTCGCTTTGCAAGCAAAAACGTGCAATTATGAAAACATAAATGTATCTGAGGTCATCGCTCTACCAAACCAATAAGAAGTGATTCATTATGAAGTTCAGTGATCAGGATTGTTGACACTGCAACTATGATCAATGAATTTGATTATTGCTTCAATTATTGCAATTCTGCAATAACTCCCCCCTTTAGAATTATCAGACACATTGTTTAGTATGTAAGAAAATTGTATAAATAACCAGTGCCTGATCAATGAGAATTGGAATTAATTCAACTATGGAAAGGTGTCTTTTGCTTCTCATAATAAAATCGGCGTACTCTGCCATCCTACTGTAACAGCGGCATACTCTACCTCAGTACATAATAAACATCGGCATACTCTGCCATCCCATCTCTACAGCTGCATATTCTCGCTTAATAAAAACACAGCGGCTTCTCAAGCCATCAAAAGTAAGTTCGGCAGCTCTCTGCCTATTTTTAAATTCAAATCAAAGTTCGTTTACTATATTTGATTAATCATGGAGAGCATTTCACGACTCCCTGAAACAAACTTTACATGGCGACCCTGCAAGTCGGACCAACGACAGAACATCTAAAGCACCCAATAATTAGAAAAAGAACAGCACCTAGACGCCTCACAACTTCAAAACAACAAATAATCATACAAAACCGAATGCTGGGAAAACTACGGAAGAACTTTGGCAATCTGTCAAGCAAACAATCTACTTGGAAGCACCAACTATTTATCGAAAGAGAACACACATAGAGGAAACAGAAACACCTCCAGAAGAACAAACAAAGTCGAAAACAATAGTGACAAATATTCACAAAATTTCCATAGAAGAAGCCATCCAAGAAAATCCAGAAGCAGGACCCAAACCGATTACAATTTATGAATACAGACAGAGATTACAACAGTACAAACAACCAAGAGAGGAATATACAGTACAAAAGCACACAAAAAAGAAAACAGGCGGCGTAGCTGTAAGACTTAGGCAGCAAATCGCAGAGCTGTATAGGGTGATCCCCATAATAGCAGATAAGAATCTAAAGAAACAGCTAATACAGAAACTTAACGGATTAAAATGGGAAAACCACAATCGAAAGAGATAACAATAGCACAGAATGCAGCAGCAGCATCAGAACGACACCGCAATCTGTAACCATTCACGACCTTCTGCATGTACCAACAGCGGTGACTATTGTAGTAATTATCATCCTTCTAACTATCACGTTTTACTTAGGAAAAAATTTTGTACAGAAATTAATTAATACAAGTGTCGCTAGAAATGTAAACAAGCTTGCTGAAATTTAAAAAACCTTATGCATTTAACTATAAATTTTTATGTAATTTAATTAATAATAACAATATTATTTTTTTGGGACTCTATAAATAGATAATCACTAAGTTAATTTCTTTTAATATTCTATAACACTTTAATCATAACTACAAATAAATACATGGAAAATTCGAGAGACTTGTTACTGAGATAAAGAAATTGCTGGAGACATTTACAAAGAATCCGCAAAGAACATTTTCAAGCACGAATTTATTAAAAAAAAAAAAGCTGCAGCCAAGCAAATCAAAAAGGAATTTGATGCGAATATATGCACAAATAAAGGAAAGCAAGCAGAAGACTTGCAGAATAAATTTAACGAAAAGTTCATAGACCTTAAAGTGATTTTAGAAGAAACAACCAAAACGATTTTGGATAACACAGAAGATTCAGAACTTGATGAATCAGATCTAGGAGAACCACAAAATAAAATAAGAAAAATGGGCTCGAGCACATTTGACCTAGCTGTAACAATTAAAATATTGCCAGAATTTGGAGGCAATATAAAAGATTTGTCAAATTTTATAAGCTTGGATGAGATGTACGGAAAACACTAAAAAACGAAGAACAGCCACAGCTAATAGAATTCGTATGGCTAGCACGCCTGAGTGAAAAAGTAAGAAATAAATTGTCCGCAGTTGCTAAACCAACAACACTAAAAGACCTAAAGACAGCCTTGACAGAGGCTTTCAAGACAAGAAACACCACACAAAACTTAGAACAAAAACTAGCAAATTGCAAACAGAATGTAATGAAAGTTCAAGATTCCTCGGACAGGATATTGGAAATAATTGCAGAGCTAAACAAAGTGCTGATAAACGAAATAGGAGAAGAATACAGGGAAGTGATCTGCAAACTAAATGACAAAGTTGGGCTGAGTACGTTTCAGAATGGACTAAATGTTTACCAACAATTATGGCATCACATCCAAAAACATTAATAGATGCCATAAGTCTCCCCTAACAAATGAATCAAGAATACTCAATATCAACAGAAATTAATACAGTCAACAAAATAGACACCGCAATAATTATAATAATTCCAGAAATCATAATTACAGAAACAACAATGGCAATAGGTACCAGAAAAACTACCAAAATAAAACAAATAACAGGGTCCAACTAAACAACCAAAACACAAACAACGGTTGGCAGAAGCAGAGAAATTGGAACAATAACAATAATCATCACAATAGTAGTGGAAGAAATTTCTATAGAAACTCCCAACAAAACCAGAGAAGAAGTGTAAATTTTCTGCAGGAAACGAGCAATGCGCAAAGTTCAGGAGAAGATTAGCACAGAATAGAGTAATTCAAAATTCAATAATTTACAACATCAGAAGTTACACTACGAATTACATAACGCTGATGGAAAAATTCACAAAAGTAAAATTAAACTTCCTCATTGACTCAGGAGCAGACATCTCTATCTGTAAAGTACATTTATTAAATCAGGCAATCGACACAAATGAACAATGCAAGATGACGGGAATAACGAATAATGAGACATATTTCTTGGGCACAGCGAAGTTACAGTTATGGTATGAAGGCAATGACATAGAACATAAATTTCACATAGTGGATACACAAACACCAATTACCACACATGGGATAATAGGAAGAGATTTTCTAATGAAATACCGATGTAAAATAGATTATGAAACTTTCACGATAACTGTAACAACAAACACTGAAGAACTGACTATACCAATGGCAAACAAATATAAAAATGAAATAGAAATACCAGCGAGAAGTGAGATTATTCAAGCCATAACACTCGACGTCGATGAAGATAGCGTAATCTGCGGTGAAGAATCAATAAAAGGAGTCTTCTTAAGTAACACAATCATACCAAAGCATGGAGTACAACATATAAAACTGCTAAATTCAAATAACCATACAGTGACTTTGAAAGCATTCGCACCAAGGGTACATGTGCTGAAAGAATATAGGATAATGAGAATACCAAAAAGAGATAACACAGAATAAAGATTTCAAAAACTCTTACAAGAATTCAAAGTAGAAGAGTTAAATGAGAACGCTATAGGTTCAATTAAAGAAATATGTAGAAAATATCAGGAAGTATTTCACACGTAAGACGAGAGGTTATCAACAAATAATTTTTATAAACAAAACATTAGTACAACAGATAATAACCCCGTCTACATAAAAAACTATAGGTTACCACACTCACAAATCGACCAAATAAACAAAGAAGTCGATAAGCTACTATAGAGTGATGTAATCGAGCCTTCAGTAAGTCCATACAACTCACCTCTCCTCATAGTACCAAAGAAATCTGGTGACGAAAAGGAATGGAGACTATTTGTGGACTTCAGGCAGTTAAATAAAAAAGTAATAAATGATAAATATCCTCTAACAAGGTTAGAAGACATCCTAGATAGACTAGGAAGAGCGAAATACTTCTCAACACTCGATATGACAAATTCTTTCCATCAAATAGAGCTCGAAGATGATTCAAGAAAATTAACAGCATTTTCAACCAATCAGGGGCACTACAATTTAAAATATTACCCTTCGGACTAAAGATATCAACGAACAGCTTTCAAAGAATGCTCTCTATTGCACTAAGCGGCCTAGATGACGGCGCATTTATATACGTCGATGATATTATAATACATGGCTGCAGTCTTAAAGACCACAATCAAAATCTGGAAAGAGTACTAACAAGACTTCAAAAATACAATTTAAAGCTCGATCCAACCAAGTGCAACTTTTTGAAACCTGAAGTACTATATCTAGGCCATTTAATTACAAAAAATGGAGTAAAAACCGATCTCAGTAAACATGAAGTAATACGAACGTATTCAGCACCACAGAACGTGGATGCCGTGCGACGATTTGTAGCTTTCTACAACTACTACAGACGTTTTATATCGAATTTTACAGAAACAGCTCGACCACTCAATGCACTCCTAAAGAAAAACAAGTTGTTTCTTTGGACAGAAGAACGCAGGATATCATTCGAAAGACTCAAAACAAAGCTGATAACTTCACCAGTTCTACAATATCCAAATTTTAACAAACCGTTCATTTTATCGACCGATGCTTCAAATTTTGCGCTTGGAGTACTGCTTTCGCAAGGCGGAATTGGACAAGATTTGCCAATATCATATGCTAGTAAGACATTAAATAAGCATGAGTTAAACAAATCAATTATCGAGAAAGAATTGCTTGCTATTCACTGGGGAATACATTTTTTTATACCCTATCTCTATAGCAATAAATTCACGGTCGTAACAGATCACCGACCGCTGGTCAGTCTTTTCACGCACAAAAATCCATCATCAAAGTTAACAAGAATTCGTTTGGACCTTAAGGACTATGACTTCGAGATTGTGTATAAACAATGAAAAATGAACACAAACGCAGATGCCTTGTCAAGAATAAAGATAGATTCTGACAAGTTAAAGTCAATGATACCGACGGAAGTAAATGTTATCACACGCAACATGGCGAAAGAGCAGCAAAACGGAATAAAATAAAAGGGACAATGTAGAATCCAACCAATTCTATATATGGGAATGTACATCCTTCTCCGATATAAGAAATATAGTAAAGATTCAATTCGAGATAAAAATAGATCCAGCATATGCGCAAAGAAAAAGCAAAAGCTTGCCAGAAATAAATATAACTAAGAAAGGGGTAACCGTTCAATACAGCGATAATCCTATATCTAACTCTGGTTGCATAATGGAGAAGCTGATACAAAAGATGAACGAGAATAACATTAAAGAGTTAGCGTTAAAGAGTTAGAGTCCTTTGCGAGTACGATGCTATATTCAACTATATGATAATAAATGAATTCAAGAAGAAATTCAATAAGCTGCAGCAGAATAATAAAAGTGGTAAGCCAACACCACTAAGAATATTACTTTATGAACCCCCAATAAAAATTAATGATCCCAAGAAAAAGGAGGAATTGATCAAAGAATACCACTACATCATGCACGGTGGGCATGCTGGAATTAAACGCTGCATAAATAAGCTAAAACAACGATACATCTGGAAAAACCTTAACAAGATGGTTAAAGAATACATAAACAAATGTGACAAATGCGCAAAGAATAAATACACAAGATACACAAAGGACACGCCATCCACTAGTTTCGAAACAATCGTAATTGACACAGTAGGACCATTAAGGATGTCAAATGGATTTAGATATATTGTAAAGCTACAGTACGAGTTAACAAAACTCATAGAAGCATACCCAATGGAAACAAAAGAAGCAAGCTCGGTAGCAAAAACGATTGTTGAACGATGATTCATTCTAAAATATGGATGTTTCAAAAAATTAAAAACAGACAAAGGAACAGAATTTGTGAATGAACTGCTCAAACATATCTGCAAGCTTCTGAATATAGAACATGTCACGTCTACACCATTCCATCATGAAACACTAGGGTTCATTGAACTAAACCACAGAGTCTTGAATGAATTTCTAAGAATATTCTCAAAAGAAGACAACTGGGACGAGCTAATTCCTTACTATGTATTTTGTTATAATACGACACCACATACGGATACAAGTTATACACCATTTGAGCTAGTTTTTGGGAAGATAGCAACTCTACCTGCGGAAATCTTGAAAAACAAAGGGCAAATAGAAAGCATACATAATTATGTAAAAGAATTAGTAACAAGATTAGAAAGAGCTCATGAAATAAGTAAAAAACACGTCGAAGAAGCAAAAGCACAGCGAAAGCCTATAAAAGACATAAATTCCAATCCTTCAAACTTCGAAATAAATGACCATTTATACCTGAGAATCGGTACAAGAAGGAAGCTTGAAAGTCCTTTTGATGGACCTTGCAAAGTTATAGGTCAAAATAGAGTCAACTCCACAATTCTAATAAACAATAAACTCAAAGAAGTACATAACAATAAGCTGATAATTTGCAAATTTAAATAAGGAAACATTACTGATAATATAGCATAGACATTGTTAATATCATTTATAACAAATTACCAACACATAAGAATAGAAAATACTAAGTAAAAACCTGTCATGACACACTAAGTAACCTAATAAGAATACTAAAGAGCTCAGGATAATTAAATAAATCGAAAGTAGAATAAATACAATAACATAAGTACATATACATAAAAAAAAAAGATTTTTCTTTTAATGTACAAATTTTTTTTTTTATATTTTTAAGGGTGAGGATGTAAAACTATGAAAGAATATCTTTCAACTTAACATGCAGACACTCCAAACAGATAATGTTACATGCCTTAACCATGCATTGTAGAGTCATGACCACAGACAAGAAAAATAAACAGAAATCAGAACGATAAACGAAAAGAAAAACGAAACAAACAAGCAAAACCGTTCAATTATGAAAACATAAATGTATCTGAGGTCATCGCTCTACCAAACCAATAAGAAGTGATTCATTATGAAGTTCAGTGATCAGGATTGTTGACACTGCAACTATGATCAATGAATTTGATTATTGCTTCAATTATTGCAATTCTGCAATAACTCCCCCCTTTAGAATTATCAGACACATTGTTTAGTATGTAAGAAAATTGTATAAATAACCAGTGCCTGATCAATGAGAATTGGAATTAATTCAACTATCGAAAGGTGTCTTTTACTTCTCATAATAAAATCGGCGTACTCTGCCATCCTACTGTAACAGCGGCATACTCTGCCTCAGTATATAATAAACATCGCCATACTTTGCCATCCTACTGTAACAGCGGCATACTCTGCCTCAGAACATAATAAACATCGGCATACTCTGCCATCCCATCTCTAAAGCGGCATATTCTGCCTTAATAAAAACACAGCGGCTCCTCAAGCCATCAAAAGTAAGTTCGGCAGCCCTCTGCCTATTTTTAAATTCAAATCGAAGTTCGTTACTATATTTGATTAATCTTGGACAGCATTTCACGACTCCCTGAAACAAACTTTACAGCTAATATAAACAAAATATTATCTTGTAAGCAACTATACCTTCAGTTCAAGCAGTTCAACTTATAATCGAGAAGATTAACCTGTGTGCGAATTTTACAAGAACAATTATTATGGTGTGAGTTATGGCATTGGATTTAAAACAGGGTGCGAATATCACGGGTGCAATTATTAGAAGAACAAATAAGAGCATTATAAATTAAACAGAGTACGAATGTCACAGATGCAATAGCGATGTCACAGAGCGATAGCCTTTTACTTTAAACAGGGTGCGATTCTTATACATGCAATTTTTGGCAGTTTGATTGATATCTTTCTATTTTAAATACGGTGCTAATTTTTGCAGGTGCAATTTTCGGTAGTTCAAGTGATAGCCTTCTACTACTTATAAATAGGGTGCTTAAGTTAAAGGTGCAATTTTTGAAAATTCGAGCGAAAGCTCTTTACTTTAAATAGTGTGCGAATCTTATACCTGCAATTTTTGGTAGTTTAAGTAATAGCCTTCTGCTTTAAACAGGGCGTGAGTGTTACAGGTACAATATTTGGCAGTTCGAGTGATAGCCTTCTACTATCAATAGGGTGCGAATTTTACAGGTGCAATTTTCGGTAGGTGGAATGACAGCCTTCTAATTTAAACAGGGTGCGATTGTTATACATTTTTCGCACCCTGGTTAAATTACCCGAACTGCCAAAAATTGCATGCATAAGATTCGCACCCTGTATAAAGTAAAGGGCTATTGCTCCAATTTGCAAAAATTTCACCTGTAACTTTCGCACCCTATTTATATTAGAAGGCTATCACCCGAACTACTGAAAATTGCACCTGGAAAATTCGCACCCTATTTACAATAGAAGGCTATTACTTGAACTACCAAAAATCGCATGTATAAGATTCGCACCCTATTTAAAGTAGAAGGCTGTCATTCGAACTACCGAAAATTGCACCTGTAAAATTCGCACCTTATATAAAATAGAAGGCTAGAACTCAAACTGCAAAAATTGCATGTATAAGATTCGCACCCTGTTTAAAGTAAAATACTATTGCTCGAATTATCAAAAATTGCATCTGTGACATTCGTACCCTGTTAAATTTATAACGCTCTTATTTGTTCTTCTAATAATTGCACGTGTGATATTCGCACCCTGTTTTAAATCCAAAGCCATGACCATAATAATCGCTCTTGTAAAGTTCGCACACAGGTTAATATTCTTGATTATAAGTTGATCTGCTTAAACTTGAAGCTACAGCTAGTTACAAGATAACATTCTGTTTATCTGAATATGCTTTAAGGTATGGAACTCCCGACGGATCTCTAAAATCTTATTTTGTAATATTACTTTACTCTATGTTATAAATTTTATAAATTTGTGATTTCTCTAAAGAAATTTACAGCGTTGCGAATTTCCCCATGGGGGCAAAGAGTTCAACTTATAATAGAGAAGATTAACCTGTGTGCGAACTTTACAAGAGCGATTATTATGGTGTGATTTATGGCTTTGCATTTAAAACAGGGTGCGAATATCACAGGTGCAATTATTAGAAAAATAAATAAGAGCATTATAAATTAAACAGGGTACGAATGTCACAGATGCAATTTTTGAAAATTCGAGCAATAACCTTTTACTTTAAACAGGATGCGAATCTTATACATACATGCAAGTTTTGCAGTTTGTGTTATAGCCTTCTATTTTAAATAGGGTGTGAATTTTATAGGTGCAATTTTCGGTACTTCGAATGACAGCTTTCTACTTTAAACAGGATGCGAATCTTATACATGCAATTTTCGTTAATTCGCATAACAGCCTTCTACTTTAAACAGGGTGCGAATCTTATACATGCAATTTTTGGTAGTTCGAGAAATAACCTTCTGTTTTAAACAGGGCCTGAATGTTACAGGTGCAATTTTTGAAAATTCGAGCGATAGCATTTTACTTTAAACAGGGTGCGAGTCTTATACATGCAATTTTTTGCAGTTCGGGTAACAGCCTTCTACTTTAAATAGGGTGCGAATATTCCAGGTACAGTTTTTGGTAGTTTAAGTGATAGACTTCTATTTTATATAGGGTGCGAATTTTACAGGTGCAATTTTCGGTAGTTCGACTGACAGCCTTCGTACGAATTTTATACATGCGATTTTTGGTAGTTCAAGTAATAGCCTTCTATTTTAAATAGGGTGCGAATTTTACAGGTGCAATTTTCGGTAGTTCGAGTGACAGCCTTCTAATATAAATAGCGTGCGAAAGTTACAGTTGAATTTTTTTGCAAATTCGAGCAATAGTCCTTTACTTTAAACAGGGTGCGAATATTGCAGGTACAATTTTTGGCAGTTTGAGTGATAGCCTTCTATTTTAAATAAGGTACGAATTTTTCAGGTGCAATTTTCTGTAGTTCGAATGACAGCCTTCTACTTTAAACGGGCTGCGAATCTTATACATGCAATATTTGGCAGTTCGGGTAATAACCTTCTACTTTAAACAGGGTGTGAATATTGCAGGTACAATTTTTGGTAGTTTAAGTGATAGCCTTCTATTTTAACTAGAGTACGAATTTTACAGGTGCAATTTTCGGTAGTGAGAATGACAGCCTTCTACTTTAAACAGGGTGCGAATCTTATACAAGCAATTTTTGGCAGTTCGTGTAATAGCCTTCTATTTTAAGTAAGGTGCGAATGTTACATATTCGCACCCTATTTATAGTAGAAGGCTATCACTCGAACTTGTACCTGTAACATTCACGGGCTGTTTAAAGCAGAAGGCTATTACTAAAACTACCAAGAATTGCAGGCATACTTTTCGCACCCTGTTTAAAGTAAAAGGCTATCGCTCGAATTTTCCAAAACTGTACCTGTAACATTCAGACCCTGTTGAAACAGAAGGCAATTATTTGAACTACCAAAAATTGCATGTGTAAGATTCGCACCCTGTTTAAGGTAGAAGGCTGTCATTCGAACTACCTAAAATTGCACCTGTAAAATTCGCACCCTATTTAAAATAGAAGGCTATGACTCAAACTACCAAAAATTGTGCCTGCCATACTCGCACCCTCTTTAAAGTAGAAGGTTGAACTGCCAAAAATTGCTTGAATAAGATTCGCACCCTGTTTAAAGTAAAAGGCTATCGTTCGAATTTTCAAAAATTGCACATGTAACTTTCGCACCCTATTTATAGTAGAAGGCTATCACTCGAACTACCGAAAATTGCACCTGTAAAATTCGCACGGTATTTAAAATAGAAGGCTGTCATTCAAACTACCGAAAATTGCACTTGTAAAATTCGTACCGTATTTAAAATAGAAGGCTATCAATCAAACTGCTAAAAATTGCATGTGTTAGATTCGCACCCTGTTTAAAGTAAAAGCTATCGCTCCAATTTTCAAAAATTGTGTCTGTGATATTCGCACCCTGTTTAATTTATAAGGCTCTTATTTGTTCTGCTAATAATTGCACCTGAGATATTCGCACCCTATTTTAAATGCAGACCCATAACTCACACCATAATAATTGCTCTTGTAAAATTCGCACACAGGTTAATCTTCTCGATTATAAGTTCAACTGCTTGAACTGTAGGTGAGCATTCTTTAAGGTATAGAATTCCTATCGGATCTCTAAAATCATATTTTGTAATATTCTTTTACGCTATGTTATAAATTTTATAAATTTGTGATTTCTGTAAAGTTACGCATTACGTTATAAACTCAGATTTATTATATAATACATATATTAGTTCTCAAATTCATTTTTACTTTTCGTACTCCTAATGTCGATTGCACAATAATATGAAGGAGGCTAAGATCTTGTCTTTAATCCTTTTCATTTGGATGCCATTTAATACTAAAATTAATGTTTATAATAAACTTGCACAAAATACAATAAGTCTTATTCGATAAAGGTTTTAACTTTAGGAATAATAAAGTGCAAGCAATGAAAATGCATTAATAAGTGCAAATATGCAGCCCCTCCTGTTGTATAGTTATTAAGTAAACGTAAAAACAAAAACATAAAAGAAAACTTCTCAATTATTATACAAAAACCGCAGTTCAGCATACCTTCGACAAGACATACATTTAGTCTAAGTAAGCCTTATTCTGAGCAAAGTTTATCTATTAGTGGATAACTCAGTTAAAGTTTAGATGATATTTTTTTTTCAGTATATGTATATAAATGCTCAATCGTACTTAAATCGGGATGAATACAGTCCTAACATTTATGGTGAGCAGGTGATCACGACTTCAAACGGAGTACCGGATCCAATTCTACTTATAACATACGCGAAATCTCTATTGTCCAAAAAGGTATGCCGGCCTCTAGGCTGGCAATTTCCTAAGCGGCGCATTGCCATCCTGTAGTTTCTTTTTCAGTGAAGCTGGCTGGATGCCTTACTAGGACTACCAGGATTGAAAGTGACAATAACCGGATGACGTGTCCGAGAACATGGTTATCACGGCCTGATGTCTTTGGCGTGATAGACTCGTAACTCTCTTCCCTGCAGATCTTCAAGCTCGTATAAAGAGTTTCCTTTATTTAACTTGACCCGACACTTTACAAATTTACGTCCTAATTTAGCACTAGTCTGCTGTTGGAAATTGCTTTGGGAAAAATTCCATCTGAATACTTCTTGACCCACTACCAAATTAACTGGTTTCGCTCTGAGATTGTAAGCTTTCGAACCCTGTTCAAACGCATAGTTTAAGTTCTCCTGCACTCTCGCACGGATCAATCTCAATTTATCTTCAGCATCTACTCTCAGAGGATCATTAAGAGTTCCAAGGCTCCTTAAGATGGAATAGGAGCTTGCATGGTCAATCATCTGTTGGCCGAAGTGTGTTCGGTAGGGAGCGAAACCAGTTTCTTGGTGGAAAGAGCTCCTGAGGGAGATAGCTGTCTGGCTTAGCTTCTCATCCCACTTAGTGTGTTCCTTCCGAATATATGCCCTAATCCCTGACAATAGAGACTTGTTCACTCACTCTGAGGCGTTTGCTTGCGGCGAGTAAACTGCCGTTCGCAAGTGTTTCACCCTATATTTGTCCAGGAATCTGGCGAACTGACCCGAGCAAAACTAGACTCCATTGTCAGAGACTACAGTTTCCGGAAGTCTGAACACATGAAATATTTCAGTCTCGATGAACTGACACACATTGGGAATAGATGCCTGTCTCATCGGTTTGATAATCGCGAACTTGGAAAAGTGGTCAAGAACTATCAATATGCAGATATTTCTTTTCACTGACCGATGATATGGACCGAGAAACTCAATGTACAACTTTTGCCATTGTCTTTCTGTCACGGACTGAACTCCCATAGAAGGTCTAAGAACAGTATTGGGAGCTTTGGTCTCTTTGCACACGTCACAGGCGCCTACGTAGTTTCTGACGTCAACTGTAATTCGTGCCCAGTAAAAATGTCTTCTTAAACGTTCCAGTACTTTCCCTATACCTCCGTGAGAAGCTAGTGGCGGACTATGCGCTCTTGAAATAACGTCGGAGACAAGCCCTCGTGGAATCCAAAGCTTCCAAGCTTCTTCTTCCTGGATCGAATCGCCTGTTCTCGAAACAGTCCGAATATAAACGAATCCATCCCTGACACAAGAAGCTGTTTTAACCGTATGCCTCAGCGCCTCATATTCTAACGAGTTGAAATATGGAGAACTAAGGTCAACATCTGATCCAGGATCTTCAGGTGTTGACAAGCTGTCACAATGAATTCGTGACACCGCATCAAGAACGACATTCAGGCTTCATTTTCGGTGCTCGATGGTGAAGTCGAAACCTTGAAGCTTCAAACTCCACCGAGCAAGTCTACCGCTGAGGTACTTTTGAGACATCAGCCATTTCAAGCTCGCATGATCAGTCACTATCTTAAACGGCATATGTTCTATGAAGGGCCGGAACTTCTGTACACTTAAGATTGCAGCTAGACATTCCTGCTCTGTGACTGTATACTTTCGTTGTGCTGAGTTCAACATTTTCGAGACGTAAGCTATTAGCTTCTCGTGGCCACGTCATCTAGTTTGAAGCAGCACTCCAAAAATAACTTGTTGGCTCGCATCGCACTGTATACTGAACGGTCTGCTGAAATCTGGGCTCAATAACAACGTAGCAGAAGTAAGTTTTTGCTTTATTGATTCTAGAGACGACTGGGCCTCGGGCTTCGATTGGAACTGACTAGGATTCTTCAGTGTCTGTGATAGAGGCAGTTTGATCAGCCTTGTTCGGGATGAACCGTCGATACCATCCCGCCATACCTAGTAGGCGTCGGGCTTGCCGAACAATTTTAGGTGACGGATAGTCAACTATGGCTGAAATATTGTCGGGGTTAGTGCGTATACCTCCTTTTCCGTCAATGAAACCCAAGTATTTGGTCTCTTTAATACAAAACTTAATCTTCTCAATGTTGGTAGTGAGGCCAGCTTTCCTCAAACAATCCGCTACACGTGCTAGCAATGTGAGATGAGAGTCAAAGTCTGATGACAGAATCAATAAATCGTCCAAGTAGACGAGGACATTCTCAAGAAGATCGAAAGTAATGACGTTATCCATGAGGCGGCACATATTTTGTGGAGTATTGCAGAGGCCAAATGGCATCACGGTGTACTGATATAGAGGATGGCCAGGTACGGTAAACGCGGTCTTCTTTCTGGACTCAGTGTCTAGTGGGATCTGCCAGAAAGCCTCCTTGAGGTCCAGGTTTGTGATGTAGTTTTCCGGAGGAAGTCGACTTAGAAGCAAATCTATCTGCGGCAGTTGATAGGCGTCATTCTTAGTAACAGAGTTGACTTTCCTGGCGTCAAAAAAAGCTGGACCTTTCCAGGCATCCGCACTTGTACAACTGGAGAGCTCCAAGGACTCCGGCTCTCCTCTTTCACACCCAACGATAGCATTCGTCGCAATTCAGCAACCATCATATTCTGTACTGCCGGTGAATTCGGATAAAACCTATGTTTTATTGGCGTCGCGTCATTTGTTTTAATCTTATGACTGACAAGAGATGTTTTTCCTAAGCCCAACGAGGGGAATGAAGGAAAGAGCTGTTTAGTTGCTTCTAGACGTTGGAGATCTAGAACAGAAAGAACATGGCAGTCGGTGTCAGGTGTTGCTATTAGACTTGGTGTCACTTCTGCAATTATACCCAGGACATCTGGAGCCAACCAAAATAGACGCCAGAAGTTTATTCCTAGAAATATATTCGCTGTGTGAGCCCAGGATCCACGTAAAGAGGCACGTTTTGGGTCTTACCACGGAAATTGATGTCCAAGTCCACATGACTATGAACAGTCGTCATGGCACCATTAGCTACTTGTACTTGTGTCCGATACCTCTTCCATTCAACCTTCGCTTCTGCAAGCTTCTCTAGCGCTCCTTGGCCCGAGAAGTCTTACTTCGGCATACGGCCGAATGTCGTCTGGCATCGACATGGAAATATGTGCCAATTATTTTCTTTCCTGTTTCATTCGTCGACAGTATTCCCCCAACGAACGGTCGATCGTTTCTTTCTTTATCCAATGTTTAAGTCAGGATACATAATTTCAGCTAACTCTGCTACTGAAGAGAAAACATGGTGTCGTACCGCATTTTAGTTTGATAAGGCGTCAGCGGGTATAAAACAGGCTCACGCCCTCTCGTCATAACAGAGCTTGGTGGCCGTTTTAATACAGAAACAACAGGAGGCCAAAACTCCTCAGTAATATTACCAGCAAAACTGCTGTCGGTTTTATCGGAACGTCGAAAATTAAAGACACTTCCAAAGAAGTGTCTAGTATTGTCGTGGGCTCCCTACGTCGATATCACCAGAGTCACTGAGTGATATTGACGGACAGTCTAGTGATTCGTCGTTCATGTCTGCCGATTGAGCGGACCGTCTTCCCTGTCCATTGATTGGACTGTATTTGTTGGAGCTGTTGTCGAAACTGGTCGAGAAAAGGTGGTGGGATTCCCAACCCGTCTCTCGGTTTTCGCCAAGCAGTGCCCACTATTTCGTTTAAAGACAATTTTGTGTCCGCATCCATAGCAGAACACTTGTTGCCTCTCCTATACACAGTCTTGATAATAGTAACCTTGCTGATCACAATTCCAACACATTACGACGGGTCTATTGGTAATCGCTGATAAGTCAGGTAGGTTATTGTCACCTTGGGTTAACATGGGCACGTCTGAAATCTGCTGCTTCCTTAATCTCACTCATTCGCTGATGTCGATAGGGTTCAAACCACTAACACTCGCAATGCACAATCGCGTAGCTTGAATTTGAGTGATGAGTGATCTCAACTGACCGATATTAATGGTAGTGTGCAGAGAGATCTTCTCCTGAATCTCAGCCAGTAGATTGGACTTGACGATTTCCACGAATTCTTGGTATGGCATGGAGTTCTGCAATTGGTCTTGCAGCAGTACTAGGTGATGATGGTACATAGGGAATGATTCTCCGGACTTTTACTTTCTTGACATCAGCTGCCCTCGGATTTTCAAGTCATCCTTGGGCACTCCCCATTCCACAGACAATCTAGTCCTGACAAATTCCCAAGTGGGAAAAGGTTTATGCTTTAATAGAGACGAGTACCAATCTTTCGCTGGTCCTGTCAATAACGTGAGCATGTTCCTTACGAGGAGTTCAAAATCTCCTTCCAGAAAAATAAGCTTATCCACTGATAGCTCGGAGTTATTGCCATTATACGACAGGTTCCATCTCCTGATAAGACTGCCTGAGCGTCTATGCCCAGTATGATTTTGAGTTTGTTGCCTTGGAGGTGAAGGTGCCTGAGGAACGAAAGGTACAGCCGGTGGAAATGAATGTCTGTGTTGCCCAGCTGAGAACGAGTGTCGATTGCGCGGGTCTCTCTGATTTCCCAAAAAACATCTGGGAGTTTGAACACGTTCTCCAAAGGGTGGTGGTGGTGGACGAGAAACATCCTCGCCTGCTGAATCACAGCAGAGACTCGCTGTCTAACGTCGGTGATCTCGTTACGCAGAGCATTCATGCTTTGGGTAATCTCTGCATGTACCAAAGTTTGTAGCTGGGTTCGAAGACTAGATATAATGAGATCTGTATCTAGGAGGCCATGCCCCGAAGGTGCAGGTGACAAACTATCTCCTCTTGAGTTGTTCTGGGATCTAGGTACTGAGCGTAACCCTGCGGAAAGACTCGCGACTTGCCGGTGGAGGTATCGGTTGAGGCACTTCAAATTGTGAGGACTGTTGCGGACAACCTTCCTTCGTCTGACGAGTGTGGTACCTCTTCGGGATCGCACCGGTATGCGCGATGAAATCTTGCTGTGTGAGCGCGCATCGGCATTTGGGACAATTAGCTTGCTCTCCTATCCATGCTCGCAAACATGCTTTATGAAACCCATGACCACAGATTGTAGTCACTGGCTTTCGTCTGGCGGACCAGTCTTCGTCTTGGCAGATGGAGCACTGTTCTGGCATCTGTACTGGGACTTCAGTCGCTGGAGGTGGCGTTCGCCTAGTAGCCATCTCATAGATTTACAGTCTTCCAAGAGGTTAACGAAATTGGACGTATAGCCGATAGTTTGTCGTATTTTGGTCAAGAGACACGTAGGTCTCGACAAAAGTCAGAGAAAGTTTCGGCTCAAAATTAAAAAGAAATCCTCAAAAAATCGAAAAGGAAGTCCTCAGGACTATCCACCAAGTATAAATATTCAGAGTTCGACAGCTAAAAAAAAAATATTTAATAATCAAATAAGCAAGGTTGCAAAATTTCAACATAAGCGAATTTCAATTCATCGGGGAATTCAAAATAACTCGTCGTAGCCGTACTAAAGAAGACGCTTCGATCAATGCTTGCATTTGCAAAATCGCACAGGAAAAATAAACGCTAACTTGTAATTGACACCTCTTGTTGCAAAAATTCACCTTGGGGACATATGTGGATAGCCGCACAGCATATTGCCGCTAGCGATCAGCCGGCTTGGGACGGTTCTTGGCACCCACGTCTCTACAGTGCTTGATAAGCTGTGAGAAATAAAAAAAAAATGAACAAATAACTGAATCTTCTTCATGGGGACTTCACACGGACGGACAGAGAAAAAACACCCACTGGATATGGTCATCTCCACTGGTGCAGCCTGGAAACCTGAAAAGCTGTAATAGGAATATTTGCAAGAGAAAGAAAAAAAAAGAAGAAATTGGAAACCCAGTACAACGCTGGACCATATGCTAATCTCCCGGATAGATTGCGACGCAGAGAGCAAGAGCGAGAGAATTTAGAGACAGACTCCAGATAGTGAGGAGTCTTGACTTTGACGCAGCTGAGCCCGACGCCCCCATGGCTAAGTGGTCAAAGCCTGTTGTTAACCTTAGCCCCATACTAGACGTGTGTGTGTCCGACCGACCTACTACAGTTCCTTACCACCCACTGCTCCTGCTCTTAATCAGACATATTGTGTTTCACTTGATAGGAGGCTTTAGCCCAAACTAAAGGTAACTACAAGATACTTAAGGTGGATGGTTACGCAGCTCGACCCGAAAAGCTCGAAAGCTTCCCGTAGAGGGCAGTTCATAAGCGCAGTCACGTTTCCTGTTCGTTTCTGGAAGTATTCGTTCAAAACGCATAGAATTGTGAGAAAAAAATAGCCGTTTAATAGAAAAATAATTTTAAATAAAGCTGAGACATTTGAAGGTTCCGCTATCCACTTCTTAACAGCATCGATATTAAGCTAACTTACGCTAAACTTGTCACTACTGGCTAACCTTAAAGCTATTTATGTATGAACCGATTATACGCTAAGTCTTATCTCTTCTTTATAACTTTTTTTTATATTTTTTTTTTTAATTTTCTTCTAAATAAAATAGTTCCTGAACTTACTTGCTATCACCTCTATACCACAACTCGGCGGAAGGAATCCCTCGTTGGCTGGAACGAACGGCTGCTCTTTCTTCTTCGAAAAAATTTGTGACGCAGTGTAGTGAAGCGCGATTCCCACGAACACAAACCATTTCCTTTTTTTTTTTTCTTCTTGTACACAAATCATTTCAAAAATCTAACGTAGACAATTTCATGAAGTTCCAATTTCAGACCCAACTCGGGTCAACCACTTGAAACTCAATTTTTATCGCTGAGTTTGCATAATTTTTAATGTCCAAGACGATAACGTCGAGCAAATTTATGATCTCGAGTATCGTATTACAAAAGTGTGTGGGAACCGTGCTTCGCGTAGAGTATGAAGCTATTTTCCTAAAATAAGATCAGTGTACTTTTAACGTTCAACTCGGCGGACGCCAATGTCGGTAACCTTAGATTATTAAGGAAAATCATTTATAAATAATTAGAGTTTTTATTCTTATACGCCGCAAATAAAATAAGAAAGGTTTTGTTAAAACACAGCGGAGCGTTTTTTTTATTTCTTACACCCTACACAAAAAAGTAAAAGTGCACTCCCCGATCCACAACAGTCGGGTTATTTTTGGTGGCAGCGGTGCAATCCACTCGCAGTGTAAAGCCGCGATCTTAATTCGATAAATAATTAAGCAAGATCTAATTGATAAAATTCAATCCGCGCGCAGTTTAAAGCCGCGATATTAATTTCATAAATAATAAATCAAGATCTAATTGATCAAATGCAATCCGAGCGCAGTGTAAAGCCGTGATTTTAATGTTTGTTTTATCTAATTAATCAAGGTCCAATTAAGCATTCTTACATATGCGTGCTTACTAACGGAGACAAGGAAAAAAAAAGGAAGACGAAATTGATAATTTGGGTTGCTCAACACTGGATCCATAATATAGAAAAATCCAGCCAAAACCAACTGCTCCAGAATTAAGGGAAGAAGTCTACTTGAAAATTCCAGGATGTGGACAAATCAGTAAGGCTGAAGTTTTTTTCTTTCTCTTCCTCTATACTGAGAGATTGATTTGAAATTATTTAATTCAATTTTAGTGTTATTTCTGTATTTTTTTTGGTAGTTGATTCAACTTTGATTATATTTCTATGTTTATGGTATTTAACAACTTTAGTGCTATTTCTATTATTATGGTGTTACTACAAAAATTAAATATATAGGTACATAAGTCCAGGAATATTGTCCAGGAACATTATTGCAAGTTTAATTGCACAAAGGGATTTTTTTTTATGTCACAATTTAAATAAAATTTGTAGATTTACAGTACCCACTAATGTATGCTATGCATGTGAGTCTTACCACATTCATTCTAAAGTGAAGTGAAGTGGAGGAAAATATTATAATTTTGGTTCAAAAGTGTTAAATGAAAGTGGTAGAAGTCATCCTTCCCCAGTGAATTTCAATCTAATTTCTATTTTCGGACATTAGTTCCATACATGTAGTATCCTATCAAGATACGTCGCACATCGCAAATAAGCCGTGTAGTTCTCTCACGCTGAGAGGGATATTGCCAAAGTTTCAAATATCAGTTACGAAGAGTACCTACAATAAGTAATGTTTAGATGTTCAGTGTAATTACCTATTTTATGAAACCACTTTCCTGAAGCGGATGCTAGAGGAGTGGATTTCCTGTACAATACCGAAGATTTCAGTTGCTTTCTTTTCTTCTGCTCTGCCCTGGCAATAAATTCAACTCAAACAGTAAAATATCTGAAATTGTTCCAAATTTGTGACTGTTCTATTAAACAAAGACAAATATGCACGTGCGAAATATGAAACAACCTGACTCCGTCTTATAGAATTCTTGTGCGCAAACATTAGTTTTGTTATATCTGAAGCATCCAATTATAATAGTAATAGTACATGTCTTTAAACCTGAATATTTCTCTAAGAGGTGGAAAAAAGGTAAAGCGTGATTGCGACAAAGTGCCTAACCCCATAAAGGAAGAAAGTGGCGAGTCATTCTCTGATTCTGATCAATATAGTTCTGCTGACGAAGAACAGAACAATAGTAAAAAAATGACTTCCTTCAATATATCCTATGCAATCAAATTAATACCGGAATTTGACGGTAGTAACGAGACTCTTTCAAGATTTCTGCAAATTGCAAAAATACAATACTCAAAAGCAACTGAAGATTCCGATAAAGTCGAATTTCTGGATCTGATTAAATCAAAACTGATCGGAAGGGCTTACAACGTCCTTCTACGGTATAACGATTATCAAACTTGGCCCGAACTTGAGACTGCCATAAATAAGCAGTTTTCGAAATTTCGATCTACACAAGTGGTCCAAGCTGAGCTCTTTTCCATTAAACAAGGAACGCAAGAGTCTGTGTCACATTATGCAGAAAGAATCGAAAAACTACTGGACGAACTTAATATATCCAGTACCCAAGGTGAAGAAGATGCAGGCAGCAAGGCTATTAGAGCACTTAACGAGAAAAGCGCGATTAATAACTTTAAACGAGGTTTAAAGCCTCCCTTAAAACTGATTATCAAGTCCACAAAACACGATTCCTTATCTACCGCCGTGGATTATGCAGTAGAGGAGGAACACATATCACAAAGCGATTTCAAGAATTGGGAAGTAAAGAGGTGCAACTATTGTAGAATTTCAGGCCATAACACTAACGAGTGCAGGAAGCTGCAAAATAGGCCTAAACCCATTTTTCAGAATAAAACACACTCTCCAGGCCTCCCCCAATTCAATAACAGCCAACGGGTTAACGCTATTCAAAACGTACAAATATGCCGGTACTGTAAAAAGACCGGACACTTAATTAACGAGTGTCGGAAACGCCAGTATAATAATGCCCACAGAGTAAGTTCGACCCCTAATGACATACCTCCAGATAGAGTTAGATCAAATGATAGATCGTCCCTTTATGCCAACGAAAACTCACGACAACCTTATCCGGGAAACGCTGCAACGCCTGGTACCAGCGGCACAATGGTCCGGGTTCAAAATCTACATTAATGTGCCAAAGCCATGATTCCCACAAAGGAAATGTAACAAAATTTCGAGTTACAACCAACAATATTAATCATCAAAAAGCGAATCCTTTTTCACGTAAACCTTCTGAACAATTTTCTCCAATCCTAAATCTTGATAGTAACAAAACTTTTCAAAGTGAAATTGTCCTAAATATTGTCGAAACTGCTTCCGACCAGAATAGTATTTTACTTGACACCGGCGCTTCAATAAGTCTGATCAAGATCGGCGCTCTCAAGGGCGAGGTTGAAGTATACACAGATTGGTCCACACCAGTTAAAGGCATCTCCATGCAACCCATATACACTAAGGGTATTTGCTATTTAAATATTAAGTTGTCACGAGCAACTACATTGATGCATCCCTTCCATATAGTCCCATCTGACTTCCCTATCAATTGTGATGGAATTACAGGTGAAGATTTTTTCGCCAAGACCAACTCCATACTCAGTTATAAGACACAAACGCTAACCGTTCACACCAAAGCTGGAGATATCGAGCTACCATTTAAATACTCAACAAAGAGTATCAAAATTCCTGCCAGAGCTGAGAAAGTTCTAAAACTGGGTCCCATGTTCGGGACTGAGGAAATTATTTGCCTACCAACGGAAATAGCACTCCAAGTTTACACAGCCGGATGTGTAGTTAAACCCGAAGATGGTTACATTGTAGTCCCTATCTTAAACGCATCTCAGGAGGAAATTGAGGTTACAAATCAAATACAGCTGAAGCATGAACAGCTTCAAAATTATACAATATATAACCTCCACAGTGTTAGGAATGAAGACAGAATAGAGCAGCGGTTGGCGAACCTTACCTCTCTACTGGATTTGAATCATCTTAATTCCGAAGAAAACGCTTCTATTATTGAAATTTGTAGAGAATTCAACGACATTTTTCACCTTGAAGGCGACAAGTTAACCTTCACTCCAACAATCTCACATCATATTCCGATCGCCCCAAACCAATCCCCAGTAAATATACGGCCATACCGGTTACCAGAAATACATAAAACCGAAATCAAAAACCAAGTTGATCAAATGCTGGATGAAGGCATAGTCCGACATAGTTCCAGTCCCTGGAAGCTCCGTTATTAGTGGTGGCCAAAAAGCCTGATGCCCAAGGCAATAAAAAATGGAGAGTAGTACTGGATTTCCGAAGGCTGAACGAGCTAACGTTAGCAGATGCACATCCGCTACCCAACATTGAAGATATCCTCAATCAACTAGGGGATTCTAAATATTTCACTACCTTGGATCTAGCGAACGGATATCACCAAATCCAAGTCGCTGAAGGCGATAAGTTCAAAACGGCATTCAGCACCCCCTACGGACATTTTGAATTTAATCGAATGCCTTTTGGTTTGCGAAATGCACCTCCAACTTTCCAACGCCTTATGAATTAGGTTGCTTACTGGCTTACAGGGCATACGCTGTTTTGTGTACCTTGACGATGTGGTAGTGTATGGAAGAGACCTGCAAGACCATAATCACAAACTAAGGGAAGTTTTTGAATGCCTTAAGAGACACAACCTCAAGCTTCAGCCCAATAAATGTAGATTCCTCGGTAGAGAAGTAACCTACTTGGGTCATGTTATTACGGAGAAGGGAATAAAGCCAGATCCTTGTAAAATTGTAGCCATAAAGTCTATTTTACCCCCAAAGAATGTCAAACAACTTAAATCCTACTTAGGACTCGTGGGATACTACAGAAAATTCATCCCGCAGTTCTCCAAGATCGCCAACCCTCTAAACAAGTTGCTGAACAAAGATATACCCTTTAATTGGGACGCTCATTGCGATGAGTCTTTTAATCAACTAAAAGAAACAATTATACAATCGCCCATCCTGCAGTACCCTATCTTCGAGAAACGATTTTTCATTACCACTGATGCTAGCAATACGGCGATAGGCGCGGTGCTATCTCAGCGGGATGATTCTGGCAATGTTGATCTACCAATCGCATTTGCGAGTAGAGTTTTAAACAAAGCAGAACGGAATTATTCAACTATAGAGAAAGAAGCACTTGCGGTCGTATGGGCTACCAAGCAGTTTAGACCGTATGTCTATGGCAGGCAATTTACGGTAGTAACAGATCATAAACCTCTCGTATGGATTTTTAACCTTAAGGATCCATCTTCTAGAATAATGCGATGGAGAATAAAGTTAGAGGAGTACGATTTCAATGTAATCCACAAATCGGGGCATTTGAACACTAATGCAGATGCGCTATCTCGATTGGAGACAGTTGAGGTAAACGTTATAACTCGATCTCAGGGAAAGGCAGAGCAGGCTATTGCTGATGAAATGATATCAAATTCAAATATAGATGCAACTTCAAGCTCAGAATCTCAGTCGGGCTGTCGGCTAACCCAAGAAGAAAATTCAAACAAAAATGCTAATTCGCACACTAGTACGTGTGCACAGCTAAATCAGGATTCGGACGTAACTCTAAGTCCTAACCTAGCACATACTCTAAATCCAAATAGGAATTCTAACATGCTTCAAACTAACAAGTTAGACTCAGATCAAAAGCCCTTAGCGATCGTTGATCGAAAAGAGATTCTACGCGTACTTCACGACTATCATAAAAGCCCTACTGGTGGCCATCAAGGTGTAACTCGCACCTTTAAGCGAATCAGACCCAAATTCGTCTGGAAAAGTATGTACAAGGATATCAAAAGGTACATATCCTCATGTGAAACGTGCCAAAAAAGCAAGATCTCACGTAAAACCAAAATCCCTATGAAGGTCACTACAACCTCCACGAAGCCCTTTGAGCGCGTGTCTTTGGATATAGTCGGGCCATTACCCGTCTCAGAAAGCGGAAACAAATATATCCTCACATTCCAGGACGATCTGACCAAATTCATACAGGCAACGCCTATTCCTAATCAAGAAGCTAGTACCGTGGCGGAAAACTATGTTCGCAAAATAATCTGTCTATTCGGCACCCCACAGTCACTATTAACAGACCAAGGATCCAACTTCCTAAGTGATTTATTTAAGAGAATTTGTAAACTCTTGAAAATACGCAAGATACAAACGACCCCGTATCACCCACAATCCAACGGATCACTCGAAAGATGCCACAGAACCCTGGGGGATTATTTAAGGAGTTACGCAACCAAGGATCCAAATAACTGGGACACCTGGATAGATTATGCAATTTTTTGTTACAACACAACTCCGCATACTGCTACAGACTATTCACCGTACGAAATCTTATTCGGGGTGAAACCGGAGATTCCATCCTCTGTCACTAGGGCCGTGGAGCCTGTGTATAATTACGATGACTACGTAATAGAACTGAAAGCAAGACTTCAGAACGGTTATCGAATAGCTCGCGATAATCAGATTAAAGTGAAAGAACGATCCAAAATCTATTACGATCGTTATTCTAAAGAGGTTCTGTTTCATGTCGGGGATAGAGTTTTACTCGAGAGTAAAGTTAGAAAGAACAAAAAATTGACGATGGTCTACGAAGGTCCTTATGAAATATTGGAAATCCGTTCTCCTGAAACTTCTCTGATCCAAATAGGGAGAAAAGCGAAGCTGATTCATAATAACTTGCTTAAACCGTATATTTCTACTTCATCTTAAATTTCCCTTTTTCTCAAATTAATCTATTCCTTGCAGGATTCTTTTAATTCTGGTGCTCAAAGCTACGACCATATTAACCGAGAAGCACCACGTCAACGCACCCATTACTAATACGAGTGGTATTTATTTCGAAGAATTGGGGACTCTGAGCAAGACTACGTCATATTGGAAACTAATTGTTCACTACGATTTCACCAAGTACGAAAAGGAGGAGCAAGCACTTCAACAAAGGTATGCCACGCTCTCTTCCTTTTGTGACAAACTGAAGGGTCTTCTCCTACTTGATCCCTGTAAAATTACAACGAGAATGGTGAATTTAACGTTAACTGAGATTGTCGAAAATAATAATATTCTAAGACAATTGTTCAATCGGCCCCGTTCATTAAGAGAGAAAAGAGGAGTTATCAACGGTATTGGCAGAATATCTAAGTTTTTATTCGGAACTATGGACGACGAAGACGCCGAAAGAATCGAGGCTACAATCGACAAACTCAAGGCCAATGAAAAACACCTACAGCATTCCATCTCAACTCAAACCTCTGTTATAGTGAATGTGGTGGAGGCACTTAACAAATCTGATCAGATGGTTAATAAACGATTCCAAGAAGTTCAAGTGATATTGCAAACCTTAAACGACAATTTAAATAATCGCACTGAAATCGAAAAAAACCTACATCTCTTCGATGAACTATCAAACCTGATTACACTCTCAATGGAAGAGTTTCTTCGAAAGCAAAGCGAACTAACGGAAATAGTGCACGGATCTAGATTGGGCAAATTAGACAAGCACTTATCGAACACCCCCTTATTTTTAAATGCTCTAAGGGAAGTACAAATAGAACTACCCCACGAATTGAGGTTCCCCCTTAAACCAACCGTGGAAAACTTACCAATAATAAATAAGTTATCAGTGGTTGAGCCTCTTTATGCACAAAACTATCTCCTACTTCAAATAGAAATCCCACTTATAAGCGATGTGTTTAAATTTTACAAGTTAACCAGTATCCCTGTTAAGTATACAGATGACTTCTATTACTTCATCAGACCTGGCTCGGAATATGTAGCCATAAATGAAAAACTTAGTCAATATATTTTCTTGAAACAAAGTGAATTCGATAAATGTCTAGAGATAAATTCAAATTCCTACATATGTAATCAAAATTATCTAACATTCAATGAAAATAGGAATAATTGTATTATGCAAGTAAGGTTAGGTTATCAAAATGCATCGAATTGTGAAATACGCATTTTTAAAGTCACACAAGAAATTTGGCAGGCGTTATCGAAGGTAAATACTTGGTTGTACGTCTTACCTGATCAAATCAATTTGAGAATAACTTGTAACGATACGACATACCTGATTCAACTCCTTCAGAGTGGAATCTTAGAGCTTGCCTCTGGTTGTAAAGCTTCAACAAGTCAAATAAATCTGGAAACCAGAAACGAAGTGAGTGCGGCGAAGCCAATGCTATACCGTTTCGATAACGTAATATTAGATGATTTGACAAATATTACTGTCAGTTTCAATAAAATTTTACCTAAAATTGTTTTACCGCCTAGCATGGAAAATATAGATTTCGAGAAAATTAGTGTAGACTTACATGAGCTAAGAAATGTTAATAAAGATGCTGAATTTAGTATAGATAATTCCGACCCCCAAACAACTAGCATTAGTTTTACTGTTCTCCTAGGCATAGTTGTCGTTATAGTAACTACTATTATAATATACATTATTGTTAAAAAAATCATAAAATGTAAAATTACAACTAATCGAGACGAAAGCCCCTAAAAAAAATTAAAAAGAAAAAAATATAAACCGAGAAGGGGGATTTCGAGAATAAATATAATCAAGTTTTTTTTTGGTAGTGCTTACTTTCATTTGCTGTATACATATATACGTATAATCAATAAATTTTATATTAGAGTAAAAACATATAAGTACAATGCACTAATAAGTTTTATTTAAGGGGGGAGGAATGAAGCGCGATTCCCACGAACACAAACCATTTCCTTTTTTTTTTTTCTTCTTGTACACAAATCATTTCAAAAATCTAACGTAGACAATTTCATGAAGTTCCAATTTCAGACCCAACTCGGGTCAACCACTTGAAACTCAATTTTTATCGCTGAGTTTGCATTTTTTTAATGTCCAAGACGATAACGTCGAGCAAATTTATGATCTCGAGTATCGTATTACAAAAGTGTGTGGGAACCGTGCTTCGCGTAGAGTATGAAGCTATTTTCCTAAAATAAGATCAGTGTACTTTTAACGTTCAACTCGGCGGACGCCAATGTCGGTAACCTTAGATTATTAAGGAAAATCATTTATAAATAATTAGAGTTTTTATTCTCATACGCCGCAAATAAAAGAAGAAAGGTTTTGTTAAAACACAGCGGAGCGTTTTTTTTTATTTCTTACATCCTACACAAAAAAGTAAAAGTGCACTCCCCGATCCACAACAGCAGCAGTATATACGCAAATAGTTGGGTTCATTGACCTTTTTTTTGTTCTTTTCACCTCTGTTGGGTGCTTTCGAACTTTGTGATGGCGAATTGCTTCTTATCGGGGTATGTTATGTATACGTTACATGTTTTCAGCGGAAGTGAATGGCGGCTCCCACATATTGGTTGGCATACTTGTTAAAGGAAAAAAAACGTAAGATCATTACCTCCCTCCACAAGAGTTCAAATTCACTAAAATTTGCGATAGGCGCGACAGGTAAGCCTTCGCAAACTGCTTTTAAGGACTTGCGCCAACAACAAAATTAATTCTTTATTATTTTCAATTCGCGGGTGCTCCAGGTACTTTTATATTTTACTTTTGAGCTTTCCCAGTTAATCGAATTTCACAAACTGTTCATTATTTACAAATGTAGTCTTGTGCAAAGAAATTTGCGAAAAAAAACCCAATTTTGCTCATCTTTAATATTTTAGCTTAGGCAGCAGTAAGTATATAGGTTTTAATACACACTTTAATTATAACTAATTCATTTAAATTTTCAACACCGCACTCATATATGTAAAGAGGTACTCCTACGCAGCAGTAAGTTTATATACAGTTTATATTGCACACACAATTTAACACTAATTAGTTCTCTTAAAATTACAGCAATACACTAACAGGTGCGAAAAAGGTGCTCATACACATCACCTTATTATTTTTTGCTTGTCTCCACCTCAGCTATCAAACCCTTGAGTTTGGTGCACCAATTATGAAACACCTTATATATGTATATATATTTTTGACACACGCACTATTTATTCATCATTCTATTATAATTTCAGGAAAGTTGAACTGATAACGCAGGTAATTTAATGAATAAAATTCAATTTATCAGTAGGTATGTATACTTTTATCACACGCACTATTTATATGTAATCCTATTATATTCCAGCAACTATCACTGATGGCGTAGGTAAGTGCAATCCCTAGAATTCTAACATATCTGAATAGCGGTATTTATCGCACGCACAACTTATCTCGTTTCGCGGAAAATTACTCTTAATTACAATGGCAAAAATATAAATCCTCGTTCAGTCTTTGTACTGAATTTTCCGGAAAACTTTGTCTTGCTTACGCAAGGGAAACACCACGAAACGGAAGAAAGGAAAATTTTCTACCCACGAACACCAAAATATTCTGTCCGCACAACAACTTGTTTCCACGTCACGTTCAAAATCTACTTCCGACTGCACGCAGTCTCCCTACATTGTAGCTGTTCTTTGCCTCAGCCACCGGGAGGCGAGCATTTTCTTGTTCGTTCGTTGAATCCCGGAAATTTTTCGTTTTCTTTCGACCTACAGGCAAGAACGTTGGTACAAGCGATTAGCTGTGTAGCAACAATTTTTTTTTCCTGAGAAATTCGATCGGGCTTGCTGTAATGCATGGCGTGTTGGTATCGCGTGATGTTTTACAGCTGGGCGAGTTGCCGTTCGATCGTTGGAATTTCTGATGACGAACGGTGTCTGCCTGAAAATTTTTGCGCTGAAGATGTGGCGTAGTTGCCTAATTTATGATTTTAGGTTTTTAAGGTGGACTTGGGAGTAAAAAGATTTTTGCTGCGTTGCCGAATTATTTTTCTAATACGTTCTTTTTGTTTTACGGGCTTTTTTGTTTGTGTTGTGTCTTCTTTACAGGTTTCATAGGATTTCCTTTCAGGGCTTTGTTATGCTCACTTATGGATTATTAGGAAAGATCATGATTTGTGCGTGTTCTGCTCGAATTGGGATCTTTCCTTTTGGGAGCATCCTCTTTGTTTTTCTTCTTTGCAGTTTTTTTTATGACATGGGAAAGCAGCGGAGGGCTACTTTCCGAAATTAAATAACCTTTTGCCCCCTTTCCAGGTATGTTCAAGTCTGCATGGAGAAGTAGCAAAGGGCTACTTCTCGGATAATATATATATAAAACTTTCGCCTTTTTTCAGGAATTTCCGGTCTTCACATGGAAGAGTAGCATATAGCTTTAGGATATAATCAGTTTGGGTTACTGATTGCCTAATGTTGTTTGAACTAAAGTTGATTGTCGTTACCAATTGCCATCAATTGGGTAAGTCGATTGAGGAATCAGTTTGGGTTACTGATTGCCTAATGTTGTTTGCACTAAAGTTGATTGTCGTTACCAATTGCCATCAATTGGGTAAGTCGATTGAGGAATCTTCACTACTGCGTATACAATGATTAGCTGATGGTACCAATTGTTATTAATTGGATAAGCTGTATGAGGAATCTTCAATCTTGAGTGTGTGCTAGATAGTTGAAGCTACTACACTTCAAGGCAGTAGTATAATCGTCCTGTGCGAGTAATTAAATTAGTCTCGGGCTGAGCGTCCCTAGGATAGTTAGCGACGGCGATGAATGTTAATTGCCTGTCGTCAAGGAATGCGTAGAACTATACCTATTACAGTCAAAGGAAATTATCCTATAGCGGCGGCGACTACTCGTGTGAATGGCCTTTAGTGAACCCAGAAGACTGTGGTGCGATCCTATTGTCCCTATGACAATATGATCTGATGCGGCGGAAAATCTTGTTTTTCCGTCCACGGTGAGTTGACTTCCAACTCGGCTATAAAGACTAGCGACTTGAAAAACTACTGAAAGATAACAGTTATTAGACTTAAATCTCAGCGGTGATTAGCGAAATATGATGTTTTAAAAGAAGCAAGCAGTATAACAGGGTACCCTTGCAGTCCTCAAGACCACAGGACACGTCTGGTATGGCACCGTTAATACTGGGGCACGCGCACGACCTACGTAACCCCTCTCCTGACTAGAACGGCAAGAAGCGGTAACTTCGATATCGGTATACGATTCACTGAGAGAAACCAATCTTCAAGCAGTTGTAGGTAAACCAGTACTGTTACTACGACAGAGCAGTGATAGCCGGAGGATGAGGTTTCTTGTGCTTCCAGCGTACTGTTTCAGCTGCGATTCTTGATTATTAAATCTTGTGAGTTATCCACTGAATACGGGTCCTACCCTACTGGTGATAATCTTCTGAAAAGTTAAGAGCCATATGGCAACATAGAAAAATGAAATAAAGTCTCGAATGATTTATTCCAATGGTCCTGGATATGTATTATATATTTTTTTTTAAATATATTTTCTTTTTTGTATAAATCTGAGATGTGCTGTCAGAAGACTGTAAGAACTAAACATATTTTTTTTTTAAAACAACGTTATAAACAAAAACAAAGCCTACCTAGCTACGGCTGTCTGTGTTCAGCAAGGTATTACTAGCCGAAATGATTTACCTGGTTTACATGATGACTTGACTAGAATATGGAAATAATAGGAACAGGTCAGTCGCGTCGCCACAGAGCTACCTTTCGAACGTTAACAAAACTTTTGCCCCTTTTCAGATACCCAGGAGTTTAAAAATAAAAGAAAATAATTAATAATAATAAAAAAAATTAAGAGAGGAAAAGGAAATTTAGGATGAAAACAAAAAAGCAAAAAAAAAAACTGAAAGGTAGCGTGAGGGCAGAACGCCACAGTGTGTGCCTGAAAAATCTTGAGTCCTCACAGAAATCTGGGAAAAGTTGGATTGGAGAAGCTAGAGACTGAAAATGATACTAGAGATTCTTTATCCAGGCAGTAAGCAGTATGCCAACTCCAGATTACTGAAGGTCTCCAGCATCACTTCCATCCTCCAGCAACTCTTTCCTTCCTCCTCACCTGATTGCAAAACTTAGCTAACCTTTCAGCCAGACAGAGTCATGAATCTTTGGGGATCAAGCCGCTTCTTGGTAGCCGGCTTGTTCGTTGAGATGGGTGTCTTGTAATCACCGCCTTGCTGATTGTTCGTCGAAGTCTGGCGAGACCGTAGCTAGACACCGATGTCCGGATCCGCCCAATTACTCGGGTTCTACGTTCGGAGGGTAAGTCACCAAGAGCGTCAGCACCTGTACCAGTAAAAAGAAATACCAGTTTATATGTTACTGTTAACTGCTGCTAATAATTGTCATAAGGTTAATATAATGGTCCTGTTTGCCCTGATGACAACATGGATTCGAATTTTCGCAAGTGTAGCGAAATGATGAAGAGGAACTATAGATTCTGCTAGAACGCAATCTGGATTAGTGTTGAGGTAGGTAGCCGTTGGGAGACGATAGATTCTGATTCGGAAGACAATCTCAAACACGGAAGTCCGCTCAATTCTTTCTTCACTAAAATAAAGGGAATTATATATATAGATTTACTGTCTTTTATTTCCTTATGATATTCAAGAGTTGTATAGATTGTTGATCCTTTTATTCTTTTCCTTCTGGTTCTGAACAATTATTTATAGATATTTGAATATTACAAAGATGACTGAAATAGTCTCTGAATTATTTATAGATATTGAACACTAAAAGATGACTGAAATAGTCTCTGAATTATTTATAGATATTGAACACTAAAAGATGACTGAAAGAGTCTCTGAATTATTTATAGATATTAAACACTAAAAGATGACTGAAATAGTCTCTGAATTATTTATAGATATTGAACACTAAAAGATGACTGCAATAGTCTCTGGTTGACAAGCGACTGATTAAAATTTATTTTTCGTTCTAGATATAAAAATCGAGGGCTACTTACTAGACCTTTTCCAAGTCTCAAGGTGGCTTTCGCATTAGATATTCGAAAACCTTACAAATTCGGTATGGTTGCCCAAGGTCGCTTTAGACGTGTAGATGGCACGTGTCAAGCCGCCACAATACTCCCCCGCCAGCGAAACCACTGGTTTAGCGATACCTATATTTGTGCGGAGGTTTCGTGGTTCGTCCAGTTCTGGTTGTTTGCCGTCGTAAATCTGTGTTACCATCCCGAAGAAACCTAACACTTTGAAAAGTCCGGGTGTTAGGTGGCATGGTAAATGATGTATCTGTTTGTGTGTGGTATGATGTGTCTTCGGTTGCCGGAATTGAAAATTCGGGTATATGACCGGTGTCCATGTTGGTGGTTGAATATTCAGGCACTGGCTGAACTGAGTCTTCAGTCACTGGCTGAACTGGCTCTTCAATGCGTGTTGATGGGTGTGTTAATATTGAGGAGTCGTCATTTAGGTAATGCTGGTCTTGATGAATATCATTATCTGTTTCCCTAAAACAAGGCTTTAATCGATCTAGAGAAACGTTGACTTCCTTATCTTTGACTTTAAGGGTGTAGAATTTGTCTTTTCTAGCGATAATTCCATACCGTCCCTCGTAAGGAGGCTGAAGTGAGGCTCGGACTGAGTCTGTTCTTATAAAAGCGTGAGAACAATTGTCGAGGTTTTTGAATTTGAAGAATGACTGGCGAGAATGGTTTGAAGCTTTCACGGGTCTAATGTCTGAGAAAATGTTTCGTAAAGAAATGAAGAATTCGCTCTGTGAATGACTTTGTGAGCTTTGGAGGAAATCCCCTGGCAGACGTAAACCTTCGCCGTAGACTAGCTCTGCTGGGGTGGCCTGAAACTCTTCTCTCAACGCTGTTCTGAGTCCTAATAGAGCCAAAGGAAGAACTTTTGACCAGGATTTATCCTTGTATGCCATTATTGTTGCCTTAAGTGTCCTGTGCCATCGCTCGAGAAAGCCATTGGATTGCGGATGGTAAGCTGTTGTTCGATTACGCTCGAAGCCCAATAATCTGCCAAGTTCAGCAAAGAGTACTGACTCGAATTGGGGTCCCTGATCCGTAACGATTGTTCTAAGAACTCCGAAACGTGATACCCAGCTCTGGCAGAGGGCCTCTGCTACTGTTTCTGCGTTAATACTGTCAAGGGGAATGGCCTCCGGCCATCTGGTGAATCTATCAATGATCGTTAGGCAGTATCTGAAGCCTTTGTAGGGGGGCATAGGACCGATGATGTCGACGTAGATGTTTTGGAAGTGGCGAGAAGATGATGGAAAAGAGCCGTGAGTGATCTTGACATGCCTTGAAACTTTGGACTGTTGGCAGGCTAAACATGAGCGAGCCCAGGAATTTACATCTTTATTGATTGAAGGCCAAAAATAGCGGGATGTGACCATTTTATTTGATGTGCGAATACCTGGATGAGCAAGGTTGTGGATTGCATCGAACACTTCTCTCCTAAATTTAAGTGGGATGAAAGGCCTGGCTCCGGCGAAAGAAATTTCGCAGTACAACTGCTTATTTGTACCAAAAATGGAAAAATTTTCAAATTTATATTTTGAATTTTAAACTAGATGCTGGAACTCAGAGTCCTCAATTTGGGTATCCGCCATAGCTCCAATATCTATAATGCTGGGAAGATGGATCTCATCTAGCCGGGACAAGGTGTCGGCGACGATGTTGTCTTTGCCCGAGACATGTTTAATGTCCGTCGTGAACTGTCCCACGAAATCCAAATGCCGCAATTGCCTGGGAGAGGCTTTCTCTGGATTTTGTTTGAATGCAAATGTCAGTGGTTTGTGATCCGTGTACAGAGTGAAAGTTCTTCCCTCTAAATGGTAGCGAAAATACTTGATGCCCTGATAGGCAGCGAGCAGTTCCCTGTCGTAAGCACTGTAATTGCGTTGCGCGCTGTTTAATTTCACCGAATAAAAACCTAGTGGTTGCCAGCAGCTCTCAACTCTCTGATGGAGTGCGGCTCCTATGGCTCAATCTGACACATCTACATATAATGCGAGGTCAGCCGAGAGGATGGGAAAAGCCAGAAGGGTTGTTTGCAATAACTGGGCTTTTACCTCCTCGAAAGCTTTGATGGCTTCAGTGGACCAGCTGATGATTTGGACGCCCTTCTTCTTAGGACCTGCTAAATAATTATTAAGTAGGGCTTGATGACTGGCCGCATGTGGAAGAAATCGGCAATAAAAATTTATCATGCCTAGAAAACGGCGCAAGTCTTTAACAGTTTTAGGAGTCTTAATATTTGCAATAACTGCTACGCGTTCGGGAGATGGTTTAATCCCTTGTGCATTTGTCTACATTTATAATAAGGCCGTATTCCATTAATCGCGCGAAAATTTTCTTCAAATGGATGAAATGTTCTAATTTAGATCGTGAGGCGATTAAAATGTCATCGAGGTAGACGAAACAGAACGAAAATTCTTGAAGCACAGTGTGAATGATCCTCTGAAAGGTTTGTGCCGCGTTGCATAAACCAAAGGTCATGCGTGTGAACTCGAAGAGTCCAAATGGTGTGCATATAGCAGTTTTGGGAATGTCTTCGGGCTCGATGGGAATTTGGTGATAGGCCTTCGCCAGATCTAAAGTTGAAAAGTATTTGCAGTCTTGCAAGTGATAAACAAAATCGTGGATTAATGGAATAGGATAGCGGTCTGGAACGGTACAAGCATTTAATAGCCTGTAGTCTCCACAAGGTCTCCAATCACCATTCTTCTTTTTACGAGATGCAATGGTGAGGACCAACAGCTGCTTGAAGGTCTGCAAATTCCCTGCCTTAAAAGGAAGTCGAATTCTTTTCTGGCTGCTGCCAGCTTTTCAGGCGAAAGACGGCGTACCTTAGAAGCAATGGAAGGTCCATTTGTAATGATGCGATGTGTTACTTAAGAGTGGCTTGGCTAATAAAACCAGTTTCCACAGTAATGGAATGATGTTCGCGTAAGAGATTTTGAATTTCAACGTCGACTTCTGGATTAATGAGCACTGAAAGAGTTGATTTTGGCATATTACGCGTTGTCCAAATGACTTTAAAGATGTTAAAGGGTTAATGAGTGATTTCTCCTTGACGTTGACCAGCAAACCATAGTGGCCTAGAAAGTCCGCCCCTAAGATGGGTCTAGGTATGTTTGCTATGATGAATTGCCAAGGAAAGGAGCGACGAAGTCCTAAATCCAATGTGAGGATTTTTCTACCAAATGTGTGGATAACTGAGGAGTTTGCAGCGACCAGACATAAATCGGATTTTGAATTGTGATTGGCTGGAGTAGCCGGAATGACCGACACGTCAGCACCAGTGTCGATTAAAAAATGTTTTCTTGATGATTTATCGTAAAGACAAAGACGGCTATTTAGGCAGCCACTTCCACCCGTCGTCGATGGCGGAGGGCAGTTTAGTTTTTTGAAAATTCAGGAGAAGAAATAGCCGAATTGGCATTTAAATTTTGGGTTTTAAAAACACAAGGTGGAATACATTTCCTTGCATTGCGTGCGTATGTTTTGTGATACCAGCAAAGGGAATGCTTTTGTCCAGCCTGGAAACTAGGCAATGGTGATCTTTGTCTGGACTTACTTCTATGCTGAAAATTACTAGGAACTTGTGGGTTATTGTAAAGTACTAACGAGTCCGTGACTATTTTGGCTAGGTTTCGAACTTCATCGGCTAACTGAGAAATTGCGGAAGTGCGGCATTCAGGAGCCGCGGAAACAGCATACACCTGGGGATTGGCGTTAACTTCGGATATCGTGTCGGCGGATGATGCCAAGGAATCCAGGTTTTCTTTATTGCAGGCTAGAATGGCCTGCATATGAGTGGGCAGACGCTGGAGCCAGAGCGACTTTAGTACCTCTTCAGATAACTTACCGTCGTTTAAGTTTCGCATTTCCCTTAATAGATGAGAGGGCTGTGAATCACCTAAAGGCAACACTGTTAAAAGCTGTTTTAAACGGCGGTTCTCACTGCCAGTGAATCTAGAAATCAAGGTTTCCTTTAATTTATCATACTCAACTCCCTCTGGTGGGTTGTAAGCCACGTCACTAATAATATTGATGATATTTTTATCACGGGAATCTATTGTATGGTGGTACATGGTCTTTTGTTGGTTGATGCGTGCGATTGCAAACTGTGCCTCCAACTGGAGGAACCACAATGCAGGATTGCTTCTCCAGAATGGCATATATTTGACCGAGACCGCATTAAGAGCGGGCTCAGACAAGGCACTTGTTGTAACATTCCCAGCAGTCCCCGGCGGGGCACCATGCTGACCTGAGCTGACGTTTGAGAGGTCCTCGGCAGAAGACCATTGATCAGGCATTTTGTATTTTATGAATGTACTAAAAACTGCGGACGGGGCACACCAAAACCAACCACAAATAACCACTCAGAAAGGAGCACCTTGTAATTTGAAAAAGGCTTACACTGGGGTTTTCACAATACAGGATAAATAGCAAACGAAAAATTGACCAAATAGTAAATAATAATATAATTATACACATATATAAAACTTAACTAATTTCTCAAACCTTTTAGTCTTGAAGTTGGAGTTTGACTCTAAATTACTGGAGCCTCAACTTTGACACTTGGTGTTTGTGCTTGAACTGACTTGATAGGTGATTTGCGCTTGATTATTCTGCGACTTGTGGTTTGATTCATTCAGGTAATGAAACAGTTTCTAGCTCCTTACCACTGGGCGGGGGTAGCTGAAACTGTCAGAATATTTAGTTGCTGTTTGATGATTCCTCCTGTCAAAAGGAGCTTCAATGCTGCCAGTCAGGGTCACCAGTTTTGGGGATCAAGCCGCTTCTTGGTAGCCGGCTTGTTCGTTGAGATGGGTGTCTTGTAATTACCGCCTTGCTGATTGTTAATCGAAGTCTAGCGAGACCGTAGCTAGACACCGATGTCCGGATCCGCCCAATTACTCGGGTTCTACGTTCGGAGGGTAAGTCACCAAGAGCGTCAGCACCTGTACCAGTAAAAAGAAATACCAGTTTATATGTTACTGTTAACTGCTGCTAATAATTGTCATAAGGTTAATATAATGGTCCTGTTTGCCCTGATGACAACATGGATTCGAATTTTCGCAAGTGTAGCGGAATGATGAAGAGGAACTATAGATTCCGCTAGCACGCAATCTGGATTATTGTTGAGGTAGGTAGCCGTCAGGAGACGATAGATTCTGATTCGGAAGGCAATCTCAAACACGGAAGTCCGCTCAATTCTTTCTTCACTAAAATAAAGGGAATTATATATACAGATTTATTGTCTTTTATTTCCCTATGATATTCAAGAGTTGTATAGATTGTTGATCCTTTTATTCTTTTCTTTCTGGTTCTGAACAATTATTTACAGATATTTGAACATGACAAAGATGACTGAAATAGTCTCTGAATTATTTATAGATATTGAACACTAAAAGATGACTGAAATAGTCTCTGAATTATTTATAGATATTGAACACTAAAAGATGACTGAAATAGTCTTTGAATTATTTATAGATATTGAACACTAAAAGATGACTGAAATAGTCTCTGAATTATTTATAGATATTGAACACTAAAAGATGACTGGAATAGTCTCTGGTTGACAAGCGACTGATTAAAATTTATTTTTCGTTCTAGATATAAAAATCGAGAGCTACTTACTAGACCTTTCCCAAGTCTCAAGGTGGCTTTCGCATTAGATATTCGAAAACCTTACAAATTCGGTATGGTTGCCCAAGGTCGCTTAAGACGTGCAGATGGCACGTGTCAAGCCACCACAAATCTGGTCAACTAGTTAGCTAAAAGCCAAAAAGTAATTTCACAGATTCCCGACTTTGTCCAGCCAGTCGGCCAACTAAGGCATGCCTCCGCGAAAACACAAACAAAAAATTGTGAGGCCACATACTATTTCCACAGCAGAGGGCCAGCGGGAAAGATCGATTAAAAAAAAAATCCAAAAAAATTCAAAAACTCAAAAACAGTTCCGACTTGAGGCTTGACCAAAGTCAAACCTAAAGTTGAACTTCAACTCAAATCAACGATAGCAAAACTTTACACTTTATCCATTTCGAAAATTCAAAAATTTACTTTAATTCTAACAAAATTTCAAAAACAAACTAGCAAAACTTTAAAACTTTAACTTTACTCTACAAAAATTTTAGATAACAAACCAATTAGACTCAGGCCCGCATATAACTTCCACTGGATATGAGGCTTGAGGTCAATCAACTAGCGAATACCAGATGATCATATCACTCAAAGTCCCAGGACCCAGTAAAAGTCATAATTAGACCACCGAAGTCTAACTGAGGTGGCCCACGTTAGGCGCCATTTTTGTTATGGAACTATATGGAGTGATGTACTTGAACGTGAAGTCCAGACTGCCGGTATGAGCTGACAGATTATTCGATGGACAGTGTTAAGTGCATGGCGGCACGCTAGCTCGCCTCGGCTATTGGCGGAGAGTGTGAGGAGGTTCCTCGAAAACCTGCCGCTGTGCCATCTGCCTAATACAAAACATTTCCGTGCCTAGAAACCAAAGGCCGTTAAACACACTCGGTCCTAAAGGGAGCCTTATACCAGTATTCTACGACCATAACAATGCTCAATAACATTCAGTTGTGACATTTCTCATATAGATGTGTGCGTTCAATGGAAATATTTCGGTGAAACACTGCAAGAAAAGTGTAACACTTCTGCTAGAAAACGTGATCAATGGTAATCGGTTTAAGTAAGAAAAAGCAAGTATGACACTGTACTGTCACTCTTCTAATTGTTTGAAATCTGTCAACTTATAAAATCGTGATAAGCGTAATAAATTGCTTTCTTTAACATAAACTTTGTCTTTTAAAAAGTTTCCTTAAAATACAGAAGTGGTGTCGGAATTGTGAAAGCCAAGAATTTCAAGCCAAATTAACAAAAGCACAGAAAATTCGCGCCGTTTGGAACCGAAAAACAAAAAAACAAATCCACGCAGTAGTGAACCTTACGCCGAAGTAAAAAGCGACCCGAATTGTAAATGTGAAAAATCTAATTAAGGAAAAGCAAAATTAAAAAGGAAATTACACCAGACACGTCAGTTCCAGTCATTTCGTCTGAATTAATCCAGACAATGACAAATCTATTAACAACTGCAATAAAGTCCGCTGCAACCGAAGTAACGACTTCAGCACGAACAGAAAACATCGCACAGGTGAGACCTCCATCATTCGCAGTCAGCGAATATCGGTCAAGTGACGGAACAACAGTAGAATATTATTTCGCACGCTTAGATAATGCATTAGAATTGAGTCTAATTCCGGAAAATCAACACCTACTGAATATTGAAAATTTGGTATCAGCAAGTCGAACCGCCTTGAGGAGTTTAAAAATGCCAAATTATTAAACAAATAGCTTGACTCTTTAGATTAGATGAGCTTATGAAAGATGCCAGAACCCTACGTAATAGATATAGATTTAAGGAGCAACCAAGTAGATGATTACGATGTTGCGAGATATCCTTAATCTCCTTAAGCAGAAGACGAATCTTATGCAGTCATTGAACGCCACATTTAGCTTAGTTGAAGAGGATGAACACAAGAGAGGGAAAAGGAGACTGCCATAGGAAAAGTACGGGAGAATCAAAGATTTGATTAGCATCGAACGTGTGTTCGTAGACAAGGTTCCCGAAGACAACCACAGCCGACGAAGCCCACCATAGATCCTGCCAGTCATATTATTGACATGATCACAGCATTGCATTCTGGACTTGAGGAGGATTCCAAGATTTTTTACACGACTCGAAAATGGTAAAACTGTGTTATTTAAAAATACAGGTGGAAGATCAGATACCTCAACTACTCTGCGATAGAAGGCAATGCACTGCGATTTTCCAGCATTAAGCAATAAAAGATTGTTATCAGCCCAGTGGGCAATACTGCGCAAGTCAAAATTCAGTCTATTGTTATATATCTAAAATATGCCTAAAAAGAGATCTGAAAAAAGGCAATAAATAATTATTTAAAATATTTCCTGCATAAATTTTCATATAAGCTAATCATGCTTAAAAACACGATTAGCTTATCTATTCAATCAGTGAAGAAAATTGCATCAGCAATTTTTTTCACATACCATTCGTTTTTACAAAGTTTATTCCCACGACAAATTTTTCCTTCAGCAAAATTTGTCAGTAGAAATATTTAATTTAAAAAATATAAAACAAAAGACAAATCGTACCTTCAGTACGATTTGTCATGAAAATTACAGTATGTATATACGAACGTACATACATATCACAAAAAAGGCTTTCGCGACAACAAATGCGCGCCGCGAAATTACATTGTATGTATACGCGCGCCGCAATTTCAATCGACGGGACGGTGGCTGATGTTTATAAAAACATCAAATTTAATTTTTTTCAAGCCACCGTCCAACGAAAAATATTCTGGACTTGTTTAATCAAGTCCAGAATAAATAAAAATTTTTCTCAGGGTAGAAATGCAAGTAAGCATTTTCTACCCTGAACGACGACTCTTGATCGCGGTTAAAGAAATCAAGGGCTGAGTTGTCTTTTAAATCCCATACGCGGCGGTTCGATAGAAAATTAAAAAAAAATTTGTGTTGCGTTTTAAAAAAAAGTCCCATACGCTGGAGTCGAGCAAAACAAGGACAAGGAGTTTTTGATATATAATTAAAATAACGAGAGTCGAGTTCTTAATAAAAAAAGGGAAAAATAAGTTGTTTGGAAAGTTTGGTTCGGCGCGGTCTCGGTTACGGTGCGTTAGGTTAAAAATCAAAAGGAGTGGTTAAAAATCAGAAGAAGTGGTTAAAATCAAAAGAAGTTTTAGTATAAAGAAAATTGTTACAAAGCAAAGGGAAGTTTGTGTGGAATTTTAAAACAAAAAGAAAAGAAAAAACAACTGAACAATGTTTTGAAGTGTAATCTAGTCACAATATACGAAAATCCGCGCCGGTACGTACATGTATATATAAATATACAACACTATCAGTAGTTACACTATAAGAGTACCAGACCACTTTTTCCATACAAAAAGTGTCCGGAAATTTCAAACTATTTTGCTGGCTCTGGACTGGGTTCTGGGCCACTGAGGGGGATTCCGTCTAGTTGTATACGTCACAGGGTATGCCTGGAGAATTCCTTTCCTACCGTCTGGCAGACCAGGAGATGACATTAACTTTTTAGTAATAATTCAAGTTTTATTGTTTTTGCCCATGGTGTGCTGTGCCTAAATGTAGGCTTTTTTATTATGATATTGCTGTTTTCAAGTGTTGCGCCTAAATGTGGGCTTTTGGTTTTGAACTAATATTAGTAATAATTAAAGTTAACCCTACGCTATTCTTTTTCATACCAATAGATTCTAGGAGGTGCCAGTGGATAGGGTATTGGTACTGTTGGGGGACAAAATTTTCATCAGAAATCCTCTACGGGCTATGGTTCTCGAGATATTAGCGATTTTACCTTTTTAGATATAGTTAATATTAGTAATAATTAAAGTTAACCCTATGCTATTCTTTTTCATACCAATAGATTCTAGGAGGTGCCAGTGAATAGGGTATTGGTACTGTTGGGGGACAAAATTTTCATCAGAAATTCCCTATGGGCTATGGTTCTCGAGATATCAGCGATTTTACCTTTTTAGATATAGTTAATATTAGTAATAATTACAGTTAACGCTATGCTATTCTTTTTCATACCAATAGATTCCAGGAGGTGCCAGTGGATAGGGTATTGGTACTGTTGGGGGACAAAATTTTCATCAGAAATCCTCTACGGGCTATGGTTCTCGAGATATTAGCGATTTTACCTTTTTAGATATAGTTAATATTAGTAATAATTCAAGTTAACCCTATGCTATTCTTTTTCATACCAATAGATTCTAGGAGGTGCCAGTGGATAAGGTATTGGTACTGTTGGAGGACAAAATTTTCATCAGATATCCTCTACGGGCTATGGTTCTCGAGATATTAGCGATTTTACCTTTTTAGATATAGTTAATTAAAGTTAACCCTATGCTATTCTTTTCATACCAATAGATTCTAGGAGGTGCCAGTGGATAGGGTATTGGTACTGTTGGGGGACAAAATTTTCATCAGAAATCCTCTACGGACTGTGGTTTTCGAGATATTAGCGATCTTGCCTTTCAATATTACTAATAATTCAAGTTACCCTGTGGAGTTGTAGATATCAGCATAATGTCGCCTTGGATTTGCTGTTTTCTTACTTGAATATTTCTTAGTGAGGAATTTGTAGATATCAAAAGTTCCGGATGACTTTCTATAGGCGTTCTGGGCAGTGTGGTTCTGGGCAGTGTGGTTCTGGGCATCAAATATTAAATGTTTACTAAACATTAGGCATGCGTCCCCTATTTATGATGCAATTTGTTATCACCGCTGTAAACAAATTCGCATTTAAGCTGAATGGTTCATACACACCTGTGTAAACTTCCTGTTTAAAAAATTCGCATTTTAGCTGAATGAGTCATGCACACCTGTGTAAACAAATTTAAGCAATATCAGCACATTTATTCTTTTCACGTAATTTGATACCACACTTAGTGTAGGCAGCCAAAAATTTTATTTTATTGCTCCAAGAATTTTACCGTTCGAAATGTTTCATTAGAATTCGCATAAAGTAAACAAATTTCCACTTTTTCTTTTTATCTTGAAATGCATTCATGTAAACAATCTCATTCGTATTTGCAAATTCAACCAACAGAATAAAGTAATCAAATTAATTTGGAGATTCTTGTTTTTTTTTTTGTGTTGTATTGTTTATTCGTTTATCATCTCAGCCTGTAAGCAAATTCGTTGGAATTCATCCTGTACAATGATTATTACAGCAACAGGATCATTCATGTTCACAAACTGTTGGTATAAAAGCCCAAGCAAACTCTTGGGGAACATCAGTCAGTTTTAGTGAGCCTCAGTGATAGTTTAAAGACATATAAAAAAAATTAAAAATGTCTTCGATGTTAGTAAATAAAAGTTTTTCAATAATTGAAAATTTGCGAAAAGATGTGATGGAGTGTTTAAAAAATTCAGTGAATAAAGACTATATTGTTAAAAAGTGCAATAGAAACATGCAAAAATTTCAAGTTGCATTTCGGAAGTGCAATAAGAGTGCTAGGAAACGACATTTCGAGAGCTGTCTCGAGCAAATTAAAGCATTAAGAGCGCTATTGAGAACTCCCCGTCGAGGTGGAGGAATTACTCGCGTAAGAAGAAGTGATTTTGTAAAGTGGGAGGAAATAAAGACAGCGTTCGCAGACAGAATTCGACAAGGTGTTATTGCAAATTTAAAGCATATCGATCCGAAGCTATTTATGCAAGACGCTGCCAAATTATTTATGCGCCGCATTAAGAATACATTAAAACATTATTTTAATATTAAAGTTTCTACAACGTTTTGCAGTGAATTTGTTAAGGAAACTGGTGACAATGAAATTATAAAAGACATTAATATTTCCAAGCGAGAACTGCTGCAATTAGTGCAGATGATAATTTAGAGGACTGGTTTAAATCAAACATTTTGGATCCAATAAACACTCAGCTGGAAGAATTCCAGGAAAAAGACAGTGGCTGGTCACTGCACTCTATAATACATCTAGCAGTACACATCAACAAGTTTGAGCAGCTCCGAGGATCTTCGTATATACCTCTGCCGAAGGAAATTGCTTTAAAGCAAGCTTGCATCAATGTGAAAAATAATGACGAAGCATGCTTCGCGTGGGCAATAACATCAGCGCTATATCCTGCAAATGTTGACTCCGATAGGATCTCATCATATCCACATTATTCTACTGTGCTAAATTTAACTGGAATAACATTTCCCATGACGCTTAACCAAATAACGCAATTTGAAGGCCAGAACAATTTATCAATAAACGTGTTCATCCTAGAGAAAGAGCGTTTCTTCACCACAGTTCCAGTTAGACTTACGAAACACAGGATGGAGCGACATGTAAATCTCTTAATGCT